>JAFIRS010001651.1:0-317744 GCA_018342105.1 Gonioctena quinquepunctata
ATCGTTTCTTTTTTTGTCCATTTCTGCCTCGACCCCATCTTTATTTTTACCTTCCCTCTTGAACTTTATCCAAGTTCAAACTCAAGTCCAGCATTGCATTTTCGTTAACCATCTCTGTGGAGGGCGCACTATTAATTCGTTTTTCCAGCTTACTGATCGTTTCCTTTATTTTGTCCATTTCTGCCTCGACCCCATCTTTGATTTTATCTACCTCCGTGTTCATTTGCTCCCTAATTTTATCTATCTCTGTCTCAACGGTTCCCATTCTTTCTTCTAGAAAATTAGCCACACCACACAATTCTTTTTTTAGGCCTTCTGTGTTTTCCAGGAACTTCTCTTCCAGGCTTCTTGAATTTTCTAGAAGCTTCTCTTCCAGATTTCTAGAATTTTCTTGAAGCTTCTCTTCCAGATTTCTAGAATTTTCTTCAAGCTTCTCTTCCAGATTTCTAGCATTTTCTTCCAGGCTTCTTGAATTTTCTTCCAGGCTTCTTGAATTTTCTAGAAGCTTCTCTTCCAGATTTCTAGAATTTTCTTCAAGCTTCTCTTCCAAAGTCCTCGAATTTTGTTGCAGCTCTTCTTTCAAGGATTCTATTATCGGACTCAAATCACCTCCGGGAACTTTGAATAAAAATGTTTCGGGGTCCTCACCTTCTTGTATAAGTCCTTCTGCAAGTCTTTCCTGGAGTACTTGCTTTTTACCCGTTGTTTCCAGTTCCCTTTCCTCCAATTCCTGTTTCAATTCCGCTACCTTCAAATCCGCAAGGCGCACTTTTCTTGAACACATTTTGTCTTTGACGAGGTATCAGTCTGTTTCACACGAAAAGTTTATCAGTTTGTTAAAAATTCACTTCGTTTTACTAATTTTTTTTTCCGGGCCACGTCTATTTTGGGCGAAAAAGGCTATCAATTTATTTTTCTATCCCTCCAATCCTTTTTATTTTAAAATTCCCCAATTGTAAAAAAAACTTAATTATTTCACAACTTAAATCTACAACTTAATTTATATCACTAACTACGCCACTGTATAGCTCGATCGTATGGGCTCGTTCAGACTGTCTACTCCCTCTTGAGGGCGGCCTATTTATCTCCGATACAGCATTCTCGATGTTTCCAATTCTGGCGGTTGGTGCCCAGCATGTTCCAGTTATTTCCAATATCGACCGTTGTTATCTGCCGCGGCGTGACTGGATTGTTCTCGAATATCTCCGGGGATGACATCATCGCTGTCGATGGCAACGCGTGAGGCGACAGGTCCGGCCTAGGTTCGTTACAATATACTGCATGAGCTACTGCTTCTGCCCACAGACATTCAGGCAATTCGGAATCTATAAGATACGTTCTAGCGATCGTGGTTATGATTCTATTGTAACGTTCAGCGATCCCATTAGTTTCATTAACTCTAGGAATATAATATTCTGTTTTTATTCCAAGATTTGTGAAGAAAGATTTCAAAGAAGTTGATGTATATTCACCTCCATTATCGGACTTGAATATTTTAACTTTTCCCTCTGATTGACGTTCAATTCTCGTGATAAATTCTTTGATTGCTTCTTCAACTTCACTCTTCTTTGAAATGAACTTCACCTCTGCATATCTCGAGAATTCATCAATAAATGAAACGTAATAATACTTTCCTCCGCAAGACTTTGTTGGAAACGGTCCAGCAACATCAGAATGGATCTTTTGCAGGCGTTCAAAACATGAATTTCCATTTTCTTTGGTGATTTTTCGCGTCATTTTAGATTTTTGACAAGCTGTACCCTCCATTTCATATTTTCCTTTCGACAACACACATGGATCTGCTACTGACTTCCTGATATCGTCAAATGAACTAATGGGAGTATGTCCCAATCGTCTATGCCAGGTTGAAATACTTATATTAGCTATAGCGGAGTTGATATTTATCTCTTGAAAAACATTTTCCTTATTTTTGGAAACCACCCATCCTACCATTTTTCCCTTTTTCCATAAAGTTATATCTTCTTCACCTTTCATAGTCATTGCCTTTGATTTCAGTGTTTCCCATGATATCAATGAACACTTTAGTTCAGGAGCGTAAAGAACATCATGCAATGTAACATTTATTGTGATACTTTGAGGTAACAGAGCTTTCAGCTTGACATTACCAATATGAGTTACTTCTATCTTCTTATTGTCACCCAATCGTATGAATCCCCTATAAGGCTTGATATTTTCAAACGCATTCTTATTTCCACTCATATGTGAGGTAGCTCCAGTATCAAAAATCCATTTATATGACGTTTCGGTTGAAACCGTTGCTGGATATGCAACTTCGTCAGATTCATCGCTATTGACCAAATTAGCTTTCTCTTCTTCATGTTTTTTATTTCTACAGTTTTGAATTGTGTGTCCTTTGTACCATCTGTTATGTTCCTTGCAATATGTACACTCTCTGCGAAACTGTTTCTTTCCGCATTTTTCTTTCCCGAAAAAAGCAGTATTGTCTTGATTTTTCGGATTTGAAACTGATATTTCCATTAGCCGAGAACAAACTTCATCATAAGTCAGATTATTTTTGGTTTTCAAATTATCCACGATATTTTCGATTTCATCTGGTAGTGTGGTAAGAAATAAGGAACCTTTTGCTTTTGCAGAATTCGCTAGTGGACGTAAAGCAGCTTCCAAGCAATCTTTGACTTCACCAGAAGTTTCAGTAGTACGCTCAACTAGTCTCGCCCATAATTCATTGTACTTGGCTATATGATCTGGTAAATTATACTTTGATTCACATTTTAATCCAACGACGATTCCGGGATCAGTTAGTGTTCTCCACATATCCTGAGCTTTAATATAACAAGTGATCTGTGGAACAATTATTGAGTCTACGTTGAAAAGTAAGAATGCTTGAGCTAACGAATGCCGATAGCGCCAATCTTCACATCTCAATTGATGCTCTTTCATTATTTCCATATACTTTGTATCAGAAGATTCTACATTGGGTGGATTCTCTGCCGGATCTTTTTCTTCACCAGTAACTATTTTGAAAAGGTTGTAAACGTCCATGTATGCAAATACCATAGTTTTTCATGAATGAAAGTTAGAGATTCCTTGCAACTTTTCAAATTTAGGAAATTTATCCATTTTGATAACTGTTGACGTCTCTGACAGCTTTCTGTAAACTTGTGACAACTTCCAGAAATATTTTCAACTGGAATACGATTTTCAAGCGAACAACTTCTGTTATATAGTTTCTCCACTTCTTTTGCGGTTAGCACTGTTCTGGGCCCATAACCTGTTAGAAGTTTTTGAGAAATACTCGAAGAAAAATAAACTCAGAGGCAAACAGTAGACATATATATAATCAACTAACAACATCAAAAATTACATCTCATAGTAACCATTGTACAAAGTGTTTATGAATTCAGTTCACATTATCATCATTTCAACAGAAACTTGAGATTATTTTGTATCTTTACATGGCCTCGATCTAGTTACAAATGGTTTCCGATATCCCTTTGTTGATTGCAGCTCTGTGTAGGAATATCGGTAGTGCATTGTTGAATGCTCCTTCCATGTCGAGAAAGGCTGCTACTGCAATTTCTTCGCATCTCAGAGAATCATTCAGTTTTAGTATCCCGACGAGGTGGTCTAATCCGTCGTGCAAATAAACAGTGCCTTTTGTAAAACAGTGGCAACACATTAATTCCATCACTTTAAGTTTTAAATATTCATCGAGTTACTATACATTACTTTCTATTACCAGAATAACTGAAGCCTTTATTTTACAGTTTCTCTATGCAAGAATGAAAGGATGGAGGATGACCCATTATATACAGAATTACCACCTGAAAATCCAATCTCTAAAGAAGATATTTCTAAAAAACAATATCAGTGTAAATCGTGCCTGAATCGTTTTTCACATAGACATTACTTGAAAAATCACGAAAGAATCCATTCGGGAGCCTTATCTTACCAGTGCAATTTGTGTTTTAAATGTTTTGCAACGAAGCCTTCTCTTTTGAAACACGAGATTACCCACACAGGTGAAAAACCCTATAAATGTGAATTGTGTTCAAAAATGTTTTCGCAACAAGAAGGCCTCATTAGACATAAAAAAATTCATACAGGTGGCAGGTCTTATCAGTGCAATTTCTGCGAAAAACGCTACAATCGTCAAGATAATTTGAGGATGCACGAAAAGATACACACCGGTGAGACGAGGTTTCAGTGTGAAATTTACCTTAAAATTTTTCTCCACCTAAACGCTTTGAAGGTCCACGAAAGGACCCATACCGGGTACAAGCCTTTCAAGTGTAGTTTTTGTAAGAGAGGTTTCGTTTGCCAGGAGACATTATCGAGACACGAGGGGTCTCATACCGAAGAGAAAACTTTTTTTTGTCAGCTGTGCCCAAAAAGTTTTGCTCGCAACGATGACCTGAAGAACCACGAAAAAATCCATACAGATGCCATATTATACGAGTGCAAATTGTGTTTTAGATGTTTTACAACCAAGTTTTCTCTTTCAAAACATGAGATTATACACACAGGTGAAAAACCCTATACATGTGATTTGTGTTCGAAAACGTTTTCCCAACAAGAGGGCCTCCTAAGGCATAGAAAAATGCATACAGATGGTAGGACGTATCAGTGCAACTTTTGCGAAAAACACTACAATCGCCAAGATAATTTGAGGATGCATGAAAAGACACACACAGACGGCAAGGGGCTTCTGTGCCAGTTTTGTTCGAGGAGTTTTGCCTTGAAGCAGAATTTGAGGAAGCACCTGAGGATACATGAAAGGAAGAATGAGGTTTGCGTTGATGAGAAACCTGTATTAGTATGAATTGAGAAAGGAACTGGTTGTACCAGAACTTTTGGAGAAGGAAGAGGTAGATTTCAGAGATTTATCAATCTTTCAATTGGAAGAAAGAATGATGGAATATATTTGAAAAGATCGGAGAATAAACAAGAAATCTATTGAAGAACTTGATTAATACTAAACGCAAAAAGGAAAGGAACACACAGTGTCAAATGGTATAATATCCTGAAGTTAGAAATGAATCAATATGATGTGGAATACCACAAGGATCCATGCTAGGACCGGTCTTGTTCCTCAGATAAATAAATCGTATAAACAAAAATATAATCTGAGATAGTATTGAATAAATAAATGAACATATTGTATAACATTAAATCAATTTATATACAGAGTGGCCCATTTAAATTTATTTATTGCCCGATTTTTTTCTGAATGATAGAACTTTGATAGCTCTACTGTGGTGATGAAATTAATAATACAATAAAAAATTTCAAGGACTACTTCAACAAACATCAAAAAAATGTGTGAGGAGACATCATAAAAATGTTTAATAATATATTCTTCACAATATATATATATATATATATATATATATATATATATATATATATATATTATATATCTGAATAATAGGAAGATTTTTTTTGGGCAACATTCTCCACTAATGGAAAAGAGCAAAATTTACTAAGTAGGCACCCTGTTAATTATTGAAAATGAAATATTGGTAATTTTTACCCGACTACTGCGAAGCAAAAAGGAGAGTTATGATTTTGACTGGTATGTATGTATGTTCATCTGTTCCCTCATAACTTCTAAACTACTTATCATAATTTGACAAATGAGTTATCATTGGAAGCGTCTTGATCGTCCTCTGGTTATAGGCTATGTGACGTCACATTAAATTGAATATCGCGCCCTCTAGAGGACAAAAGTCATGAACAAAAAAAAAGTTAATGTTAGTTAATGATGCCGTGTTGGGTATCAAATGAAAGGGGTTAATTAGCACATTTCAAATATATATATATATATATATATATATATATATATATATATATATATATATATATATATATATATATAGTTAGCTGTTGCTCACGGCTTTGCTTGCATGCTCCCTATAATTGGAAATAATTTCTAAAATCACGCCTCAGATGTGAGCCAAACATATTTTCTCTCCAAACCTACCCAAAATACATATATTATAAATACGTATTTCATTATCGACTATGGTACACATTTTAAAATTATATAACAAAACAAAACATGTGTAATAATAAAGACATAAGCTGGGAGTACCTCCACGCGGTATAATACCTAGGTACATGTAAAACAATAAAACTAAAAAAAAATGTAAAGCGGCTGTGCAAATATTTTTTTACGAAATTATAACGCCAAAATAATTTAAAATTTATAACCCCAAAATAATTTAAAAATTATAACCCCAAAATAATTTAAACAAAAAGTAAGTTCAAACCCGACTACTGAAAAATCACGCTCTAAAAAGTATGAAATAAAAATAAATTCAAAAACTAAAACCCGACTACTGAAAAATCACGCTCTAAAAGTATGAAACAAGAAAATATTCTCATTTGAAATTGTTATGTATAAACTATTCAAAATTTATCGTCTATTAAATGAACAACTTACACGTAATATATTTTATGTATTTAATACATATTCATAGTGATGTTCAGAGGATAGCCGTGGTCGTATGCCACTTTGCCCTAAAGCTTATGATCTTTATATTTAATGTATTTAGTGGAATTAATCATATGAATTAAATTAAAATTTGAGAATATTTTCTTGTTTCATACTTTTCAGAGCGTGATTTTTCAGTAATCGGGTTTTAGTTTTTGTACTTATTTTAATATTAGTTTCAGTTATTTCAATGACCTATGATGTTGTACTTTTTTGTAATAAAAGTAATTACAAAGCCTGTAAAATAATTCTTGGAGAAAACACAAACTGTCAATATTATGAATAACTGTTGGAAATTGTTATTATTCAATTGATAACCGACTGAAAGAGCATTGTTATCACAAAAAAAAATTACAAAACTATAATTTACAACAGGACTTTCCAGATATTTTGATAACATAATAATATACATTTTATTATGCTATATTTCTGTTAGAAAAATAAAATGTAATTGTGAAATTTTGGTAACATTCACTTGAAAATATCCCAAATCCAGTGTTGTCACATTTAAAAAAATTGGTAATACATTTTTTGGATTTTGGAGATGAATAGAATTCGAAGGCTTGGAAATTTTGAATTTTGGCACCACAGTAGAGCTATTGAACCTATCATTCAGAAAAAAAATACCATAAATCGACTCTCAGAAAAAACACTGTTAGAAAAATGATTAGCCCTCTCTACAATGAATCCACCATAACGTTTATACATAGATATGTTTATTCTTTTTGAAATATAATTGCTAACTTCAAGTGCTAATTTACACGATCCAATAAAATTGACCAATGTGGGTTATATTTACACCTGACAATTTATTGGTCAATTTTGGCAACAGTTTTTACTCAGGAATACCAACATACTGACAAGAAATGGTTCTACTATAGGAAAAGTTCCGAATATTATTCAATAGCTTATTGAATTGACTCTGATCCAGCTAATTTACACGATCCAATAAAATTGACCAATGTGGGTTATATTTACACCTGACAATTTATTGGTCAATTTTGGCAACAGTTTTTACTCAGGAATACCAACATACTGACAAGAAATGGTTCTACTATAGGAAAAGTTCCGAATATTATTCAATAGCTTATTGAATTGACTCTGATCCATTCTTAAATATCGTTTGAATTGATTAGGATCTGCACTCAGGAATTTTTCGTAAACTAATGTCAAGTTTTCTTTCCCTCTTTTCTCAATTCAAGCTCTAATCCACCATCTTCTACATCTCTGCCTTTTATATTCAGCAATGCATATTGCTGCGAATGGAATGCAACGTAAATTATGTTTTTTTTTGCACAATCATTTTTCTCGCGTTTAGGGTAGGGTATGTAAAATCGCGTAAATTATAATATATAACCTGAAAATCTCTGTTCTAGCAGGCATCCAATTCATGGCCGAAAGTTACTGCAAATTGTCACTAAAAATTGATGAAAAATTAGAACCGATTCTAAACTCATCAATTTATTGGTCAAGTTCAAATTGACGACAATTTTCTGTTTACACCTAGCAATACAATTCAAGGTCACAAAATTGACCAATTTATTGGATCGTGTAAATTCGCACTTTAGATGTTTGTATATCAAATATTTTTTTTTGAAATATATTTGATAACTTTTCCTATTTGAGTTAAAAAATATAAAATTGTGATAGTTGGCCGAAGGACCTCGGTCGAGAGCCATTTGGATTGAATGTAATTTTAATATTATATTATATATATTTGCAGCAAACTGTTAGTATTTCCTGGGTCGCGTGGCTTCATATTGAACACCAATCTAAAAATTTGATTTTGCGTCAGGAATATTCTATTAAATTGATGGCAGAGTAGACAGGACAGGTGCAATGATATACTTGACTCAAGGTACTTTCGTGTAGCTCTTATCTCAGTTAGACGTTAATTGGATATGTTTAGTCCATGAAAATGATTCAATTGTCACACCAAGAAACTTTGTGGAATGAGATGCAACTGAAGAAATTTGTTTTCGTTGAGAAACGTGATTTTGGTTTTATGGAAATTTAACATTAGTTTCTTGAAGTTGCAGTCAAGAGAATCATGTAGAGGCAAATTCAGAAGTCTTAAAATACTTACACTTATAGGAGTCTATATACAAGAACTCTTTATTATTCCTTTTTAGAAACAAACATCTTTTTGAAAATAGTCTACCACAAAATGTATATAACACTAGAAATTTTTGTTATGTGTACCCAAAACATAGACTAACTGTTACAGAGAGGAGCCCTTTCTATCAAAGCATCAAAATGTTCAACAAACTCCCCACCAGTATCAAACAAATGAATAAACTCGGTGAATTCAAAAAAGGAATTCATAAGATTCTACTGAAAATAGAACCTTATACCATTGCTGAATACCTCAGCCATACTTTCTGACTTGACCCATCTTGCCGGCGACGTTATTTCTGTTTTTGTATTATTTTGCACTGTGATTATTCTCCAGAAATAAAGATATTTATTATTATTATTATTGTCATTTGCACTATTGCGAGTTCGAAAGCCTATTCCTAGAGTTGTATTGGCAAAATTGGTCAGGTGAAAAGTTTACTGATGGTCAATGGAAGATCATTGACAAAATGAGTGGGCGTAGAATTTAGCTTTGTGTCACTCCAGTATTCACTCTTGTGGTGTCTTGCACCTTGAATAACTGATTCTAAATTTACTGGAGCTCTAAACAAAAGTGAGATGGTCTGATTCTACCCCATTTAAGCTAAGAAATATTTTTCTGATAAATGATTCATCGTCCCAAGAATTTAATATAGTTGGATTTAACGAGAATTAGGACCAGGGAGTAAAACAATTTTTTTATCGCTGATGTTTCGGAATTAATTTATTTCTTTTTCAAAGCTGAAATGACAATATTCACGTATAGATTGAAACAAAGAACATATCTATGACCCACCTTTAAAACTAAGTTTTTCCTGCTCATGGATTCGACTAAAAAACTGTTGAGTAGTCGATACAAACTCTGGCCGATAAAAACACATTGGCACAAATTACACATTAAAATTGTATATAAACAAATACAAACACGTTAAAATGAAACAACACACAACCGTGTATGGTCAATATGCAACTGATCATCCCACCTGAAATATTCCAGCACTACTAGATACAGAATATTCAGTTCACATAAGAAATAGAAAATAAACTGCCGTTTCTGGATCTCCAGATAAGAGGTAATAATGGGAAATTACTCAGCGATTGGTTCATGAAACTTACCAATTCGGGGAGAATTTTGAATTACTTATCAGAACACTCTTTCAGCCAAAAGGTTAATACAGCCCTCTAACCTAATTTCAAGGGTACTTACTCTTAGAGATAATTGTTTCCATTCGGAAAATTTAGTTAAGGCGAAGAACTTGTTGAAAAATGATGGAATCTTAACAGCAGCAATGGTTATTTAAGTAGAAGATAAACTTTTATAATGAAATAAATAAAATACTGTGACAAGTTTTTTATCTGTCTTATTCATCGCATATATACATAACAACAGAAAACAATAATCTACAATCTAGATATGAAAATATAAATTCTGCTTTCCAACACTCCCACTAGAATTCATATTTTCCGGTCTTCAAATCTTAGTCCCATTTTTTCGGCACAATAAACATGTTTTCCTTGAAAAACTGGTTTTGTCTGCAACCATTTCATCTGTACTGATTGATTTGAGGGATATATTATTCATCTCAACATTTTCCCGTATGAAATGATGGCGTAGGTCGATATACTTGGTTCTTCCATGGTAAGCATCATTTTTAGACATTGCAATTTGATTATCACAAAAAACTAACAGGAATATCAGTATCTAGTTCGAATTCAACCATGAAATTTTGTAACCAAAGAACCTCTTGACAACTTGCTAGAGCCATATATTCTGCTTCAGCAGTTGATAAAGCCACTGTTGGCTGTTTTTTGCAATTCCATGTAATAGCACCACCCTGTAGAATGAAAACGAATCCTGACACTGATTTTCTTTCATCTATGTCACTTGCCCAGTCGAAATCGCAAAAACCAACTAAGTTTGAATTTTCATTATTCGAAAACTCAAGTTTTGTTCCTGTAGTTCCTCGTAAATACCTGAAGATTCTTTTTACAGCATTCCAGTGACATTTACCTGGATTTTTGTTAAATCTGATGAGATAATTCACGGAAAAAGCTAAATCAGGTCTCGTAGCATTGGCTGCATAAAGAATGCTACCTATCGCTTCCTGATATGGCACTTTTTTCATATCTTCTCTTTCACAGTTATTTTGGGGACCCATTTCTTTGGACAACTTCTGGTTTGGATCAATGGGTGTTTTGATAGGATTACAATTTTGCATATTGAATCGATTCAAAATTTCTTCAATATATCTCTCCTGGTCAATCCATAATTTACCATTTTTCTTGTCACGGGTTATCCTTATTCCCAAACAGAAATGAGCCTCATGTAAATCCTTCATTTTGAATTTCATCATCAGCTGCATTTTGACATGTTCTTTATGCTGCTTATTATTGGAAAAAATAAGTAGATCATCCACATACACGGCAATAAATAGCAAATGTGGATCAGCTATCTTGAAATAAATGCATGGGTCGACTTTAGATCTGATCAGACCAATTTCTTGAAGAACTGTGTCTAATTTCTGATTCCATGCTCTGCTGGCTTGCTTTAGTCCATATATTGCCTTCTTCAATCGGTACACCTTTCTTTCTTCTCCAGGAATAATGAATCCTTCTGGCTGAGTCACATAAATTTCCTCCTTCAAATCTGACAGCAAGTGCAAATAGATACCGGAGCGATTCGTAACGTACAACTGGTGAGAAAGTTTCTTCGAAATCTACACCTGGTTTTTGTGCAAATCCTTTCACAACAAGTCTCGCTTTGTATCTCTCTATGTTACCGTTTGCATTTCGTTTTGTTTTGAAGACCCATTTGGTTCCTATGACCTTCCTGTTCTGAGGTAAATCTGATAATACCCACGTATCATTTTCTTCCAGTGCCCCCATTTCTATTTTCATTGCCCCTATCCAGAAATCTTTGTCATCCCTGTCCATAATTCCATCAATTGATGAAGGATCATCCTTTTCATGATGTTCCGCTTGATAGCACACAAAATTCTCAAATTTTCTGGGTTGTGCTGTAGATCGACTTGAACGACGGAGTTCCGAAGGTGTTTCTTCATTATTCACTTGATGTCACTTTGTGTAGAATTGCAATTCATCGGTTCGGATACCTCGAAATGTATTTCTTGAATTATATCTCCCTCTGTTTCGTTATTTTCATTCGTGAAAATTCAGACGAAATTAACATAGGAACTGACTTTTCCTCTGACGTTTGGTTATCAAATTTATTTTCAAAAAAAATCACATCTCTCGATATCATTATTTGTTTCGTCTTCAAGTTGTATAAACGGTAACCTTTTATATTATCGGCATACCCCACGAAAATACATTCTTCACTTTTCGAATCCCATTTCCGTCTTTTTTGTTTTGGGATATGAGCCATAGCTTTACATCCAAAAATGCGAAGATGGTTCAGATTTGGTTTCTTTCTGGACCAAATTTCTTCAGAAGTGATGTTTCGGAGTATTTTTGTAGGAGATCTGTTGATCAAATATACAGAGGTTGAAACTGCCTCGGCCCAAAATTCTTTTTTCAGTCCTGAATCGGCTAGCATACACCTTGATTTTTCAACTATAGTTCTGTTGAATCTTTCGGCTATTCCATTTTGCTCTGGCGTATAAGTGACAGTTGTTTGGTGTTTTATACCAGACTTTCGGAGGAAATTTGCAAAAGATCGATTTTTGTACTCAGTCCCATTATCAGTGCGAATCATCTTGATTTTCTTTACAGTTTCATTTTCTGCATAGCGTTTAAAATGTTCGAAAGATTCCAGCACTTGGTCTTTTGTTGCAAGAAAATAGACAAACACCTTACGGGAGAAGTCATCGATGAATGTTAAGAAATATCTTGCTCCGCCAATTGATTTAACTTCCATGGGACCACATAAATCAGAATGTACAAGCTCTAAAATTTCTGATGCTCTGTTCCCAGAATATTCAAAAGGAAGCCGGTGTTGCTTACCTTTTAAACAAGAAATGCATGTTTCATTGCTTGTATTTTCGAAATTTACACCATGTACAATACCGTTTTTAAGTAAAATCATACTGTCACTATTTAAATGTCCTAATCGTCTATGCCACGTAGTTTTGTCTATCACATTTCGCGAAGATGTAACAAGTGCAGTGTCTATCGGTGCACAATCAAGTTCATACATATTATTGCTCATAGTTCCGGTTGCAACCAAAAATCCGTTTAGGTAAAAAATTTCACAACCTTTCGCATCAAAATACACTTTATGTCCGTTTTTAGTGATTTGACTAACACTCAATAAGTTTGTAGCAATGTCTGGTACGAACAAAACATCTTTCACAACCACTGTGTCTCTAGAACCATTTGCATTCACTTCTAATGTTATTATTCCTGCCTTCAGTACAGGTATCCGTGCTTCATTGGCAATAACAATTTCGGATTTATTAAAAATTGATTTTTCTAACCAATTCATAGGACTTATGACCATATTTATTACATTTATAGCATCTCGGCCCTTTTGATTTGTATTTGTGGTTAAAATGCTTTTTTCTATATTTCTCACTATTACTGATGAATGCACCATCATGATGGGATGCTTTTCCAACAACGTTCGACTTGATATCTTGTAAAAGTTTCGTCTTGATCGAATCACCTGTTATGCTTGTGCCTGAACTTTCAATCCCCATAATCATTGGTCTATATTCATCTGTGAGGCCAGCAAGCAGAAGAGTTCCAACCCATTCCTCACTAACTCGAAATCCAATAGCATTCAGTTTGTGAGCTATTGAAATGATTGTATTGACATATTGTTCAACAGTGTCCGCATTTTCAAGTTGGGTTGTGATCAATGTTCGGAGAAGACCTACTCGTCTGGTTAAACCTGAATCTTCAAAAGCTTTGTTTAACTTCTCCCATGCCTCTTTTGCAGTTGTGGTTTCTTGAATATGAACAAAAATGATTGGATCCACGGACATGATTATTTTCGATCGTGCTTTCGTCACTTTCTTGGTATCGTTTTCTGTACCAAGAACACATTCCCACATATCCTCGTGTTCGAGATAAGACTGCATGGCAAATTTCCATGTTGAGAAGTTCTCACGACCTTTCAACTTCTCGATTTGAAAATTTGAACTTGAACTTGTCATTTTCTCGGGAAAGTTTCTTCTCGGCAAAATAATTTCAGCACTCTACTGGGCCCATAACCTGATGGAATTTTAACAGCAGCAATGGTTATTTAAGTAGAAGATAAACTTTTATAATGAAATAAATAAAATACTGTGACAAGTTTTTTATCTGTCTTATTCATCACATATATACATAACAACAGAAAACAATAATCTACAATCTAGATATGAAAATATAAATTCTGCTTTCCAACAAAAAACAACAACTACCCCAGGAAATTAATTAATAGTATCATTGATAAAAGTCAAAGAACAGATAGGCAGGATATGTTTCCGAAAGAAATGTGTTACTATTTTAAATTTCCATATACAGATGTACTCTCATATAAAATTAAAAAATGCTTATCAACTGATTCTCACAAGTTTGCTTTTTACAATTTGAAAACTACATGAAAATTATTCACGCAGTTAAAAGATGAGATACCAGATAAATCATATTCATGTGTAATATAATATAATGCCCTGTGAATGTGGGAAATGTTATATAGGGCAAACTAAACTATACCTAAAAACCAGAATATATCATCACAAATGACTGCTATGAAAAGAATAGAAATAAAAAAGAAAAAACAGCACTTGCTGCAGATCATTTTGAATCGTCGTGCAATTTTGATTTCGATTCAGTAAAAAATTTTGGAAAAATAGATAACGTATTCAAAGAGATTGTTGGGAGAAATGATTTAAATCAATCTCCATGATAATTGCGTAAACCAAAAAAGTGATACACAAAACCTGATAAAAAAAAACATCCATATTCTAGAAAGGTTCAAAAAAAAAACAGATTTCTGAATAATGATACACAAATGATGTGTTTTGTTTTTTTCGTTTTTTTATCTATGTAGCGCTGGAATGTAGGATGATCAGTTGCATATTGACCATACACGATTGTGTGTTCTTTCATTTTAACGTGTCTGTATTTGTTTATATACAATTTTAATGTGTGATTTGTGCCAATGTGTTTTTATCGGCCAGAGTTTGTATCGTCTACTCAAAGTTTTTTAGTTGAATCCATGAGCAGGAAAAACTTAGTTTTAAAGGTGGGTCATAGATATGTTCTTTGTTTCAATCTATACGTAAATATTGTTATTTCAGCTTTGAAAAAGGAATAAATTCCCGTTAAATACGAATATTTTTTATTATAAAATAATTATATTATCAATTCTAATAATATTATACAATTTGAAGGCTACGAAGTCGTTATCAATAAAGTCGAATGCTTTCGAAAAGTGTGTTTAAATTGGTTTCCGAAGTCTGGAGATTATTTGTAATACCCTAAGTTTTCAACTACTTCATATAGCTGCTATTTTGAAACTAGGCAGCCAATTTGACCCATCTCAGAATTTGTCACAAAAATTATTTTGGAGACAAACCTCAATACAATAAAAAGCCTTACTTGTCAGGTAACATTTAACTTTTAGATTAAACTGTTCCAAATCTAGCACCCTCACATGGTTTGGGAGGACAGTGAAGAACTTAATGCAAAAATGATCAGTGCCCCTCGGTGTCCTTGATAACCTATGAAAATCAGGGAGTATGTCATTATGGTTACGAGTTAAGTGACTGTGGATTTTTTTGTATGGGGTACAATGAAAACCAAAGTTTATGCTGAGCACATCAATGACGAAGGTACTCTCCGGAAAAGGATTGTTCAAGCAGCACGAGAGATCACACCAGCAGAGTGACGTGCAGCTGCAGAATCTGTCATCTGTAGGTGCGAACTTTGATTTGAAAAAGATGGTGGTCATTTTGAGCAGTTTTTGTGAATTTTTTTAAGTTATCCGTTTTCTATTAAAATAAATAAATTCCTCCCAATATCGATTAGATTAGAGTTTTTTCCTGTTACATGCAGGGAAACGGTATTTAAATTTGTTAGTTTGAACTTAATTTAATTTGTCGTTATAAATATTATCAAATCCCTCTTGAATATACAGATGGAGGTAGAATTTTTTATATTATTTGGCAATTCATTTAAACTATTCAAATCCTTGAAAAATAATGAGTTCATACTGCTTCGTGCGTTTACCCTTGGGATGTGGAAATTGGTGTTCGATCTGGTATTATGATGATGTACTAATACTATAAATATTCAAACATGGCGGGTAGTGAACACACATGTTCGAATGTTATCTGCAGTTATTGTAAAAAAGCAGTGGTTACTAAGAAAATTAAGTGCACCGAATGCCAATCCTTATTCCATCCGAGTTGCTCAACAAAGAAATCCAAGGATTGTTGTCTAAACCAAAATCTCTTGGAAGAAAATTCGATGGACATTGAACCTAACCTAGAAGATAACCTAAATGACTCACTAATTGAAAAATCCATAGCATGGGAAAATAAAATCCTGAAAGAAATGAACGCAGAACTAAGAGAAAATAACCATTTACTGAAAGAGAAGGTTGAAAATATGGAAATCGAAATCGCCAGTCTACGAAATGACATTTATAAAAACGAATGGGAATGCCCCAAGAAACAAAAGGTGCTTGAGATGATCCAAACAAGTCAACACTCATTCGAAATCAAGCTTGAATCTCTCATAGATAGCATCAATTTCTTAAAATCACAAACAATGAATGATGCAAGCAGAGCTGATATGGCTGATTCCACAAAAATCATTAATAGCAAAGCAGAACAAAATATAAATTCAATAAAGAAACTCGATATCCAGATAAAACAACTACAGAAAAAAACCCATCAATACAATACTCAGAGGTCTTGAAAAGATAAATCGTTAAGAGGAACCGATAACACAGACACATTAAGAGGATACTCACAACACCAAATGGAAACGAGGATTTTCAGCAGGATGACACCACTAACAGGAATAAATCCAAATGGATAGAAGTAGGAAAAGGTAAAGAAAGGAATAGAAGTAGCTCCAAAAAGGAGAAGGAGAAGACAAATCAAGTAAACCTCCAATTTCTCTAAAAAGGGAAGGAGAAGATAAATCAGGTAGATTTAGAGCCGGAAACCCTAAAATTTGGATGTATGTGTACAAGGTGAAACAAGATGTCAATGAAGATGATATTCAAAATTACCTAAAAGTAAAACGGCAAATGAACAAAACGAATTTATTGTAAAAAGAACTGAAGACAACTGGAGGCAGCAAATATAAAAGATTTTATGGTAGCAGAGATTTTAGCTATAAGGACGAATTCTACAATCCGAAATTCTGGCCCAAAGGTGTTTGTTATAAGCGATTCAACTTCAAACAATATTATGAAAAATTCCAAATCAGAGATGTTATTGAGGAGATATAGAAGAAGCGGAATAAAACACTTTTTTAGACATAAAACAGACAACAACGGCACAAAAATAGGAAAGTCTCAACAGGATCCTAGGAAGTAAGCAAAGAGTTGAAAGATGTGATTAATCTCATACATTTTAATATCCAAGGACTTGATAATAAAACTCCGCAGATGGAAATACTACTTGAATCATATCCAATGGATATACTGTATATTACGGAACATTGGCAGACATCATTAGAAATCAGGCAAATGAAGATTAACAACTATACAATGGTAAATAGCTTCTCTGTAGACCACATTCGAGGTGGAGTATGCATTTTGCAAATAATACACTGTGTGTAAACCATTTGTTTATAAAAATGTATTGAACAAATTTTTGAGTAACTCTAGCCACATATAATATTAATAAGAGATGTAGACTATTTATAGTCACGATATATCGAACTCCAAATAGCAATCTTGATTACTTTGTTGCAAGATGTATGATTTGATGTGTGAAATTCACAAACCTGGCAACTACTATATTGTCTGTGGTGATATAAATGTTGATTTTCTTGTAGACACCAAAGATAAAAGACTTATAACAAATTTATTCAATGAGTTTGATATGGTTAATCACATTAATGAACCTACTCGAATAACTAGCACCTCATCGACTAGCATAGATGTAATTTTCTCAAATCTAGGAAATGACCCGGCACTTGTTGAAGATACTCACATGTCAGATCATACGTTCCAAGTTCTTAAAGTATCATTACCAATGACTGTTTGTGAATCAAATGAAATTGCTTACAAGCGTGATTATAGCGAATCAAACTTGACAACATTCAGAAACTTACTAATATCGGAAAATGGGAGGGCATATATAACTCGCCAAATGTAAACAGGGCTTTTGATTCCTTCTATGATACATTCAAATTTCATTTCTATAATGCTTTTCCACTCAAGAAAGTGAAAATCTCCAAAAAGAAAAAACCATGGTTCAACAATGACATAAAACAACTACACCAAACTTTATGTGAGATGACTAAATTAGCTAAATCTACTAACAATGATATAATAAAGGAAAGACAACAACAATTGAAAATTATATATAAAGAAATGCTGAAAAGATGTCAAACGAGATATAATGAGGAAAGAATAAATAAAGCAACAAATGTTAGTAGAAAGTTGGAAAATCATAAAAGAAATGAAAATGAATCAAATACTAGGGAATCAATTGAATTGAGCATTAACGATGAAGTTATAATAGATAACAGCAGAATTTGCAATATTTTCAATGATTTTTTATGAACATAAAATCTGCAGAACCAATCTTGAGAGAACTGAGATTGTCCCAATTTATCAATCCACGTTCTTTCTACATCCATGTACACCTCAGGATGTCAAAGGTATTATAGAAAAGACTGCAAAAAAACATGCAGCTGGTATTGATGATATAAATGGGAAATGTTTGTTAATGTCAGTGACATTATAAACTTTCCTCTTTCAGATATTATAAATATCTCCTTTACACAGGTAAATATCCTGATACATTGAAAATATCTAAGTCAATTCAATATATAAAAACAAGGGATCAAGAAATGATGTGTGCAATTATAGAAATATCAGCTTACAATCTCAATTTACAAAAGTTATTGATTATGCTTATAGTACAAGACTGAGTAATTTTCTAGAAGAGAAAAATATCCTACCAGACCATCAACACGGCTTCAGAAAAAAAGGTCCACTGAAAGTGCTTTAGACGATTCTGCAATAGTATTTACAATTACCTTAACAACAAACAAACTCCTATTGCTCTATATTTCGATCTTACAAGAGCTTTTGATACAGTAAATCACAATCTGCTTTTGGAAAAACTTTACCGATTTGGAGTGCGGGGTGTCGCTAATGATTGGGTAGCAAACTATCTGGGAAACAGAACACAAATTGTTGTTTATAACCTTAGTCAGTCAGATCCAGCAAAGATACAGATGGGAGTGCCACAGGGTTCAACTCTCGGTCCATTGTTTTTTATATTATTCATGGCTGATATTCAATATACTTGCAATACCTTAACAATACAATCATTTATGCCGATGACACCAATCAACTGGTATCTAATGAAGCACTTCTGAACTCCGTAAATTTATCAAATATAGTTGCCATGAATTCTACCAATGGTCACACATAACGGTCTTTTGGTCAACACTAATAAAACATTTCACATGCTATTCCAACAAAAAAATGTCTCTCTGGATTACAGTACTCTAATAAAAGTCAATCACAAGTCAATTGCAGAAGTTAACAATATAAAATTTCTAGGCCTAATTGTCGACAAAAAAATGACATGGGAAAAACACACAGAAAACGTAATTTCCAGACTGAGCCGCATTGCTTTCCTTTTAAGACAACTAAGGAGACAGTCTAGCTGAATGTTCTTAAAACAGCATACTATGGTCTTGTACACTCAATTTTAAGTTATGGATTGATATTTTGAGGTAATTCAGCTCACACACAAAAAATTTTTGTTATGCAGAAAAACATTGTTAGGTGTATGGTGAAAGCACCTCCCAAGAACATTGCAAACAAATATTTATTAATCTTAAAATCCTAACTCTACCGTGTCTCTATATATATCTAATTACAACAAAAATAAAAATGAAGAATCTAACTATTAAAGAACAACATGATTCATGCACAATACCTAAAGGACACAATTTCGACTACCATTCTCAAGACTGAGTGTTGGTCAAGACTCATACATATATCAAGGTATTGCTTGTTATAATCACTTTGTAAATATATTTGGCTCAATTCCGAACTTTCATAAGTTTAGATTTACATTATACAATTTTTATTAGATAATGCTTTTATTCTGTTAGTGAATACCTGGATGTTTCATAATATTTTATATTTATCTTTACTGTGTTTATCTTGTATTGCATTTTATCTTATTCAATATGTTTTAATATCACGTGAATATTTTAATTCAATGATTATGTCAATTTTTTTTTTGACTGACAGTGTTAGTGAGAGTGAATGTTAGTGTTTTACATTATGATTTTTTTCCTTTTTGACTAGTCTGATAAGTAATACTTACTGTTGTCTGTGATTACTTTAAAAGATGAATAAAGATATCTATCTATCTATCTACTTCATTATTTGCGATTAAAAGGTTCTCTAAATATGTTGGTTGCAATGTATTTATAATTTTAAATATAAATATCATAATCAGGTAGAAAAGTATTTGAGAAACCGTAAGCCACCTTAATCTGCATAGCATATCTGGTATAGGTGTCATTCTATTGCAGCTTAGTATTATTTGCATTCCACAATTCTGTAATATTTGTAATTGGTTTAATTTGATCTGGTTCATAAGATATAAGAGAGTATAACAAAAATCATAATGGGGTTTTATTATACAATAATAGCATGTTATTCTAGTCAGTGTGGTCATTTAAAGAGATTGTGTTATCTACAATAAACCCCAGATACTTATACAGAGATTATTATAAATGGATAATATTCGTAATAATGGTTTTTTTTTATACTACAGAAGTAGGTAGATGAAGGAAGTATACACTAACATATACATAAAGCTGGGGATACGAAATAGAATTTATCATCCAAATAGACGATTAAAAGTAGGGGATTCAGCACAACTCTGTGGTACTGCACGATTTATATTCAGATACTTTTAAGAATCACTGAGATATACTCGTACTCACTGCATTCTATTGGTAACGTTAGTTACCAAAAACTTGAGTGCTTTCTGAAAAATATGCGGCGATTTCACTGGCACTGATTTTTAGGAAATGACGTAAATATACTAGAAAAAATAATAATAAATCTACTTTATTTGACAAATATACATGCATTTACCCTGAATAGGCGAATATTATCTAAATAGCTATTCTATGTATTGGAAAGGATAAATTAGTATTTTATTATACACAATAGATATATATGCCACACTACATTCAACACAAATATGAACTATTTTCCATAATAACATTTCACAAATAGCCAATCCTCACTTTTCCAAACAAAGGGTCTTTCTGTCGTAACGAGTGCCAAAAAATTTGCCCAATTATCAATGAACAGCAGAGCTCTAGGCTGCAAATCACTACAATTATCACTGCCCCCACATGAAGAAACCGTGAGACGATACTGACTACCATCCCACTTGAATTTCAGCGACACAAAATCCTGAGACACCCAAAGATAACTCGTCACAGAACAAGGTGAGGTAGGTTTTTCTACAGAGATACGCGAAAACAAACTCAATTCGTCCGTTGGATGAATGTCATCAAAATGTTTCTCAAAGTCAAAAAGCCTTCCTCTGTAGCTACAATATGGCACGGGACACAGTCGCTCTGGTTGACTGGGGCAGTACGCTTCATGGTCGAAAATATGGTGCCAAGAGTACAATCCATCGCAACACCAAATGCAAGAATACAAAACAGAGTAGTTTAAGAACTTTGGAAGTAGTTCTTCGTTATAAAATAATTTCATACCAAACTTTTTTGTTTCGTAGTATTTTTCACAAAGCCAACATAGCAACTGGTACTTTTTTGACTGGATTTGCAAAAAATTCTGTCTCAAAGGGGTTGGCACCGAACAATTAAAGCAAAACGGGACAATTTCATCCGAACCCTTTATAAGCCTTGTTGAACTCAAATTAAGTTTGATGTCGGGATGATCTTTAAAGTGAGAACTCAGGGAAATTGTTCTTTGCAGGCCACGTTTCATAAGCTCAGACAGTGATTTATTCAAAGGTGTCTGAACATTTTCAACCTCATTCACAAGCTTTGGGTCCGATAATTGTGATATTGGGCAATTTATGACTTCGCCTGATACTTGATAGTGCATCTCAAACTCGACAAACACAAAATCACTTTCTACGATGGGATTTGTAATTGGAACACCCCTGTAATTTCCAGAAATGTAAGGTGAGCACTTCAAAGTTCGTGTTTCTGTTTTACCCCCGGAACTTCCATAATGAACTGTAAACTTGGCCTTGATTTTACTAGCCTGTTTTTCATCCCCTATGAAAAATACATCCATATCGACTACTTCTCTGGTGCTACTCTCACATTCAACAAAAAATAGATCGTCTTTGTTTCTGTATAAGTATGTCCTTACGCATGGCGTGATTACGTCCACTTTGAAAGAAGATTTATCCAGGAAGCTATCTACGTGATTCTCCTTGAAATGCCTGACGAGCAGAAATGTTGGAATCCTCAGAGTAACTGGGCAATTGGGGCAAATATACGATTTACTTCTGCACGTGGATTCATGATCAGCCACCTCCTTATAAGTGAGAATTTGCCTGCATCCATCAAATCTGTTAATGCATTTAAACAATCCACTCTGGACCATCTGATTGTACTGGGAAATGGCGCCCTCATCGTTATTTCTGATACACCTACCACATTTGGTTCGCCTATTCGAGTAAACTTTAACAGGACCTGTAGATAAGAACTTGTGGCAAGTATCACAGGACATGGATTCTAGAATTTCGTCGGGTATCAGAAACATTTTGGCAGTCTATACATAAAGATTTCAGAAGTATTTCGGCACTTTCAGTAAGAATTTTACATCTTTGATTAATTTGGGTAATTCCACTTATCACAGCCGTTCAAAACTGGAAATATCATTTTTTTTCATGTCGGTAGTTAATCTCTGAAATGGTGATATAGATACCTCTAATAAACATTTTAAGAATCGTTGACCTTGAAGGAAGGAAGTAGACCACAGGACTTAAACACATGTTTAAATGTTTATGTTTAAATTCTGTGAAGTAGACCAACCACATAACCACAAGTCATTTTTCTTCGAACTTAACCACGCAAACCAGGTTAACTATTGTATGACGTCACGGTAGACTTCGGTTTAACTTGTGAAGGTTGACAGATTTGGTTTTTGTTGTTGAGGGTTAAACATTTTTATTACGGCGTTGATTAATATTTTGTTATCTTCTCCTTACTTATGTGTACTTCGAGTTCTTGAAAATACAATGAAAATGAATGTGGCAAATTTATTAGTATGGAGTTTATAGAAGATATTCAGATTTCACCACATCCTTCTTTAGTGGCCATCAATTCATCGGGAATACATTTTATCAATATCTGGATTAGGCAAATGCTGGAAGATGATGAACATAATCTGATATAATTTCTCATTCACATATACTTTGTATGAATCCATTATATATTTTTAATATACTTTAACACTGAGATAGGACCTTTATCCTTATCATTCCATATGAATAAACAAAAAACCTAACCTCCAACAAGATAACTACTCTGTCAAACTATCTCAGTGAGCTGGTTTGTGTGGTTGGTTTACTCTTACGTCATAGTTTGGAATACACTTCGAGGAATATTGACAGGTTAACTCATTGCTAACCCGGTTTGTATGGTTAAGTTCGAAGAAAAATCACTATAATAATTACCAATATAGACAACATTAGTGAAGTTAAGCGGGAATTTTGAATTACGTTCCATCCGTGGATCCGACCACAGAATTCCCCATGCATTTCTTATGGGTCTAAAAATTACGCGAATCTCTCGCCAGTTTTTAAGGAGCTTTGGCAAATTTCTTGAGATTTATTTCTGTTGAAATACATCCAATGAACCTTTCTCAACAAGCTATAATCATAATTTTACAATAAAATTGAATATTTTCAAATAATTGATAATATAAAATTGGTGGGAAATTCATGGAAGTTTGTCTTAGGTTGATTCGAAGAGGCAAAGTTTGACGGGAAATTCAATTTTGTAAACATACATGAGATCTCAGGTCCCAGATCTCAGACATACATAATGATGCAGTGTGCTCTGAGCTCTGATGGGGAGAAAAAAACTTGGAATACTGTATTGTTTTGCGCCTGGTTGCAACCACAGACACCCCAGTAATTGCAATTTATATTTAATGCCAACTAAAGGAAAAAAATAAAAAATGTGGATAAAATACAATACAATTGAACGGTATTGTGAACCACATGTGTGTGTGTACATCGCTCCACTTGAAAATTCAATATACATGGTATGTAAATTCTTAACTAAGAAAAGTTCGCATACAAAAGTGACAAGTTTAAAAAACCTGACCATTGATAAAAACTCGACGATGGCAGCTTTCTAATTGAATCGAATACTGGTTAAGTGATTTCACCTGAATGTGATATTATTGTCATTGTCGTGGAACAGTGCCCACAAAGCAAAAAAAACGTGCCGCCGTCTTATCTTTACACTAAAAACAATCCGAACGATAAAGGAGACCATATACAATACTTTCATTATCTGAACGATAAGATGCAAGACTCTATCACAAATGAACAAATATTGAGTTACTGAAACAAACCGAGAAAAAAAAAATTTTGATCTTCGGCTCAATGAAAAAGAGTGAATATCCATCGGCGGAAACTATCTGCAAGAAGGTTAGTGATTTACTATCCATCGACTTGTAAGCACGAGACATCAATGATTACTACACCAGCCCTTTGAAGATATAACTCTGTTCATTCCTCAAAAAAAAGACGTTTTCCAGAAAAAGAGTTGCCTAAAAGGGTCGAATACCTATAAGCATATAGTAAATGACCTGACTCCTGCTACTCAACGCGAACAGTACAAACACAAGAATAAGAAACACCTCAACTTAGCGAAACAGGATGGAAACAACCAATGTTTCATAAAGAAAAACAGACTCCAGTGAATAATGATATCTTTGAAATATCTGACTTGGAAAATTTAGAAAACCGACCTGATAATATATACACGCCCAATAGTGCTCCACCGACCCCCACCCCGAAAACCAAGCAGACATCTGACATCAACCAAGCTCATGGATCCCAGAGTACATGAGATAAATTATGAATATTACTGTTCTGAACGTGAATTTTCAGCCGAACTGACAAAAAAAAACAATAAAAATAGGCGTGTGTGTAGTTGTCACTTCAAAGAAGGTTTGAAGGACATTGATTCGACCTCTGACCATGGTTTGGTGAGCATGTGGCGCTCCAATGTTGGAGGTCAAGTAAATGTAGTTTGTGAATATCCGCCGTTTATAACGTGCAGTGAAAAATACATTATAATTTGTGAAGTTTAACAAACATCTTGTGTAGAAATCAGTCCCTTCCTTCTCTACGCCAGTAACCAGGCTGGATGACAACGGATTTGTCGGAAGAAGGGGCGCTGCTAGGGCACTTGTGGTATCACTTCGAGTGATACTTCCACGGTGCCATACGAAGGGGGGTAAGGAAGGCACAACCTCCACGAGGCCCCCATATCTGTGTAGATGGTTATATAACCAGAAGAAGGTTTGAAAGAAAATTGACCTATTATTCGTAATCCAGGATCCGAATTACGCATTTCTGAATGTCCAGATGAAAAACTGTTTTCACCCCGTTGAATGATTTTCATATCATCCTGAAAGCATTCATCCATAACAGATAGCTTGATAATTCTCGAAGCCATTATTTTTTGGTAATAATTAAAGAGAACACAGTCATATAATATAACCACAGAATAATCGGACATGTAATGATCATAGAATTGTAATTATAATATACTGACTAGAACGCGCTTAGTCTACTGCGCACCCGAATTTCGTGGCACCCTTATGCGATAGCCAAGGAGGACACCAAACAATGAAGAAAAGTATGACTTCATAAGCATATTACACGCGTGCGACGAAGATAATCAACTGAACGTATGAAGGTAGTGTTTATATCATCTATTTGTAAACATAACGGCGTTGTCGGTTGGCACTTATAAGCGTTGCCAAATCATTCCAATTTTCTTTAATTTCTTTGTGTTCGGTTTGGATGTGTCTTTGTACTTTGTTGTATTTTTTGTTATAGTGGATAAATTAAAAACTGTTATATATAATGAAGTGTTACATTAGTTTGTAGTAGTAGGTAATGATATGTGGCCATGCTTATTTATACATATCGCCTTTTCAGTGTGTCCATAAAGTAACGCATACATTCATTAGTAGCTAAATAAACAATATCATTAAAAATTCCCGAAACAGGTCGATTTTTTATTTCAATTTACTGTTTTTTTAAATGATAATCCAAAATACAGGGTGATCTACCTTCGAGTGATGACGTCATCAGCGGTTTTATTAAATGAACACCCTAATTTTTTTATTTATGAGTTAACTTGCTGAGCTGATTCCAAAAATATATCACAAGCTGCGTCAAATTGGTAGAGGGTGAGCAACAATACAAAAGTGTTTTCAAAATTTTATTAGAAAGTTATACGATACTGTATTTTTACAAAAAACGAATTGAAGAATAAATGTATTAAGAATTATTATATGAAATTACGTAGTTATGCAGCTATTGGATACGCTACCAAAGTTGCATCAAAATGTTGCGGTGCGCCTTCTGCGGTCCAAATTATTGGCTATTTGAATATCAGGAAAGAGCTAGGTTAAATCAGGAGTTAATGTATTTTCTAAGAAATCCAGATGCCGACAAAATTACGTCTCGTCTTGTTGATTATTTTCATTAACTGTAGGTCTACCTTGGTTTGATGCACCCCTCACGTGTCCCAATTCTATGTATTTTTGCTCTATTCTGCTTACAGTAGATTGTGAAATAGGTTCACTATCTGGGTGCATTTCATGGAATAATCTGCATACCTCTTGTTGAGTCCGCATCATATCGCCAACACCAATCATAATCAAAATTTCAATCCTTTCCCCTTCAGATGAAGGCATTTTCAAAAAACAGTTTCAATATGATACATTTTGAAGCGTCAACAATACAGAATTAATCAAATGGCAAAAAATATTCTCAAACAATGAAAATATACGGTATTGTCGAGAGGCAAAGATCACTAATATAAAAACTTTTTAAGAAAAATTAAACCGACGAAAAACGGAACTGAAAAGCAAAAAATAAAATAGCCCTCCCTATTAGTCCTGATAAGTAAGCTCCTAAACTAATGTAAGTAACTAATTTTGAGTCGGCGCCAAACGAACAAGCTAGGTAAAGCGTAAAATGATGGCATAGAGATGCACGGTGACATTCTGATAATTTTTTTGAAGTAATTTGTTGATCTTCGTTGATTATTCGTTTGGCGCCGACTCGAAATTAGTTACTTACATTAGTTTAGGAGCTTAGTTATCAAGACTAAGGAAGTTTATTTTATTTTGTGATTTTCAGTTCCGTTTTTCGTCGGTTTAATTTTTGTTAAAAAGTTTTTATTTTTAAATTTTTTGTGGCTGCAATATACCAATTACTACCTACTTAACTTTTGATTAATTCCAAAATAATTACTTACCCACCTTACTTCAACTAATAACAGTTGAATAATACGATTATCTACTTCAACTAATTATTGTTATATAATATAAATTATTTTTGAAAGCTCTCGTTAGTTAATTTCATCACTTTGTATATAATTCCATCCTTCCATAGAATGTTATTATTGTGACGGATATAGGAGAACAAAAATAATGACAATAGCGATCTGTCAATGTCAACTACATATGTGTGCCAATGTTCACAAGTGAAAAATCAATCATCCCCTATTTTTCTACCCATAGAGAAAATTACCTGATAGAATCGGTTAACGGATCAAAACAAAAAAAAAAAAAAAAAAAATTAAAAAATCAGAGGGTGAACGATAAATATTTTCCATTTTGCTACCCTTAGGAGTGAACTTTTTTTCAAATTCAAATGGGACCAACTTCGGAGTATGCCCTATCCAATGAAAAAAAAATCATCGGAATCGGACTCCTCTGTAAAAAGTTATGCGTGGTCATACATAAAAAAAATATACGCGTCGACTAGAGAACCTCCTCCTTTTTGGTTTCGTCGGTTGAAAAATGGATAAATACTGTGTTAAAAATATACCTCAGAGGACAGTGTCCAGTGAGAGTCCCGTTACCAATTTCAAGTATTTCTTGTCCAACTCGAGAAGCTGTTCAACTTTCTTTGGCGATAGGCTCACTAGCCTTTTCGCTTATTGTCTTTATCCTGGCACTTTATTCCAATGAGATTTCATTTCATGTTTCCCAGCCTCGAAACTCTTCTCTCTTATGGACTTTAGAGATTCCACAAAAGGTCAGGAAATTGTGTGTTTGTTATTCTTTGGCGAGGCAATCTGTTCCTTTGTTATCTCTGAACCCCCTATGATCTGGCACCCACATCAAATGTGACCTAATAACTTACTCATTTTTCAAATATTGATGTAATAGTGCAATGAAAAATCTTGATAGAAATACCTATTCAATTATAAGGATATGTAAAATATGTCTCATATATCTTCGTATAATAGATGGGTGGAAGAGTAAACATTTTTTACATAGCTATTTGACATTTATATTCACAATCCTCTGTACCTTTGATGCATCATTTATTAAAACGTTTTATTATGATATACCCTATTTTCCATTACAAGCAATGCCACTGGAATTGTTCCGCTACTGCGAGGAGGACATAAACAACAATGGCGGCCACCATGCATGGGACATTTCGCGCAGCTTGAAACGCATTCTAGTCAGTATATTATAATTACAATTCTATGGTAATGATTCATGATTGACGCACATCAACAGCAGAAATCATCTACGACATACTGAAATCTTTCGAACAACACTGGTTTCAATTTTAATTTAAGGATATATAGAAGTAGATTTTGATGTGGAATGGACATGAAAACACGCATTAATGATGAAGGTACCCAATATTAGATAGCGTGGTTCCATCTCAAAGTTGAACCATGTTAAAAAATTTGAATATGTATCTCCCGCCAAGACAGTGATTTTAACTCGCTAATATGGTTTATATAATAAAAATAAAGATAGCAAATGTAAACCCAAAACTAATCACTCGGTCTCTCTCTCTCTCATTGGCAACTTCCAATTAATGCGCAGGCGCGAAAAGGGAGGCGTGGCATCTATTGGTTGATGTTCGGTTGCTCTACCTACGCGCTGCCAATATGACAAGGAAAGACATATATAACCCGCCTTCATTGCATTGCTCTTATGGCCAGTTATCAATATTATGGTTCAAACACCCTTGTAAACAAGGTGAAGTCGCGAAAATCAGTCTGTCCTTTTTCATACGAGCGTTCAAACAACACTCAATTTCGTTGGAAATTGATACATTTTGAACTAACAATGGACTACCTAAAACCCTTATTACACTATGCCTTTTTCGTGCCTATTTGTCTGCCCGTGGCTGAAATTTTAAACAAATACGCATGCGCGCGTGGCTATTTTGTTGATTGTTTCAGGCGTGAAAATAAATAGGACTGGTTCTATTTTTTCCGCCTGAATCGAGGGGATTTCAAGGACGTTTGTGGAAATGTCAGGTTTGCCAAAACAGGACTTGACATAACCAACAAATAGATGAAATTAATCACATAGTTTTCGTTTTGTTCAGTGTGATATGAAAGAAGAAAAAATCGTGTGCCAGGTAAAGAAAAAGTTGAAACAAATAGTCCAGGTATACTAAATTACTTAATCATTTAAGGTAAATGTCAATTTTCCTTAGGTTTGCAGCTCTGAAATTAGCGCCTGAAACAATCATCAAAAAGGCACGGTGTAATAGTGCCAGTTATTTGGGGAAATTCAGCCAACAAATAGCCATGAAAATAAGCACAAAAATAGGCACGAAAAAGGCATAGTGTAATAAGGGTTTAAGTCGTGTCGTCAAACACGATGGGCGGAGCTTATGAACTTTTCCATCGAAAATGCAAATGCACATAAGGAACTTTTATTTTTTAGTTTATTCGTGATTGTGTTATAAATGGAAATGGTGGAAATATTAGTATTTTGTTAAAGTGAGGCCAAATTTAGGATTTGCCATCATATTTTATAGAGAGGTGTGTTAAGCTACTTGAGGTTATTGTTTTGTTCTAATTCAGCCACATTTACTGGAACTTTTTTCAGTACATGTACACTCTTTATCTGTAACGGATATGTTGTTATGTCCAAACAGAGCCAGTGTGGAAATGTGGTGAAATTTTATCCCCCAGGGACCCAATTCTTGAATTTGCAGGAAAATATTCTCTAGAGAAAATGACGTCATTTTCTCTCAATACTGGCTTTTGCTTTACTTGACACTTATTTAAGGAGTTGATTCCTTTCAAAATTGTAGGAATACTTTCTCCAAGTTTTCAATAGGAGAAATCGAATTCACTGGTTAGATTGATTGACTGAACACCATTCGCGATTTTTGGTGTTTGTTCTTGCGATTTTATATTTGATTGTTTTTGTGTTTATTATTTTTGACAGAATCGGAAAATACAAACGCTGAGAAAATGGAAAATGCAAGAAGGATGTTCGTATATCAGAATCCATTTGTTTTTTTAGGTTATTATGCTTGTTTTTCATAGTTTGTTGAAAACCTCAACTCTCTTTTTACAACTAATTTCAGCACAAAAAACAACCTAAAGAACAAAACATAAAATAAAAAAAGTTGTTACTGATAGGGATAGCTCACGGGCTAATCCAGTATCATTGGGTTATTGGACAATATAAAAAATTCAGGCAATTCCCAATTATATCACTTTTCCATTAGTTTCAGCGGGGTCCTTTGCCGTTTTTTAGTTCAACATTTTCAATAATATCTATCAAGAGTTTTTTGTTTCTTGCTCATGAAAGTTCTCATTGCCATTTCGAAATTCGTATCAGTACAAGAATTCAAACCAATAACCCCCCACATTGAAATTCATATTTTACAGGGGTAACAATAAAACCTGTCGCTTTCTCAGAATGTGATTGGTTTAAATGTAAATTCTACCGAAACCATACTCGACATACGTCCCTTATATAGTTCCTTATGGAAACATATTCCTAAATCGCCCAAGAATAACTCCTACGTTTCATATTTTCCAAGAGAATTTGAACGTATAAAATAATTCTCTGGAGAAAAATTTCCTGCGATCTCACGAATTGAGGCCCTGGGGGCAAGAACAAGTGGCAGAGGTAATATCAACTGATTTACACAGTGTGATCTACAATATAAACATATTATATTAAAAAAAGTACCTAAAGCCTACCTCTACATTATATGTTTTATCTTTCATGCTAGCCTGTATTTCTCCTCTAGCATTGTTTTGCAATGGTTGTATTCCAATGCATTTTCTCATTTTTAATTATTTTATTGTCATTTTCCAGGAATTCGTTGACGCCAGAACGCTCCAAAACGTGTTTTGAAGTCATTCTGAGCTAGAATTCTGAAAATAAAACGAAATATTCAAGCAGAACATACAGAATAACAAACAAAACAATAACATAACCTCAACTCTTTAAAATAAGCCATAAATATGTTATAATCCTTACCTCTCTACAAAATATAATGGGAATTCCTAAATTTGGCCTTACTATAACAAAATATTAGTATACCCACCCTTAATTATAGCACAATCACGAATAAACTGAAAAATAAAAATTCCTTATGGGCATTTATCATGCATTTGCATTTTCGATGGAAAGGTTTGTAACTCCTCCGTTTTGTGACGTCAGACTTAGGTAGTCCATTGGATTAGGGCAGCCAGGTCGTTACTTCATTCTTATTGGTCTCTAGATAAGTGTCGACAAAACGACAATTTCAATTATGTCACAATATTGTCAAGAAAACACAGCTATCTCCGAGGTAAGGTTGGCAATATCGTAAAAATAAAAATCACTCCACAGGATTAGAAATTGTGAAAAATTGAGAACTTTCGGACAGTTTTACGTGCAAAACAAGCTATTACCATAATTTCGGGTCTGAGTGGTGTTTTGGTTGAAGAAATGCAAATGTTGAGCGTTTTCAGTAGCCGAAAATAGCGCTGAAAAATGTTATTCGTTCGTCCTCCGAAATAATTTGAGAGGGCAACATTTTGACTTCGGATTCGTTTTCAGGATGGAGTATGGAAGTACCATCAAATGGCTTTTTCTCAATTTACCAACATCGAAATCTAGCTCATTTGAACCGAGAAATAAACGAGATGAACATGGCGACGTTCAAGGTTAACTAACAGAGTAATCCAGCGGTAACCAAACAACGATATTTTGAGTGATAAGTGCCATGGCACTTATCTCTCACTATATGCTAGACGGGCTTGCCACTCCTACTGAGAAGGAATCTTTTATTTAGAAACCTATCGAGGTGGGAGATTTTCGGAGTGTTTCTTTCTGTTACTAGGTACCGCCAGTTAAAGTTTATCTTTTCCGGCGTACCTATAGGTGTTACAAGATCGATGATGTTTTGTTTACGTTGTGTCTCACTTCAGCCAGAGTTCTTTGGACCTTTGGCTGGTTGACTACTCCGTACTGATGAGGGCCAAGAAGCCTGAAACCGGTATGCGGATTGTTAGGTGAACACGACATAAATTAAACATAATCGAGCTTATCAGAAAGAAACATTTGCATTCAATGTCCATTGATATTATATGGAAGTATGCATGGATTTTCAGGTGAATATCATTCAATGTTCTGCGTGGTATTTGCCAGAAATAGTTGTTTTTCACCTGAGATCTACATGGCACTTATCTGGCATTATCCTCACTATATGCTAGACGGGCTTGCCACTCCTACTGAGAAGGAATCTTTTATTTAGAAACCTATCGAGGGTGGGAGATTGATTTTCGGAGTGTTTCTTTCTGTCACTAGGTCCGCCAGTTAAAGTTTATCTTTTCCGGCGTACCTATAGGTGCTACAAGATCGATGATGTTTTGTTTACGTTGTGTCTCACTTCAGCCAGAGTTCTTTGGACCTTTGGCTGGTTGACCACTCCGTACTGATGAGGGTCAAGAAGCCTGAAACCGGTATGCGGATTGTTAGGTGAACACGACATAAATTAAACATAATCGAGCTTATCAGAAAGAAACATTTGCATTCAATGTCCATTGATATTATATGGAAGTATGCATGGATTTTCAGGTGAATATCATTCAACGTTCTGCGTGGTATTTGCCAGGAAAGTAGTTGTTTTTCACCTGAGATCTACCTTTCTCTGGTTCAATTTTATATTAAATCCTTTATGTGAAGAAAACCGTTGAAATTCGATTTTTTCTAACGATATTTTGGTTTATTTTTTAATGGACTATCATCTGTTAGCGCTAGTGCAACACGTCAGATTACATCCTGTAGATAAGTGAATGTAATATTAGTTTTTTATGTATGTTTTTTAAATTTTATAGTACAAAATAAAACTCAAAAAAAATCTTGAAATAGTTTTAATAATGAATAAAAAAAGGTTAAGTACAAACTAGAAATATATTATTTTCAATTCACATCGGGTAAATAGAAATTTAATGAAACATTTTCTTCACTATATTCTTTTATCAAATTTATAACCCTTATATCATCATATGAGGTTTAACAAAATTCCATACCAAATTCAATAAAATTTCAAGTGGAAAAACATTTTTTGAATAAAAGAAGACGATTCGGTAAATAAAGTGAATAATTTAAAGAATTATACAGTAGACAAATATGAACTTTGGAATGTTCGAGGCTAGTATGTAGGTATTTAAGTTAATTTCTTCTGCGCAAGGAATTGATGGACAATATGTGGAAAAACATGAATATGAAAATAATTTAATTCATTCGGTTCTACCAAAAGAGGCAAAAACCCCAAAACATTTATTCAAATGTTAATAAATAAATAGTTTCATTATTCAACAACTAATATATATATATATATATATATATATATATATATATATATATATATATATATATATATATATTGATATTTACATATGAATTATGAAGCAATTAAAACTTCTTTTTTTCCAAATAAAAGTACCACTTTTCTTCAATTGTCAGAATTTACACAAACATTTAAATTTGAACACAACCAAATTCTGTGATAAAAAGCGTTTGAGGGCCACAAACTTCAGAGTTCTTGTACTCTGAATTTTATTTTCCCGAATTTGAAGTCGGAAATTCTAATGGGTATAAAACGGGCAGAAAAAACTTGATAATACTTTGTAACGCAGACGATGCTGCCCTTTTAGCAGACACAGGATACAACCTTCAAAGGCTGCTACATAATTTTAACATAACTGCAAAACAATATAACACTGAGAAAATTAAATGCACGGTTATTTCCAAAGAGCCAGTAAGATGCAAATTAGAAGTACAAGAAAAATAATGGAACAGATAATGGACTTTAAGCCATAAACAATGGTGAGAACCTTAATGAATGAATCCGAGTTCAATGTCAGAATTTCCGAGTTTGATGTACGAAATTCCGATTTAATCTCGGAAATTCCGACTTTAACCTCGGAAAATTTTAACATGAGAAATATGGGTGCCGCGATTACTCACAATGGAACAAAAACAGCATCATGAAGATCTTTCAGTTGAGTGTTTGGAGAAGTTTCGCAGCAATAAAGCAGAGTTTTTGCGTCGAAAAGGGGCGAATTGGCTCCAAAGGAGACTTAGATAGTTTCATCATCAATCATCAGGCAAGGTCATCGCGGCAGTTTTTTCGGATGCGCGTGGGGCAATTTTCATTGATTATCTTCACAAAGAAAAAACAATTAACGACGAGTATCATGCGAACTTATTGCAGCATTTAAGTGATAAAATCAAGAAAAACGGCCGCATTTGGAGAAGACGATGAACCAGTTCACACATCCATTATCTCGATGGCCAAAATCAATAAGTTCGAATTGCTTCTTCACGCACCCTATTCGCTTGATTTAGATTCGAATAATTTTCTAATCTAGAAAATCTAATTTGAATGACATGAAGGTTGACTATTGCTAGCCACTCCTAAATGCTTTTATTGTAGAGTGATAAAAAGCTAAGTATTTGAAAAATTCAAGTTTTTTCATAGTATTAGTAAATAAATACCTGTTGCTTTCAAAGAATCTCTTCGCTCAACTACCTACAGCTTTGGAGAATAAAAAACTCTGACCAGAAGTCTGCACAATGACAAACAGAACTTATTAGCAATATAACAAGGAATTGTATTTTTTTTTATTTTACCAAATAGATTTGAATTTATTATACATCTCAACTGCTTTCTCACGTTTGTTTTAACAATTTGACTTACCAGTTCATTTACTGGTTGAGTCAATTCAAGAAGACACTACAACCGATTGCTGCACACGAAAATAATAATATATTTAATTATAGATGGCGATTATAGGATGACTTTTATTTGTGTGATTGTTGAGACAAATTCGAACAAGCAAATTCCAAAGTGGTATTTTTTACTACATATGCTCTGTTCATAAGACCAAACTTACTTTCCCGCAGTTGACAGAATAATTAGTTCCTCACAAAAAAATACATTATCCATCAACAAAACAAAACAATTTTACACACTTGAAATAGATTTGTAAAAGCGGATCATCAACATGGCATTTACAGCTGAGCATTTTTTTGTTATTCACATACTGGGTTTTGGTCAAGTTATTTCGGATCTCTCTAAACTGCCGTAGAAACTAAACTGACCCATCCTCGGTCACGACTCCTTGTTCTTTCCCAGAGACATTTCGATGGTCAGCTTGCCGGCAAGCACACCGTGTTTTTCGATCTTGTTCCAAATCGTCGCCATGAGGACACAAAAGATGATCACAGCTACGACGAGTGCCCTGACGATGTTGCAAAGGATAGCAAAACTATCGGCTTGGAACATGAAAGAAACCAGGAGGCCGGTTAACAAAATCAGGGCAAATATGAGGTAGACCATTTTGTGGGAGACTAGTTTTTTTAGGGCGTGGTTCAACACGTAGAGGCAGTCTTCTAGAACGTTTTTCAGCGTGTCTGTATCCCTGCAAATGATAATATTTATTGCTGTCATGAATATTAAGCAGACATTGACATGGACACAATTTTACAATTAAAAAGTTTAGAACATGAAAAACGTACACCACCTAATAACACAAAAAAATTAAAACATCAAGTTATATTGAGGTACTCTTATATACAGTGTCCGCCAAAAAGTATGTACCATATGGGAAAAAAGTTTATTATTGGAGTATTGGAAAAAATATTCTGGGGAAAAGTTTGTGTCTGTCCAATTACCTAAAAATCGATTTTGACACATGTCACGTGATCGCTAGTATGGCGCCAAACTGAAAAAAATTGCTATGAATGCGAAAAGTGGGGTAAGATATCAAAAACTATCATTTGAAAAAAATACTTAGAATTTAATTTTATGCACATAAACAAAGTTTCAAGAGATAATTCGAAAAAATTGGAAATAGCTATTTTTTAAAATATTTTCCCATCTATTTAAAAATATAATTTTTTTTCTTATGAATAGCTTGACTATACTGAAACATTTGCATTTCAATGATAATGACAGAACTTTCTCATTTTCTCCTCACCAGAGGGCACTATATTTAAAAAATAGGATTTTGTCAGAACCCTTGCTGTTACATCGGTTCTATCTAACAGTTATATCAGAATTCCACGACCATTGTGATGAATGACACTTCAAAAACATCGTGTTTTCTAAATTATAATCAAGTTTTGATGATAATTGTGCATGAACATTTCACTTCGTACATAAACTGGAAAACTATTTAATTTATCGCACTATTAATCTAAAATAGAAATTCTGAATATTTTCATAGTTTTTTCAGCATTGATCGATGGCTAATTATTGGTGTTAGATATAAATGTATAACTCAATTCAAAATGATGAGATGTGGTCCTGAAAAGACATTCTGCAGAACAGGTTTTTTTATTCAATCAAGTAATTCAAATATTCTATAAACAAAACAACAAATTTTCAACTATTTCTATATAATAACAATTCATATCTCAATATGCCTTCCTTCTCTTTCTATATATAAAATCGTTTTATGGTATATCAATGACAGATAGTTTCTTCCAAGTGCTCAATATTTCGAAAAGGTCTAAATTTGTAAACAGTATTTTTTAAATAGCCCCACAAGAAAAAGTCACATGGGGTTAGGTCAGGTGAACGTGGTGGCCAAGGAATTTCTGAAACCTATCTATCCACTTTCCAGGAAAAGTGGTGTCCAGCCAATTCCTTATTGCCAAAGTACTATGGATGGGAGCCCCATCCTGTTGGAAATACATTTTCGCCTTTCTTCTAACGTGAAATTGTCTAATTCATTGTAGAAATCGTTCCTCAAAAAATCCAAGTACGTTTCAGCATTCAAATTCCGACGAAAGAAAAATGGTCCAATTATTCTGTCATTAAAAATCCCGCACCAAACATTCTCTTCAAATGAATATTGATCACGGGCTTCTACTGCAAAATGTGGATTCTCATCCACCACCATCTACAATTTTGAGATGAAACAATACCATTTGAAGTGAAAGTTGACTCATCATGAAATAAAATAAACTTCGCAAATGATATATTTTATTCAATTTGTCCCTGCAGCCAAAAGGAAAAATACAAGCGGGGATCGTGGTCTCTCTCCTTAAGCGTGAGAATAAATTTTGGTTTATAAGGCTTGAATTTCTTTTTTTTGAGCAATCTTCGGATAGAAGCTGAAGATAAACCCAAATTCCCAGACAATTTACTAATTGATGTTCTTGGAGTTTCAACTACACTCTGTATAACTTCAAACTCTGTTTCCTCAGCAGTAACCCAATGCCTATGTTGTTTTCTGAATAAGTTTTCCACGGACCCAGTATTTTTGCGGCTTCTCTATAGCTTTTGTAATTTTCTTCCACAATCAAAACAATTTCGATCTTTTCTTGCTGACTTAACTTCAACATAATCAACCAAAAACTTGCTGGTATTATCAACGTCAGTATGTGTAAATATGGAGTTCTTACTTAGACTTTTGTTGCAATAAGTTTACGTATTTTCTGTCAAATGAAATTCATGGCTATCTTGTGGATAATGAGTGAAATTTTGATGCAATACTTAAACACTGACTATTTTCCAGAGATCAAAATTTTATGTTCTGGTGCATTTCATACTCAAGAAAGCATGTTTGGTGTACTACATTTTGATTTTGTGGAAAAGAAGGAATTTTACTATGCTCTTCTATTATAGAATCCTGATGTGATAAATAAGTAGGTAGGTAGGTATTTGTTTGAAAAGCACACGAAATAGTATTTTGGAAAGTGAATTTTGTGACATAATTGAGGAATATGTTCACGGACACCGATGTAGATCACTGAATGAACCTGATTTCATTTTAGTATGGTTTATTTTCGATGTTTATATTTGCCAAAAAAATTGTGAAAATATTCAGAATGAAATAGTGAGTCAAATTTAAGAGACTTATAATTTACATGTTTATGTGCGAAGTGAAACGCTCATCCACGATTATCATCGGAACTTGATTATAATCGGGAAAACACCATGTCATCACAATGGTCGTGGAATTCTGATATAACTGTTAGATACGAACCGATGTAACAGCAAGGGTTCTGATAAAATCCTATTTCTTAAATATAGTGCCTTCTGGTGAGGAGAAAATAGAAAGTTCTGTCATCATCATTGAAATGCAAATGTTTCAGTATAGTCAAGCTATTCATAAGAAAAAAATTTAATATTTTTAAATAAATGGGAAAATATTTAAAAAAAAATAGCTATTTCCAAAGTAAATTTTTCAAATAACTTTTTTTTATATCTTGCCATCATACTCCACTTTTGGCCTTTTCATAAAAAAAAAATTCAATTTGCCGCCCTACTAGGATCATGTGACATGTGTCAAAATCGATTTTTAGGACATGCACAAACTTTTCCCCAGAATATTTTTTCCGATACTCCAATAATAAACTTTTTTTCCCATATGGTACATACTTTTTGGCGGACACTGTATATTTTTTTTTATATATTTGATTGAATGTATACTCTTGATTAATTTGAGGTCACCCGGTGAATTGATTTTTTCTTGCTCTGTATCAATGAGATAAAATCACCAAAAAAATCAGCATATACAGGGTGAGTCAACAGGATCCCCGTGGTTCATGGCTCCTTAATGTATCACTATTTCGATTTCTTATATTTTTTTTGTCAAAGGGACCATCTAAGACCACCTTCCAAAATAATTTTCATTCATACAGGGTGCATCATTGATGTGTGGCTAACCACAGTTGTTCTTTTTAAAATGAAACACCCGGTATATTTTCATATATTCCGATCGGCTGTTCTATTGGCTGCTCAACAATGTTTTCAATTTTGAATTTCATTGCAGCGTTGCCGAGTTATTCAAAAGAAATCTATTTTGTAGACTTCTTTTCGAAAAACTACCTATTTCACATTTCGAAATATTTAGTAAAGATAATTGGGGAATCGTTGGTCGATATGATGATGGTCATTGAGCATACCAAGAATTTGGAATAAATTGTACAGGATGTTCGATACAACAACACAAACTTAGCCATTTTCAAACATCGGTATTTTAATTTTTTCAAGTGGAACATCTTGTATATTTTCATTCAAATCAACTCCTTTTTAATAACTCTACACTTTTCATTCTCCATGTCATGTACCTAAAACAACTCGTTTCCGAGATATTCTGGTTTAAATGATTTGTTCAATATCAAATCAACAATTCTATAGATTTTTTTTTATCTACATGTTTGTTCATAGAAAATACTGAAACTGAATGATGTTTCAATTATTTTTTTCCGTCTTCAAAAGCATTCTTGGCAACTCATGAGTAACTGGCATAGCAAAAGAAATTTTCAAATGTCACTATTTTTTCTAGTTTAGTTATCCATGACTACCGCTGAAAAAATGACCGATGAAATTTCAGAGGACATGCTGGCACATGTGGATACTAATTTCTGAAACAGATTGAGAGTGTGTATTGGTGAAAATGGCAGGCAAATTGAACATTTGCTGCATTAATTATTGTTATTTTCTGTTGGATTCGAATAAATATGATTTTTATGCAAAGTTTAATTCAAAATATGATACCAAAGGCGAACATTGTCAATATTTTCTGTGGAAAAATATCCATCTTTTGGATGTAGAATATCTCAGAAACAAGTTGTTTTAGGAGAATGAAAAGTGTAGAGTTATTAGAAAGGAGTTGATTTAAATGAAAATATACAGGGTGTTCCATTTGAAAAAATCAAAACACCGATGTTTGAAAATGGCTAAGTTTGTGTTGTTGTATCGAACATCCTGTACAATTTATTCCAAATTTTTGGTATTCTACAAAATATATTTCTTTTTAATAACTCGGCAACGCTGCAACGGAATTCAAAATTGAAAAAATCGTTGATCAGCCAATGGAACAGCCGATCGGAATATATGAAAATATATCATTTGAAAAAGAACATTTGAAAAAGAACAACTTTGGTTATCCACGCATCAATGATGCACCCTGTATAAATGAAACTTATTTTGAAAGGTGGTCTTAGATGGTCCCTTTGACAAAAAAATATAAGAAATCGAAATAGTGATACATTAAGGAGCAATGAACCACGGGAATCCTGTTGACCCTGTATTTTGTGTTTTAATAGACATCACCGTCTGGTTTCAAGCAGTTGTAAAACTGCAATGACACCTCTGTTTCTATTCACATACATTTTAAACAATAATGGTCAGAGAATGGATCCTTGAAGAACACAAAGAGTGACATTTTTCAGTGGAGTTCAATTCTGGTATTTTACCATAAATCTCAAACCTTAGCTTAACTTTCTGTCAAAAAAGATTTAAACAGCTGCAAAGCCATCAGATGCCACATCCTTCAAGTTTTGTAAGAATAATCTGGTTCAGTAAGTCAAAGGTGTTGGAGAGATCAAAATATATGCACGCTAATAACTCTTATTTATCAATAATATAGAATTTCTTGTATTTTGGACAGGTCACAATAAGTCTAAATACAATTAAAACTGTTCAACATAATTTATAAAAAGCTGAACAAACAAGTGTCTAAAATACAGTTAAATCTGAACGAAAACGAAGCTATAATTACATTAGTTGTCAGCAAGGGAGTCCTTGAGTAATTCACTGAAATCGTCCATTTTATAGAGGCTCGTTCTAATAATAATTATTTTCAATTTTTTTCAAGATTCTAGTGGCAGCTTCCTATGTCACAAGGAATATGTAAATTAAACACCAATAGAATTGCTTTTTTCAGTTTCTTAGAGCTCTGCGCAAATGGCATAAACAGATTTTGCCAATTTACCACGACATTGCTGACATGTGTTTTCCAAGTAAGAGATGGATCAAGAAAAATTGAAATGAATTAGGGAATATAATTCATTTCATTTCTCTTTTCAGATTGCGGAAGGCTATTAATCGTAAACATTTAGTATTCCACCACAAAAAATAAACTTGAAACAAAGCATCAGGTTGAAATTTAAATAAGAGATTTATTTCTAAATTTCATCATTTTTACTATCTTTATAGAATAAAATTCAGTATCTAATTTTCTTGGAATTGGGATATCCAAATTCTTTACAAAAATGGTCCCCTGCCATTTCTCTGACAAATGATATCTAAATGTGTAAACAAAAATGAATCGATTCGGATCTAATGGTGGCTTAGTGTCTTTATCAAGGCTCCTATTTAACATTTTCAATGCAAAAATTCATAGCATCAATAAATATGGCAATCACTAAAAAAATTGAGTTTTACTTTGAACATTCATGGAAACAGCAGATGGTAGATTTTATTTCTATGCAATATTCAAATGAGTGCCAATTCCAAATCCTGAACTCTGCAAACATGGATTATTTCTGTGGCATTTCATTAGTCGGTAATAAATGACAATGCCAAATTCAGTGTTTCAGTGACATTTCTATGCAATATTGCAAGTGGCAATTTATTTATGCGCCTTTCCAAATCCCAACTACTGAAGACAACAGGTGTAATTTCCAAATCCTAAATTTTGGAAACAGGGAGTGTTTCAATTACATTTCTATACAATATTGCATTGGTGCCAATTCCAAAAATGGAGTGTTTCTGTATCATTTTATTTCTAGGAATTTCAAATCCTATATTCTGAAAACATGGAAGTATTTCGATGGTATTTCATTTCTATACAATTCTTCACATCTTAAATTCTGAAAACATGTAGTGTTCATTTAATTTATTTGCAATATTGCTATGAATGCCAATTCCAATTTCTGAAAATATGAAGTTTTTCAGTGGCATTTCTAGGCAATTGCAACATAGTGTTTCAGTGGCAATTATTTCTGTGCAATTCCAAAACCCAAATTCTGAAAAGTATAGGTGTCATTTCCAAAACTTAAATTTTGAAAACATGGAGTGTTTCAATGACATTTCTACGCAATATTGCATTAATGCGAATTCCGAATACAGAGAGTGCTATGGTGGAATTTTATTTCTATGCAATTTCAAATACTATATTCTGAACACATGGGAGTGTTTTGATGGCATTGCATTTCATTTCTATACAATTCTTCACATCTTAAATTCTGAAAACATGCTGTGTTAATTTTATTTCTTTGCAATATTGGTATGAATGCCAATCCCAATTTTTTGAAGTTTTTCGGTGGTATTTCTATGCAATATTGCAATAGAGTGTTTCCGTGGCAATTCATTTCTGTGCAATTCCAAATCCCAAACTCTGAAAAGAGTAGGTGTCATTTCCAAATTTTGAAAACATGGAGTGTTTCAATGACATTTATATGCAATATTGCATTGCTGGCAATTCCGAAAACAGAGAGTGTTACGGTGGCATTTTATTTCTATGCAATTTCAAATCCTATATTCTGAAAAAATGGGAGTTTTGATGGCATTTCATTTCTATACAATTTTCACATCTTACATTTTGAAAACACATTTTTTTTTTATGCCAATTCCTGGAAATGTGAAGTTTTTCAATGGATTTTCTATGAAATATAACAGTGTTTCAGTGGCAATTTATTTTTGTGCAATTCTAAATCCCAAATTGTGAAAACAATAGGGGTCATTTTCAAATCCTAAATTATGAAAACATGGAGTGTTTCAATGACATTTCTATGCAATATTGTGATAGGTACCAATCTTAAATTCCAAAAACACAATGTTTTAGGAGCATTTTATTTCGTGAGATTCCAAAACCAAAATTCTGAACACGTGCAGTATTTATTTTTTTTTAAAAATTCTGAAAAGGGCCAATTCCAGATTCTGGAAACAAGAAGTATTTTATTGGCATTTAGATATTGCCTTAGTGACAATTCCAAATGCTAAATTTTGAAAAAACAAGAGTGTTTCAGTGGCAGTTAATTTCAATGCAATACTGCAAAGAATTATTCATTTATTGAATATAACAGGATATCATGTATATAAAAATTACATCACCATAACTGTTTTTTGTGAATTGTGGAGTTTCCAGTGAAAAACATATTTTTATATTTCTCACAAAACGGGGAACTAGACATTCAAAAATAATTCTTTCTCAAATCCAAATATAAATGTTTGTTGTTGGATGACAAGGGAGTTAGGTCCACTCTAAAAACTAGGAACAGGGAACGGTAGAGAGAATGGCTTGTATTTTGTTTGTTGAATTATCCTCACCTGGAAAAGCTTTCCATAGTTTTTTGACTGATCACCAAGGTGGCTTCAACCCCTTCGTGATCCGAATAGCTACAGGATTGTTGAGGAACTCTGTCTGGTAATGGCAGCTTGTATTCTTTCAGGTCCACTCGTAATCTTTATAGCAGAGAAAAAAAATAATGCAAACAAAAAACACTTCACTACAATCATTTTAACTAAATTGGGTTTATAAAACACACATGCTTCTTCAGGTGAAAATAAACATCGTATGTAAACTTATTTATGTGATCATTCAAATATACAAATGTTGATACCTTTCATCAATGGAATCACTACAAGCGGTAACTATCACTCGTAAGATCCGAAATTGGAAAATATGAGCTTTTTTTGATCTTATACTACAAGAGAAAAAGTGTGTAGTGCTTCTGAAAATAATTTCTCAATAACGATTTGCCAAAAAATATTAGAGCTACTCCATCTCATTGCAATTTGTATTATCTTATAATATAAATAATTTTCAGAAAATGTTAATACAGTACATTTGTTTAACAGGAATAATCCACAAATATTTTTATATTTAAATTTCGCCATGATTTGCTTGAAGTCTCAATTGACAATGTTTAAATTCTAACATCAATACCTTCAGAGACGTTTTCAAAGTTTCATCCTGCATTTCTTTGATATTCTATCCCAGTTGATTACACATCTGATTTTATAATATATCTTGAAGTGATTTTGTCATATACCCATATGATGTTAGAATTGAGATTACCTTGAGCCAGGATGGTACATTATGTAGTCTATTCTCTGTCCGCAGTTTTGGTTGCCGATGGAAAACGGTGCATAGCTATTCCTTTCATTTTCAAAGGTTGCCCTGTGTTCCTGAGGTACTTCAGCATGCTCAAAGGCATCCCTGAGACCAGGCACAGCTAACATAACTCTAAAATCAGAAATATTTGTAGAAATTCAATGCCCTATATTATATTTTGAGTTCCTTGTTTGATCAAACTTCCACACCCACCTGTACGCAAGGTCCCCTGGTTCCGTATTCAAATCTCCGGCTAAGACTACCAAATCGGCACATTGAGATGTGAGCAAAATAAATTGAGCAGTATCGTATGCCTGTAAGACACGGTGAGCTTCATATTCATCACTTTTTCGGTTATATTCAGCATGTAACTGAAAAAACATATTTATCAACATTACCTAATAACCATTACATTTTATTTATTTATTTATTTGGCAAATAAGAATACAGACAGGAGAAGCCCAGTAAAGTATTCAATGTTATACATATTACAAAGTAAAAATGGTAAACAAACAGAAATAATGATTATTCTGTCTGTTAGGGTAGCTTCAGCTAATTTCAGTCTTTGGTAGCATAGTTCTCCTCATTATTTTATTTTGTATTCAGATTTTACACCATTTAGTGAGATTATTCAAACTTCAATCAAAGTGAATTTAAAACAATTGAAGATATTTGTAAATAAGAGCAAGCTCCAAATATAACAGATACTTATCGATATCCATATTATTTCTATAAAGATAAATATATTCACAAATTAATTTTTTGTTATATTTTTACACAAACATGGGTTATTCCATTGATATAGAACACAGGACATTTTTTATTGTGCAACTTCGAGAATGAAAGAAAAATTAAAATGTATATGATAAGCAGAAACAATTTTTTTTTACCAAAATGAGTCCTTATAAGTATAACATTTATAGAACATTTTCATAATTAGAGCAAATGATATGTTTATAAAGTTTAATTTTTAACCGACGAAACCAAAAAGGAGGAGGTTCTCTAGTCGACGTGTATATTTTTTTTATGAATGACCACGCATAACTTTTTACTGAGACGTCCGATTCCGATAATTCTTTTTTCAGTGGATAGAGTGTACTTCGAAGTTGGTCCCATTTGAATTTAAAATATATAATCCACCCCTAAGGGTAGCAAAATGAAGGATATTAATCACTCACCCTCTGAATTCTGGTCCGTTAACCGATTCTATCAAGCATAACTTTGTGCTCGATGGATGGATTTGGATGATTCTTTTTTTATTAGATAGGGTATACCTCATAGTTGATCATATTTGGTTTTCGAATGAAATTATCCACCCTTGCGGGTAGAAAAATAGGGGATAATTGGTTTTTCACTTGTGAACATTGGCACACATATGTAGTTGACAATGACAGATCGCTACTGTCATTATTTTTGTTCTCCTACATCCGTCACAATCATTATATTCTATGAGAGGATGAAATTATATACAAAGTTATGAAATAAACTAACCAGAACAACAACAAAAATTTATATTACAACAAATAGTAAAAGTAGATAATCATATTATTTAACTGGCAATAGCTGAAGTAAGGTGGGTAAGTATTTTGGAAGTAATCAAAAAACAAGTAGGTAGTAATTAGTAGATTTCAGATCATTAAAGTACTTTTAAAAAATAAAAAATTATCAGAATGTCACCGCGCAACTCAATCATTTTACGCCTTACCTAATTCATTTGCTTGTTTGTTTGGCGCCGACTCAAAATTAGTTACTTACATTAGTTTAGGAGCTTAGTTATTGAGACTAAGAAGGTTTATTTTATTTTTTACTTTTCAGTTCCGTATTTCGTCGGTTTAATTTTTTGTTAAAAAGTTTTTATTAAGGGCATAAGACAATACACTTACATGAGCAGTATAGACATTTATGGTGAAATTGTTGACCTTCAGTTTGCATAATCCCACACCCTTGCCTCCAAACCAGTCTCCGTGCTGGAGCTTGTGGATGTAGCCATTAAGGGGCCATTGGTGGAAAAAAGTCTCTTCTATTTGATGCTTTGATAAAATGCATACGCCTGAGCCAGTTACTCCACTAAATGAAAACAAAACAATAATCAATCTGTATAAAAAAAAATTGTATACCAGATAAAGTTTTATCTATACTATTATAAAATTGTGATTATCTGTTTGTTTGAGCATCACGCACAAACTACTGGAGCGATTTTGATGAAACTTTTGTTGTTTGAAAGCTTATGTTTAACTTAAAAACTGGTATGGATTTTATCCCACTATGATGACGGGAAAGGGATGTGTAAGAAGAAAACCACATTTCTTCACAATCAACTTCAACCAAGGTGAGCTCCCATTTCAAGTATATCCTCCATATATACGGGATAATGGGTTACGGGAGGGAAATATAATAACGGGAAGCTGGCAAAGCCACAGGCATGAGCTAGATGGAACAACAAAAAAAAATACAAATACCAGCTAGTAGGTTATAAAAATGAATCTTGTAAACCTGACCTATTTTAACCTTTCACAAATTCTTCAAATGAATGAAACCCCCAATACCACAAATGTTGACATTTTCTATCTATAGAACAATAAAATCAATGTTATCCTAATTAACAGCTTTACTTTTAATAGTGCATTATTATTTGTAGTGTAATTTGTTTGTTCAAGTGTTATCTACTCCTATTGATAAGATATGTATGTACCTATATATATATATATATACATATATATATATATATATATATATATATATATATATATATATATATATATATATATATATATATATATGCCTTCATTTCTTATTATTATACTTTAGGCATAGGTAGTAGAAATTTATCTTCATTCTGACTTTCAAATCCTGCGGACATCCTGTTAAAAAATTATTATTCTTTGGTTCACCTGTAGAAGTAATGCGAATAAGGAAGAGCGCCAACTACTTTGTCTCTTATTAAGAAAAAATCTCTATCTGTCCATAGTTCTTGCAGACACACCACATCATAATGACTAGTAGCTAAATATTCTGCAATAGCTTGCATTCGCTTTTTTCTGTCCTTGGAAATAACAGCAATGCCCCTAAGAAAATTACCAATTAGAATGGATTCACAATATTGTTTGATATAGCTTACCAACAGTTTAATGTGAATATTTTGAATTCTAGATTCATTATGGCGAGAAATGTTCAGAGTACTCAAGCCACATCTGCTTATGGTTTTGAGTGGAGTTTTCGTCAAATCCGTACATCCAACATCATCATTTATTTTTATTTGTGATTTTTCTGTCAACAAAGACCGAATTTTCAAGGTTAGTTCGCTGTCAACTACGTCCTCTTCGTTTTTCGGTAACTAAGTTACATACGACTACCATCACCACTAGAGGGCCATATCTGTCGTCCCCATCTCGTTACTTCAAAGAACAAATTATATATGTTTGTTAACCGACAAATGCGAATATTTTGATAATAAGATCAGAAAGTCTGGATGGGTGACCACCTGACAAGGAAGGTGTGCGCTAAAAGGCCCAACAACTGTAGCGTAGTAGCATAATCGCAGCTGCAGGCGTCCTAACAATGAGCACGAGATATGACGATAGGTATGCCATCCTTTGGAGGGGACGTTAAGATGGCGGTCCCGAGTTCATAGATATTGAGCTCGTTTAAAAACCCTACCAGGATTCGACTTCTTGCTGTCGTGGGAGACAGATGTCGACCACGCAGTCAGGAAGTAAGGTCAATGTGAGCTATTGTACAGCCGTTCCACGTGCATCGCAAAGTTTTTTGTTGTTGTGAAAGTTTTGGGCAATCGTGGTATCATTTCGAGTGAGACAATCCAGTTTGCCTATGGAAGGGGGGCCGAATATATGTATTAAGTACCAATATTGATAATAAAGACAGCAAATGCGAAGCCAAAGCAAATGAAGCATGACCATCGCTCGGACTCTTTCTAATCGGCAACGTTGAATTGATGTGCATGCGCGAAAATGGAGGCGTGACATGTATTGGTTGATGTTCGGTTGCCATGACTACGCGCTGCCAATATGACAAGGAAAGACATATATAACCCGACTTCACTTTCATTGCATTGCTCTTATGGTCAGTTATCAATATTCGTAGTTAATAAATATATGGGGCCGAAGCTGTAGCTATAGCCCCCGATTACTGGCATATTATCTTGTAATGTAGATAGTCTATAAAAAACAAGCAAGCAAGCGAACCCTACCTCTGAAACAGAGGATTCGACGAAATTTCCGGTTGGGGGAAAGTGTTCACCGGCGTCGGTGTTAAGCCCTGATTCCAAAAATAGGCCGAAGTTGATTTAAAAAAAAACATAATTCGGATATTCACCGAGATATAATGTCCACGCATGCGTATTGTCGAGCCTTGCCTTCTTTGGTCACATTATGTCGATTGAGTATATATATATATATATATATATATACATATATATATATATATATATATATATATATATATATATATATATATATATATATATATATATATATATATATATATATATATATATATATATATATATATATATATATATATATATATAAACTAGTTAATAGTGGGGAATGCAGCAATGTCAAAAAGAAAAACACTCTTGTAAGTTTGTCCAAGCTTTCGGAATTAATTTTATTCCATCATCAGGAAAAACTTAAGTGAGATTGGATGACACGATGTTAAGTGAAAAATTGTCTTTTGACATTATGGTACTAAATAAAGAGAAATGTAGTACCATAATGTCAAGAGACAATTTTTTACTAAACATCGTGTCATCCAATTTCACCTAAGTTTTCCCTGATGATGGAATAAAATTAATTCCGGAAGCTTGAACAAACTTACAAGAGTTTTTCTTTTTGACATTGCTGTATTCCCCACTAATAACTAGTTTATATCCTAACTAGTCAGCAAAGACTAATAACCTTTCATATACATATATATATATATATATATATACAGGGTGTAATCTAACCTCTTGCACACCCGTGAATGACGAGTGTAATGGCATTTTATAACGAATCACAGTGATTAAATATCTGGAAAAAAAATTAAAAACATGTTTTGTTCTTTGTAAAATGCGACAAAATTTCACCAGCTTTCACTCTGACAATTTCGGAATGCAATAAACATTTAACACGACTTTGGAAAATGTAGAATGTTGAACTGATTGTGCGGTATAGATACACATTGCAGGCTGCCTGAGATAGATATTCAATTTCAAAGTGTAGAAAAAACTAACCTCGTTATAGCCAAACTGGTAGTAAAATTGGAACTAGTTGGCTCGTATTCTGCTTAGAGGAACGTGAACATTACTCATGAAAGCATTAGAAAACAGGAAATGTTAGGAAAATTCTATATTACCCTGAATAATATCAACACGGCAGCAGAATGGTAAGAATTAGAAAAACTTATTAATCCCATTGAACCGACTCTGGCAGCAGTCAGCAATCAGTTAATAGCAGTTTTTTCACACTAAAGGAATTCGCATTAAGTAATAAAAACATTATAAAACAAAGGTGACTTTTCAGTACGAAAAAAAAGAGCACAAAAAGAAATTCCTGTTTAATGAAGCCATCGCAGAAGAATGTAATAGCATTGCAATTGATTTATTACACAAGAGAAGTTACACCATTTCAACTACAATTACAGAAATATATTTTTTTTTGTATGGTTTCATTGTTGATATTTTATCACTAGCACCATAAACATTAAATTAATATTTTATCATTATGTTTTCACCACGTCATTTATTCTGGGCTAAATTAAACTCAATGAAATTGCCGATAAGGCCAATTTAGCATTTAGAAAACAATTTCAGTTATCGAATAATTTGAAGGAGAGAAATTATACGCCAAAAAATAGAATTTTTACCAAAATACAATTATCAAATATATTGTACCTAAATTGATTAGCATTGTTTCCCAGAATTTTCCTATAATCGGCCCGTTACCCTCTTTATTATCTACTTGGCGTATTATAATCTTATCGCCATAGTCCACTTTGTAATCCCCTTTTCACAGTCTGAGTAACGCGGAGTACCTCTGCACGGCAGTAGGACGTCAGTTTTTAACGTCTAGTAGTAGCATTGTTTAAACAATGTTGGTAGTATAGGCACAGAACACCCTGTAGAGTAGACTACAGTAAAATGCACGGGGCCGCGCCCTGTGATTGGTTCAAGCCAGACATGCGCGGTACCTGACACGTTTGACTTCATATATTTTTGTTTCAGGTTTTAGGTATTATTTTCAGGATGTAGAGAATCAAGATGTGGGCCCATTGCCATAGAAAAAACGAAATAACTACCAGGATCAAATTATTGTTAAAGCTCATAAGAAATTCTTCCGCTTTCTTAAAGATAACTGTGAACACAGAACATGTTGGAAAGTTTCAGGTGAAGTCATTATTATAACAAATATAAGTTTGTGAGAGTAATTATGACGAAGTTTTCAACAGATTTATGAAAAATATTCAAGGGGCAATAAGAGAGGCAGACCAAGGAAGACAGAGACTAAGTAACAATCGGAAAATGGAGACACAAGAGTACTTATTTCCAACTTAGAAATAATAATTACCACCTGTTACTTCAATAGAGCTTCTCTCTGTGGTAGATGACGCCGTCCAAAAATGTTTGTTTATATTCTTGCTCAGGGTCAGAACTTAATTTCTAACATCTGCAGCATCTTATATGAAATTATTTTCAGTGATTTGTCGGTATCTATGCGTTTTCCATCTCTTTGATTTGAAATCTTGCTTAGCCCATTCCTGAGTTTGTTCTTTAAAAAATACTCGTTCATTAGTGCGTGATGAATTGTTTATTTTCAGGTAGTGTATTGTGTAAAGATACTATTTGTAGCATGGGCCACATTCGTATTTTGTGTGGACAGTATAAAGCCGCAGATTCGAATATTCACCTGTATTCAGAACCAAAAGCAAGTACAAATCTTGACGAATTGACTAATAAGGATATTTTCATAGTTCATCATATTTTATGCATTAAATTTTATATTTTCTTCAATTTAATGACAATTTCATTTCCAATTCTCCGTCTGTCAAAATGCAGTTAACCTCAAATTCAAATGGTACAAAAAACAAAACGATAGTGCTTTCTTTGTGCAAAGTTCGGTGGCTTCTCATTCCAGTTTTGCTACTGGTGAAGTTTGACAAATGTCTCTTTTCAACCAATAGCGAAGCTAGAATTAGAACCCGCAAACAGTTCGTCTCAAAAAGAAAGCTGAGGAAATAATTATACCCTGTTACTGAATTGAAACTAAAACGAAATTGGCGCCATCTGACACGCTAGTAATCTCTATTATCAACTAGGCCAAGTGTCGTCAAGTCGATCCCAAACTTCTACATGTATAAGTGCAAGCACCAGGGTTTTTAGATATCTTAGTTTTGATTTAAACCTCAACCTAAGAATGAAATTGAATTTTTTATAAAAAGGGATCGGCATATTGAACCAATATCAGTGGTAAATGAAAAATTAATTTACCCTTTTCACTCTTTCACAAAACGATATTCTCAATTGATCCGATGTCAACAGCTAGTTAGTTTCATCAGGCACATGAACGGTAATTAACCGTTGATTGTATTCATCATACAACTCTAATTCCACTAAATTCGACATGTTTCTGGATATATTTTGACCAAAGGGGCAAAATGGAAAAAAACATCAATTTCTTGAATTTCGTTTCTCGCAGACACAGGTTACTAAGGTTAGGGAAAGCCGTTTAATTTTTAGGCATTGAACACAAAAGGCATATGACACAAAAACATAAATGTGAAGTTTGATATGTTCGGAACATACCAATCACGAATTCTGGTATGTTCCTCAGGGGCAGGGGGATTACGGATCACGTTCAGAATAAAAACTGCGGTGGGGATGAAACACATTTCAAAAGAACAAGCACATCTTAATCATGATCATAATATCGTGTTTTGTTCAGAACATTTGTGTCGAAAGAATGCAGCTAAAATTTACGTATATGTTTATTGATATTGATATGTATTTTTCAAATTGAAGGGAAAAAGCCACTGACAAATAGAAATCATATGTGAATAATGCAATGGATTTTCTGAAAATATTTTATTTATTTTCAGTTTGAGATTTAAAGCTATATATTATTTATTACTTAAATTAGAACGACCACATTATCGATAAAGATATATGATATTGAAAAAGTGTTCATCACCTATCAAGTGATAATAAACTGTTCTGATCATTTATAAATTATATACTGACTAGAAAAGTATATTGCCATTGATGGAATCATTGAAGTCTTATTAAGATATTTGTGTTTTAATTAAAATTCATCGAAATTTCACGAAATCTTTCACATACATACAAATAGTATTGAATTTGAGCTAAAATTGATTTATTCTGTAGGTACTCTATACTAGATAGGTACAGGGTTTCCAGTTTGTCTTTAGAATAGAATATAGTCTGTATTTCTATATTTCTCAAGTATTAGTTAAAAAGTAAAAACTGATACTAGATGGAACTTTTTGCCATGAATATGCATGCCACAGGATTCCTTGTAAAAAAAATTATCAGTGATATCTTATGATTTTTTTGGATATTGAGATACAACAAAAACTAAGAAAGCTACAAAAATCTCACATTCGTTTCACACAAAAAAATGCCTTCAATATTGAAAAAAATTCAAGTCTCTATCTCTTTGCCCATAACAAAATACACATTCAAGACATATAAATCTGTATACACTGAACATAATATTAAATAAAGTGAATACCTAAATTCATTATTGTTATTTAGTAGTGTAGGAAATATGAATGTTTTTTTTTTCAACAACTTGAAACTGAAGTAATAGTTGGGTAAGTACTCTTTACAATTTTTATGAACAAAAGTATATAAAAACCAAAAACACTTAAAGCATAAATAGAAGAGCAATTAGGTTAGGTGGACAACACGAGCAAAATTTTCAAATTGAATTAGCCGCCAAATCTTACGAATGCTTTAACCAATCATAGAGTGCGTCCCCTTGCATTTTACTGTAGTCACAGAATACTATATTCGGTGCTGTAGCCTCTATTGGGAATTCAAAATTAGATGCCAGCGCCAGAGTGGCGAAAATGCAAACCAGACATAAGTACATTGTTTGTCTGTTTTCTTTAGAGGTTATACACTTGTTTTGAGTTTTTCTCAAAATATTTCCATTTTGTATCGTTTCCAATCTTTTTTTGTGAAGTGTTATTCATTTCAAGACTCTAGTGAAGTGGTGTATTTAAATCTTAGGACAATATCATTTGCAAAAACTCACTTTAAAGGAGACAAAGTATGTTCTAATTTTCTTGCAAAAAAATATTTTCTGTAGTTTCTGGACAGCTTAGTGAAGTCATCTGGAGTTATTATTATAAATTATTTTGAAAAAATGTTAGACACTATTTGTGAATGTTCGAATTAAATAAAACCAACAAAAAATTTTTTTTAATTTTATCTAAAACAAACAAGATTGTGTGAAAATGTGTCCTTATTGTTGTGAATGTTTAAAGTTTTAGCAGAGAATGTCATTTGTAAGTATTATAAGTTGGCAATGCCCCATCACTAGTTGGTAAGACAATTAGTCGTGTCTTTTATTTAGTAAATACATAACACTTATCACTTAGATATACATATATAGTCACTCTTTTTCCATACTGTATGAATAATCTTCGGTATGTTGGATAATATATCTTTTTTTTATTAACTCTCTTTTCTTTTTTTTCAACTCTCGTTGAAGGTTCTCTTTCAATTTTTTTTGGTCACAGACGATATAGGAAGATTTTGGGAAGGAACTGAATTTTTCTTCAAGATCCCAAGAGCCCGTCGTCCGTCTATAGACTGACTCAATCCTAGATAAGCCTAAACCAGAACGTTACGTTTATTTCCTCACGGAAAATGATGAAAACTATTCCAGTACAACGGGAACGTTTTGCCCAAGAGTCACATTGAGGGTCACAACAATAAGGATTTGAACTTGAAACACTCATTTCTTTCACTCGAGGACGTACAATAGTCGACTGACCACCACCAGGTAAATCAGAATTTCATTAAATGTCAACAATCACAAAAGATTCGACAAGTTTTAAGTATACAATGGCTAAAATCATATAAACACTAATGTTTCAAAAAGTAAACAATGTACTTATGTAAAGTTTCAAAAATCGAGTCCAGAGGGAGTATCCGCCGTTATTTTGAATTCCCAGAGTTAGGGTATTCTGTGCCTATGTAGTTAGGGTCATAGACAAAAGTTCTATACTGGTTAGGGTGTTCTGTGGTATAGGTGTTTTGTTTTAATTTTTATTTATACTCAGGTTTCGAACGAGGAACGTTTGTAATTTAACTTAACCTACAAACTTTCGTGGTGTTTCTTACCGGTGAATTTTTTGAAATCAGACAATTGTGTGTAAAAGGTAAAATTATTCCTAATCTTTCCAAAGATTGTATTGATGAAAATAATTATATAGTTCCATATTTATTCCAAAAAGTATTGCCTGACAAGATTGAATCTTTGGTTAGTTTTTTTCGAGGTTTTTTAAATGTTTTTTTATTCACAGAAAAAATGAACACGTTAACGATCCCACCGTCCCCGAGCTGGTACCAAACATCGATAGTAGCCTGTTCACCGGACAATACTCTCGTCTATGGATCCAGAAATGATCTTGTGATTATAGAAAATTCTGAATCTCAGGAGGCAGCTGTAATTCGAATAATTTCTCGAGCCCATTCACTAAAGTGAGTTAATCAGTCATGTTTTTATTGTATAATTCTTCACCTGTGAAAATGAATTAAATTATTCCTTTTATTTCAGAATACTTTCTGTGAATCTCAATAAAAACTGGGGGCAACCAAATAAATTTGCTGTTACAGTTTCAGAAGACAAAGTTGTGAAAATATGGAATGTGGAGACTAGGAAAAAACATTCTTCTCACAATGAACATGTAAGATTTTGTATCAATTGATTTTGAGTAAATATATCATTTTGCCGTAAAACACGAATAGATGCAAATTAGGAAGTTTGGAGACATATCAAGGATGATATAAGCAGATAAATCATTTCAATAAAAAACATTTATTTTAGGTTAGGTTCTTTTCGAGTGGGGCGATAACCGCCCCTTCCACTGCGACCTTCTCAGATCTATTGTGGCCCGATCCTAATTAATTTAGAGTTCATTTTCAAGTCGATGATGATGCTAGGTGATACCTTTTCCAGGACTTTGGGCTCTAGCTGCCATTAATCCATACAGTAGAATCTTGTTCGTTCCAGACCCTTGTGCTTGTGATCTGCTGTTTCTTCCTCGCCTTGGCATAAGCGATACTGCAGTGACCTGTCAGCAGTGCTGTTATAATCCTCAGATTTTTCCTATTAAATTCTAACAGGGCTGCTGTTTTTCTTTTCGAAGGGTTTGGTATAAATGCCTTCAAGTGGACTGCTTCCCACCATTTATACTTAGGAATCACAATAAATTACGAATAGGATACAACATAATTTAAACATAAGAAACCATAACATGGACTATAACATGCCAATCTACAGACTGCAATCAATAAATTACCAACAAAAGTCTAAACGAGAAATCAACATAAAAGAGTTCAAGAGGTTCATAATCAATATTATAGTAGAGCTAGAGCCATATTCTATTCAAGAATATTTGGGAAGATACCAACTAGCACAACCTGCATTTCTTGAAGATGAATGTTGTTTCCTTGTGATATGATGTTTCAAAAGAACACATTTTTTAATATGCTTTCTAGCTTGGTCATCAAAAAGTTATTGGAGCAACTTTCGCTGGAGACGAGAGAGTCATCAGTGTATCTGAGGATGGCATTATTGTTGTGTGGAGCGTATCTCTAAATCAAACCAAACTCTTCAAGGATTTGTTGGGAACCAAAGTAAATGTGACTTGCATCTCAACGTGTCCACATGCAACATGGTTGACAGCCTTTGGATTGAAGAATGGATTGGTGGTTGTTGCTGATTTGAGAAGTAAATATTCTTTGTCTTTTCAATTTTTTCAAAAGCTGCAATTTTGGTATTTAATAATTTTGTCTTCCTTTCAGTCAAAAATTTTAAAATACCTAAAGAAAATTATGAGTTTTTTAGTACATTTTGGGTATTTGTTTGAGGTAATGTAGGTAAATGAAATGAAATGAAATATACCTGGTAATGATGAAAAACAATTATAAGGAATTTCAGTAACATTTCATTTTCATTGGTATGGAAACTATCGTATGGTCTCAAGCTTGATTCTATAGTATTTTCATTCATCCCTTCATAAAGTCTTTATTTTCAGAAAATGGGAAAGTATTATACAGATTGAGGGGTCATGAAAAATCTGTACTCTCATTATCGTGGTGTCCAGTTCCCATCAACATATTCCCCAAAAATCCTATGAACCATATTGGCCCAAAAAAAAATTCAGTTGAAAATAAGGTTGATTCCGAAAATGCAAACTTGATAGATGAAGAAACCAAAGAATCTCAGAAAACAGAAAATGATATAATCTTGAAACCAGATGGATCACATCCTCTGCTGAAAGTATACGATTCAAATGATGAAGAGTTTCTGAGAGAGTGTCAGAAACTCAGAGATAAAATCTCAGGAACAGAAGAAGTGACTGGGATTGACAATACCCAGAGTCAGTCTTCTCCAAAATTGCTGAAACCGGAAAATTTCGCTTTGAATGGTGAAAAAACATTGGATGAAAAAAATATTTCTCCCAAAAAAAGACTCTAAAGAAGAAATTGAGACTGGAGAAGAAGCCACTGAAGATGTGAAGAATGATGTTATGGGAGAAACTAAGATGGAGGAGTTTCCTGAGAAAACAGACCTACAAGAGAAAGAAAGCGAAGAAACACAGAAAGCAGAGTCCGTGATTGACACTGAAGAGTATAAATCTGTTGTGTCGGAAGTACTCAATAGTAGCAACGATGATGATGATGATACAAAGGTTTGTCAGTCAATTGGCTCTCCTGAACTTGCCGAAGAAAATACGAATAAAGGAACAGTTTCGCATAGTGAAGTTGAGGAGAAGAAGAAGACTTGTGCTGAAGTTGGCAGGGAAATTGTGAGTAAAGAAGCACATGTTGAAGAAGAAGAGGCTCCACGAAAAGAGTTTCTCCTTGCATCATCGGCAAAAGAAGGGTAAGAAATGTTTTATTCGTTTGATTGTTTCTTTTGTCAGTTTTATCTCTGTCTGTTTTATCTCTGTTATATGAGTCGCCTAGAATCAAAACTGTGTATTTGCCACATATGTCATTCTGAGAAATCCCCGAAAAACTGTGAGTTCATGATATATCTGCAGTTTCACAGCAATTTTTTTAAATGCTATGTGAATGTGAATACTCTAAAGGAATCCACAGTGGTTTATGTTGAAGTATGGATCGTTATTTTCTGATTTAATGAAATTATTTGAAAATACAAAGTTTTGAAACTGAAACTTGGGAAAATACAGAGCTTTGAAACCAATCCAAGAAAATACAGAGTTTTGTTACGTACAAGTGCAATCAACATTGTCGCTAGACAGGACCGTAATAAAAATAATTATGAAAAGGGAAACATTCTCAATTGAATATTGATAGAAAGTGAGATTGCTTCTTGAAAATGTGTTTCCCATTTCTTCCGGTCTTCCTGATGATCGTGGAAGCGTGAAATAGATTTTCGTCGACAAAAATGTATTGAAGACCTAGTGAATGCGATGTCTCTCCTCTGTCAATGTTACGAATGATTTCTGGTGAGTACTCTCTTTTGGAAAACATTCTTCTTTGCCTCATTCATCTTTATGAGTTCTTAATTAAGACTGGAATAGAAAATCAAATAACTATCTGAATGAAAATGCAAATTTTCAATTTCAGATTTTTTCTTTTGAGTTAGGGCCTTTTCAGAATATCTATCAGATGTAGTTCAATGTCCAGCGTGGCTTTAGCCGGGAAATAGTTGTTTTCTGTTAGACATTCACAAAAAATAACTTCATTTTAATCGTGGATTTTTCAATTCACAGAAAAATCTTTCTATCAATATTCAATTGAGAATGTTTCCCTTTTCAACATGAATACCCCACAAGAGGTTATCTTGACGATGGAAGATAGTGACTAAAGTTTATCTTTCAGTCGCAGATGATTCTACATCTGATTTTATGAACATCCTGTTTATATTTTCAACAAATCAAAAAATAATTATATTTTATCATAAAAATATAATAAATTGAATAAACGAATAAAAATACGGTGATATGTCAATTTAAAGTTCATAAAAATGTATCTACATAAATCTAAATGTTTTTATACCTCGTTTATTTATACCTTTCAACGAGTTTTGAAGCTGAATGATATTGTAAGATGCCGCACAAACCTGCGATCTATTATATCCAATAGCTAACAAATTTTTTTTGGTTTTGGTAAATGTAGACTTTTGATTCTATACGATTTGTATATTTAATAGCAGGAATATTTAAATTTTTCTGAAAAGAGGTATACATAATGAATAGGTATGTATATTGATTTTATTCTTCAAAAAGTTGACATAATTTCGAAAATTGTTACATATAGTCTGATTAACAAGTTAAAAAACGGGTTAATTCTTGTTCCCGGTCCTAAAAATTTGTGCGATAGCTCATTCGATTCGGAATGACGTCTAGAAAAATGTATCTCGAGCATTTATTAGCACATAAAAAATTGCAATTGTTATTAAAACACATTAATCGCCCAAATGAGACAATAAAAATTTGTCTGCCAGGCCCCCATTTTTGCTTGCTTGAGAGAATAGTAAAGTTATTTTTGAATTAATATTTTTCTTTTTGCATTATCCTTGATACAGAAAAGAAAAGTTCTAGGCTCAAAAGTTGATTGGGACCTCCAGGCCCCGTATTTCAATATTCCATAAGCTGCAATGTAATATGTGACCTTTACGGAGGTTCACAGAGCATAAAGTGAAAGCAAGTAGTAAAGCCTATCATGTCACAGGGCCTGGGCGGCTGATGAGAACATCAATATGTTCAAAAATTATTTACGGAATGAAAACTGGAATGATATCTATATTCAGTCTTGTCCCAACTTAGCCTACCAAGCATTTGCAGATGTCATGTTACACTATTTCGAGATCTCATTCCCGAATGAAAAGGTACACCAAAGAGGTGCTAAAAAGAAACAAGCAACCAAGTATATTATGACACCTCCGCTAGTTGAACTTAAAAACAGTGTATCTCTTTATAATAGTCTAGCCCAACATGATCCTCGTTTCAGGGAAATAAGTAGTTTTTTAAACCGAGAATATCAGCAGGGGCTACAGGTAGCATCCAAGTCATACTACGACAATTTGATTTCAACCTCTGATAACAAGTCGAAAACAACTTGGAATATTATCAATAACCTGCAAAAGAAATCCTCAGCAAATAATAGTAAACTAGTAATAACGGAAAATGACAAATCTTTGAATGAGACAGAGTTATCCAATAAATTTAACATACATTTCACCAAACCACTGATAAACAACAACAAGTGTGACTGGAAATTCATACATAAAAAAATTGACAATAATCCAAATAGTTTCTTCATGCACCCGATTACAGAAAATGACGTAATAAGTATAATTAATGGTCTAAAAAACTCTAACTCTTGTGGTATTGACAATATATCTAACAAACTACTTAAACAATGTCAAAATGAATTATCCCATCCACTAACTTATCTTATAAACCTATCTACAGAAAAAGGTGTTTTTCCAACAAATTTAAAAATAGCAAGAGTAACACCCATCTTTAAAAAAGGAGATAACAATGACCTCAACAACTATAGACCTATAAGTGTGTTAGCCAGCATATCTAAGTTATATGAATTGAATATTAAATTTCAATTAACCAGTTTCTTCACATCAAACAAGTTATTATCATCCTCGCAACATGGTTTTACAGCAAAAAAAAGTACCGAGACAGCCTTATGTGAATTCCAAAACAAAATAATTCAATCTCTTGATAATAAAAAATATGTTATGGGTCTCTTCATAGACTTTTCCAAAGCCTTTGACTGTGTTAGTCATGAGATTCTATTATCAAAATTGTCAAGGTATGGACTGAGGGGAACACCACATAGCCTGCTAGAATCCTACTTAACTGACAGACAGCAAATTGTTAAAATAAATAACAATATCAGTAATCCCTTAGGCATTACGCAAGGTGTCCCTCAAGGATCAATATTAGGCCCCCTTCTATTTATAGTATTTGCCAATGATCTCATATCATACCTGAACGAACACAATAAAATTATTACAACATGTTATGCAGACGACACAAACATTTTAATCATAGAAGAGGATTTAGTATCATTAAAATTATTGGCTGAGACTACCTATGCCAAAGTGATAACTTGGTCAGACAAAAACCATTTAATAATTAATAAGTCAAAGACCAATGCCCTAATGTTTTGTCCAAATAGTCGGGAACACAACCAGCTTTTGTTGTTTGAAAATACAAATGACGTAGTGTCTTCTTCTGAATCTATCAAAATGCTAGGAATTACCTTTGATTCAAAACTTTTATGGGTTTCACATATTGACATTCTCTGCGGCAAACTTAGGAAAGGATGTTATGCACTCAAGTTTATGTCGAGTCATTGCAGTAAAAATATCCTTCTGCCTTTATACTTTGCCCATTTCCATTCTCATATGAGATACGGAATTTTAAACTGGGGAGGAAGCTCTTCGGTACAAAGGGTGTTTTTATTACAAAAATACGCAATCAGAATAATTGCAAAAGTAAGTAGAAGAGAGTCATGCAGAGAGATCTTCAAAAATTTAATATTCTGACTGTTATGAGCACATATATCCTCGAAGCGTTGTTTCATTTCAAATAAGGCCACTTATAATGCCATCAGACCACACCATGACCATGATACCAGACAAAAAAACCTTATTTTACCCCACAGGCATACTACCGTTCGGTATCAAATTTTTTTTGAATATATTGGATGCAAATGCTATAATTCTCTGGCAGATCACATAAAGAATGCAGCTTCTTTATCAATTTTCAAAAATCTCCTGAAAAAACACTTACTTCGCAAAAACTGCTACACCATAGAAGAATTTTTTAATTAGGAAACTTAATTTTAAATGTAATATGTAGTCCATATGCTTTTCATGTATGTGCGAATAAATGTGTACTTACGTGTGTAAATATGTGAATATGTGAAGATAACAATTTCTTCAATCAAATGACTTGGCTGTTATATTACGTGTATATACTCTCACCCTTTGACATTTTTCACAATTTTCCTGTATTTTTTTCACAAGTTAATTGCTGAAATAAAATTATTATTATTATTATTTGAGTTGAGAACAAAAGGCCGGTTCACATGGCGACTAACGTGTTAACAAAATAAGATTTAAAAAAAAAGATATCCAGTTTTTTGTTAATAACTCAAAAACTATTGATATTTGAGAACATTTGAAAAAAGATCCTTAAAGAGGAGGAAATTAAAAAAAAAAAGTTTGGACTCCCGGAATTCTATGTCCATTATTTATAATTTTTATTCAACGCCGAAAATGGGTCTCTGCGCGGCCGTTACGGCATGAGCGCAACACCGCTGGAGACGGTATATCACACAAAATAATTTTTTTATAGTATTAAATATTAATTTGAAAATTTAAAAAAATTGTGGTGTTATCAGAACACTTGAAAGAATAAAGCCCGGTTGGAAGAAAAACAATTATGTCGATTTTTCAAAAAGTTATACGATTGTTGGTTATCTAATTTTTATCCAATCTCTGTTTTTACAAAAGTCAACATGAAATTTTAAATAATTGACCTAAACATTTTTTGTTTGTTGGAACCCTTCTTATATATACAGTGTGACCCATTTAAAATGGAACCATCCCTGTAGAACACGCCTTTTTCAATCATTCTCATTCTCTTTTTTTTAATATCAAGCATCAAAACCTGTATCTTGACACAAATTTTCATAACTTTAGTTTCATTTCCAAGGCCCTCTGTGGTTTTTTTTCTTCGTCGAAAACGGCAAAAGTTTATTAGGCAATTTTTGTTTTGAAATTTGACTTCACCACTGGATTCGCAGTCGTTATAAATGAAAACCATGAAAATTTCACAAAAAAATATTGGTTAACAACGAAGTTACAACAACTTTAATTTTGGAAACAAAGTATTTGATTATAATTTTTATTTAGATTATAGACATATTTAAAATCTGGCAACACTGCCGATACAAAGTATAACACCAGTGAATTTGTACAGCGAAAATCCGAAGTCAATAGCTCATTCCGTTCTACAGTTATAACTCCTGAAAGTATGGTAATGTGAGCGATTTGTGGTGGAAGCGATTTTGTAATAAAAATCTGACTACGCCACTGGATTTGTAAATTATATACCCTTAAAATAGTTAATTTAAGTTAAGGTTATAAGTGTATTCGAAAATAACAGAAAATTAAAAATTAATTTTCAAGTTGTGCAATCTTCCATAGCCGATAAAAACAAAATGAACCGAATCAAGTTTTAAAGTATCAAAATTATTTATTGAATAATAAAACAGAAAGCAGGACAAAAAATGTTCCATTTAAATTCTGCAAAACTCAATTAAAACAAGCTTTTAGAGAAGGTATCAATAATTTGAGGAAAGCTGAATTGGAAATTAGTACACCACAAATCGCTCACATTACCATACTTTCAGGAGTTATAACTGTAGAACGGAATGAGCTATTGACTTCGGATTTTCGCTGTACAAATTCACTGGTGTTCTACTTTGTATCGGCAGTGTTGCCAGATTTTAAATATGTCTATAATCTAAATAAAAATTATAATCAAATACTTTGTTTCCAAAATTAAAGTTGTTGTAACTCCGTTGTTAACTAATATTTTTTTATGAAATTTTGATGGTTTTCATTTATAACGACTACAACTCCAGTGGTTTAGTCAAATTTAAAAACTAAAATTGCCTAATAAACTTTTGCCGTTTTTGACAAAGAAAAAAACCATAGAGTGCCTTGGAAATAAAACAAAAGTTATGAAAATTCGTGTCAAGATACAGTTTTTGATGTTTAATATTAAATTATTTTTTTGAGATTGACTGAAAAATGCGTATCCTACAGGGGTGGTTCCATTTTAAATGGGTCACACTGTATATATACTTAACAAGATCACGTGATAAAAGTTTATTAAAGTTTTATATTTTGTTTGTTATAATTTTTTTAAATGAACAAAAAATGAAATATTAAAAACATTGTTTTTGACAAATGATATTATACAGCTGTTTTTGCATCTGACAATGGCATTAATTAACGTAGGAAAAAAAAAAATTATGTCATTTGTTAAGAAATTGTTTATAAACAAATAGACAAGTATAATATTTAACAAAATATTTATTACCATTTTATTGTCAAAACAAAATATAATTAAAAAAAAACTTAAATAAATTTGTTAATTGTTTATAATTATCATATTTCGTTTGTTTAAATAATTAATTTATAAAAAAAATTTCTTTAAAAATTATAATTGGTATTTCTCTATAGGTTAACAAAATTTTTTTTTTTTATATCAATATTTTAATTGTTTATATGTTAACAATTTGTGACCCTCGGTTTATTTTTTTCCAGAAAGTAAAAAAAATACAAAAACCGCCATATATAACAAAGTACTGAAAAATACTGTCTTTAATTTTTTATAACATTTTTAAATATTACAATTTTTTTCAGTACTTTGTTATATATGGCTGTTTTTGTATTTTTTTTTACTTCCAGGAAAAAATAAACCGAGGGTCACAAATTGTTTATAACAAATTGTTAACTTAATAAACAATGAAATTATTAATAAACAAAAATATTTTTTTCTTAACCTATAGAGAAATGCCAATTATGATTTTTAAAGAGAAACAAATTTCTTAATTAATTATTTAAACAAAAAATATAAAAAAACGATTATAAACAATTTAAAAAAATATTTAGGTTTTTTTTTAATTATCATTTTGTCTTGACAATAAAATGATAAGAAATATTTTTTATCTATTTGTTTATAAACAATTTCTTAACAAATGACGTGAATTTTTTTTTTCTACATTAATTAATACCAATGTTAGATGCAAAAACAGCTATATGATAACATTTGTCAACAATTTTTTTTTTAACAATTCGTTTTTATTATTTCATTTTTTGTTAATTTAAAAAAATTAGAACAAACAAAATATAAAACTTTAATCAACTTTTATCGCGTGATCTTGTTAAGTATGTATATAAGAAGGGCTCCAAGAAGCAAAAAGTTTATAGATCAATTCCTTAAACTTTTATGTCGACTTTTGTAAAAACAGATTGGATAAAAATTAGTTAATTAACCCTTTCAGGACCGCGCCGGATTCAGCCGGCCGTGCTTACAGGGCCGACGCGGGAAGCGTGTGCGTGTTTGTCCGGCTTCAGTCCCGAAACGTCCAGAGACGTTATACAGATTTCTTCATGACAACCTATTTTTTTTCTGATTACAGAGAGAAAACGAAATTTATTTTATTTATTTTATTTTAAATTTTGTGATATTACACTTAAAAACATATAAAACTTTTTTGGTAAGAGAAAAATCAGAGTTTATTCTAATAAGTAGTACAAGAAATGTTCATGAAATATACATTAGAATTTTACAACTGAATGGTACCTCTCAAAACACCCAATGACCCAAAGTGGGACGTTACATGGTACATAAGTGTATGATGTTTCCTTCCTCTTATTTTGCTTCGCGCAAACAACACACCTTTTCAGAACTATCTTATTATTCTCCGGTTTCCGAGGAAACATCGCTGGAAAATGTCTCTTAATAAGCCTCAAATTATTCACTATTATTCAATAGCTTGTACATTTCTTCTTCTAATATATATTTTCTCGCCATGGTAGAGAATAATTGCAACTTTCGTTTGAAAAATGCGGGTAACATACACGTAAACATGCATAAACACTTGTGCACTTCAAACTATTCTTGTTCAACGCACTTGTAACTCAATTTTTGATTAAAAGTACTTAATCCTATTAGAACAGTATGCTTAGCTGTCATGTTCTGCACACCTTCGCCAAAAGTGGCGAGCAAGAGCCGAACCAATCAGTTTTTAGTGTGGGTGTGGTCAGAATACACGTGCTCAATACAAAGCAACCCGCGTGTTCGATCGTTTTCGGTCCTTACATGGATCTCTTGCCGTGCGTTTAAGTCCGCTTTCGGTCTCACGGACACAAAATATTTTTGCGTGTTCGTTCGTTTTTGGTCCTGAAAAGGTTAACAATCGTATAACTTTTTGAAAAATCGACATAAAAATGTTTTTCTAACGGGGCTTTATTCTTTCAAGTGATCTGATGACACCATAATTTTTTCAAATTTTAAAATTAATATTTAATACTATAAAAAAAATATTTTGTGTGATATACTGTCTCCAGCGGTGTTGCGCTCATGCCGTAACTGCCGCGCGGAGACCTATTTTCAGCGTTGAATAAAAATTATAAATAAAGGAGTCGAAACTTTTTTATTGGAAATTTCCTCCTCTTTGAGGATCTTTTTTCAAAAGTTCTTAAATATTAATAGTTTTTGAATTATCAACAAAAGACTAAATATCTTTTTTTTTCATCTTATTTTGTTAATAACAATTGCAATTTTTTATGTGCTAATAAATGCTCGAGATACATTTTTCTAGACATCATTCCGAATCGAATGAGCTATCGTACATATTTTTATGACCGGGAACAAGAATTAACCCGCTTCTGGTAGCTGTTGAGAAAAAAGAGGTATTTTTCATAAACAGCTACAACATAAACAGTACAAAATCAATTGAAAGCAATCGAACAGGTCATACCAATAAATGGTAGAATATAAATGATCTGTGAAGATCGATAGGCAACTCAGAACAACTTTATTCTTAATTCACTTTTAATGAAAGAATATCTAGAAAGCCAACTCCATATGTAGTACGGAACTTCTATGGTATTACTCATATTCCTTCATTTTGAATGCACCTAATGGTTCGTCTATGAATTTCATTCTATGTATTAGTGGGGTGATCATTAGACAACAATTTGGCCATTGTCTGTAGGCTTTCTCCTTGAGGTATCCCCACAAAATATCTATAGGAGGTAGGTCTGGAAATCTAGCAGGCCACGGATTTTTGGAGTATTGCTCTATCCCATTATTTGAGAATTCAGCCGCGCTTTTACCTTTTGAGTAGAGTGCACAGATGCACCATTCTGTTGCAAAAACATGTTGGCTATTTGTAAATACCTTTCTACATTCAAATTTTGTAAAAAAAAACACTAGACCCACAATCTTATATACATACGATTCTGAAATGTGGATTTTTATCTGCCAACCATCTACAATTTTGCGAGCTTTTCTCCATACGTGTGCATGTACCTTTCTGTATTACTAATATTGTGTACAGTATATGAATTGTAAATGAACTCACCCATTTTTCTGTAATATTTTATATTTTTTTATGATAATGGATGCAAATTCCGTCTATCTAGAGGATGAATTTGTATAGAATGTAAAATTCTCTCGATTCAATGTAGTTCATAAATATATTGTAATCAAAAATAACTTCATAGCTTATTATTTTTATAGAAATATTTACATTTGGAGGGCGGGTACAGACGGAAGGATGCAGACATTCATGTCGATCCCGAGCAAATCCAAAAACCGCAGAGCTAAGCCGAGTTCAGAAAAAATATGGATTACTCTATGTTGGATCTCGCCTACATCACTTTTGTCATCTTCGAAATCGTCCGAACTTCTGCTGTGGACTCTACCGAAACTCAAAGAGTAAGAAACATTAATCTTAAACTTGAAAACATTTTTTTGCAATTTCATATTGTAAAAGAATAATGGTTTATCAGTCCATTATTATACTTCTGATGAGCATTTATTGTCAGCAAGACTGGTAGAAATGTGGATTCTGGTAGCACTTTTACCGACTCTATACTTTTTATGTTTCAGATTTACCTCTTAGTATTTTCTCTGGCCCATCAAAAATAAAACACAGATTTGAGCTTTTTAACGAAAGATAATGAATTTTATTAAGCTCTGTTCAATTAAATATTCTGCGGCTATTAGGTTCCTAAATTAACTAATAAGATTACTGTAATATTTTCGGGTTTTGGGGAATGAAGAATACTCCAACTTTTGTTAACACTTCATTGCCACCAAGCAATAACAATATCAAAATGGAACTGACTGCCCGATATGCGAACAGATACGCTCTGTCAATAAACACCCTGAAAAAGTTATGCATAATAAATAATAGTTTAAAGAAACTAAAAAACACGCTTTTATAGAAAACCAGACTAAAAAAATAAAAAATAAGAAAACAATTTATTTTATTTAAAAAAAAGCGTGGGGTGCATGGTATCGCCTCGGCCAAAAATTACCTGTGATCTGAGACATTTCTTACTTTACTGCCCTAGGTGTGTAATGTACTATATAATTATTGATACCATGCACCCCACGCTTTTTTAAAAATAAAATAAATTTTTTTCTTATTTTCTATTTTTTTAGTCTGGTTTTCTATAAAAGCGTGTTTTTTATTTTTTTTAAACTATTATTTATTTTCAACTTTTTAGTTTAGTTTTCTATTAACGCGTGTTTTTAGTTTTTCAAACTATTATTATTATTATTATTATTTTTAACTATTATTCTCCAATATTGAATAGAATCGGACTATAATCACAAAACTCGCGGCCATTTTGGAGCCGCCATCTTGAATCCTTCAATTTTGACAAAATAATCATAATCTCTGACCCCAAAAACCCCCACATACCAATTTTGAATAGAATCAGACCATAATCACAAAACTCTGCCGCCATTTTAAAGCCGCCATCTTGAATTTTTCAATTTTTACAAAAGAATCATAATATTCGACCCCAAAAACCCCCACATACCAATTTTGAATAGAATCAGACCATAATCACAAAACTCGTCCACCATTTTGGAGCCGCCATCTTGAATTTCCAATTTTCACAAAAGAATCATAATATTCGACCCCAAAAACCCCCACATACCAATTTTGAATAGAATCAGACCATAATCACAAAACTCGCGGCCATTTTGGAGCCGCCATCTTGAATCCTTCAATTTTACAAAATAATCATAATCTCTGACCCCAAAAACCCCCACATACCAATTTTGAATAGAATCGGACCATAATCACAAAACTCGGCCGCCATTTTAAAGAATTTTTCAATTTTGACAAAAGAATCTCTCCGAAAATCAACATGGATTCCGCGCAAATAAATCAACTAATAGTGTCGTTTCATAAAAAAGTTATTGGTTTTTTAGAAGCGGGTGAAAGCCCCGTTGGGATATTCGGTGATTTCAGTAGGGCTTTTGATTGTATTCAACATGACATTCTCTTTTCTAAATTATATTCATATGGCATCAGAGGTGTTGCACTGGACTGGATAATCTCGTTCGTGAGAAATCGTCAACAATATGTTAGTTAGACAAAAATACTAGAAGTATGAACTCAAGCTGTCTAAACATAAATCAAGGAGTCCCACAGGGTTCCGTGCTGGGGCCCATATTGTTTCTCTTTTATATAAACGAGATTGATACTGTGGCTTCCAATGCCTCCTTTGTCATATACGCTGATGATACATCAATACTAATATCAAACAAAGAAGATCATGCTCTCACAGAAAATTGTGTACAACTACTGAATAAAATAGATTCATGGTGTAGTGCGTTTTAGTTAGTTTTCCCTCTATTTTAATACACAAAAAACTCATATTATAAGATACCATAACGTGCAGAAAAAGATTCCTGATCTGAATGTTACAATTAACAATAACAATTTAACCCTTTCAGGACCGCGCCGGATTCAGCCGGCGGTGCTCACAGGGCCGACGCGGGAAGCGTGTGCGTGTTTGTCCGGCTTCAGTCCCGAAACGTCGAGAGACGTGGAGTGTTTATTGAAGACGTTATACATATTTCTTCATGACAACCTATTTTTTTTCTAATTACAGAGAGAAAACAAAATTTATTTTATTTTAAATTTTGTGATATTACACTCAAAAACATATAAAACTTTTTTGGTAAGAGAAAAATCGGAGTTCATTCTAATAAGTAGTACAAGAAATGTTCATGAAATATACATTAGAATTTTACAACTGAATGGTACCTCTCAAAACACCCAATGACACAAAGTTACATGGTACACAAGTGTATGATGTTTCCTTCCTCTTATTTTGCTTCGCGCAACCAACACACACACACAGAAATATTTTATTATTCTCCGGTTTCCGAGAAAACATTGCTGGAAAATATCTTTCATTAAGCCTCAAATTATTCACTATTATTCAATAGCTCGTACATTTCTTCTTCTGATATATATTTTCTCGCCACTGTAGAGAATAATAGGAACTTTCGTTTGAAAAATGTGGGTAACATACACGTAAACATGCATAAACACTTCTGCACTTCAAACTATTCTTGTTCAACGCACTTGTAACTAAATTTTTGATTAAAAGTACTTAATCCTATTGGAACAGTATGCTTAGCTGTCATGTTCTGCACACCTTCGCCAAAAGTGGCGAGCAAGAGCCGAACCAATCAGTTTTTAGTGTGGGTGTGGTCAGAATACACGTGCTCAATACAAAGCAACCCGCGTGTTCGATCGTTTTCGGTCCTTACATGGATCTCTTGCCGTGCGTTTAAGTCCGCTTGTGGTCTCACGGACACGAAATATTTTTGCGTGTTCGTTCGTTTTCGGTCCTGAAAAGGTTAAGTGCCACAGCTAAAACTACTTTTCTGGGCATCACATTCAATGCACTGCAATAGCCTGGTTGGAAAGTTAAACTCTCTTGGTTACATGTTTCGACAACTCAGAGAAGTACTTACTGATAAACAGCTTATGATGTTATATCATGCTCAAGTCGCATCTAGAATATGTTATGATATTCTCTTATGGGGTGGATCGACATTATCACAGGACGTTTTTGTTGCCCAAAAAAAGATTCTGAGAATCATAGCAAATGTACCAAGCACCCATTCGTGCAGAGGTATCTTTCCCCAATATGGACTTTTCACTGTCACAAGCTTTTACATCTATGAATTGTGTCTATTTGTGTTCATCAACAAAAATGACTTTATTCTGATGATTAAAGCCAAAGAATTTTATATTCCCTTCTGTAAATATAAAGTTAGTTCTAACTCCCCGTCATATTTGGGTCTCAAAATTTTTAATAGCCTCCCCCATGAGCTTAAGAAGGCCTCAAGCTTAACACATTTCAGGTCTAGTCTGAGAAATTTCTTAATTGAAAAATGCCCATATACACTAGCTGAATACCAAGCATCTGGTATCACGATCTAGGTTATGTACTTTGTATATTCTGATTTATTTTATAAATAGATAAGATTTGTATATACTTGTAATGTATATTTGTATCCTGTGTATTTGTAAATACTGACTATTCCTATACATGGTAAACATGTCGACTGGAAAATAAAGATATTATTATTATTATAATCATAATCTCTGACCACGAAAACCCTCAGATACCAATTTTGAAGCAAATCGGACCATAATCACAAAACTCGTATGCCATATTGGAGCCGCCATTTTTTTTTCCACACAAAAATTTCTTAATGCATTGTCACCGGAATTATGTACACCTGCCAAATTTCAAATCATTAGGACGTCTGGAAGTGGGTCAAAATCGCGCCCAAAGGAGTCGGTTACAAACAAACAAACATACAAGTGAAGCTAATATAAAGCGTGTAATAAAAAAAACTATTCAGTTCTTTACAATACAAAGAAAATATGTTCAGCTGTGCTGAATGAAATAAATTAAATCTCGTGAATATATCATGAAATAGGAAGAGGATATCCATTCTAGTCTTTCAATTATAATTTAAATAATTAAAATGAACATAATCTTAAACTGTAAATTAAATGACTATCCCTCCATTCTTCCAATTTTGTCAAGCTGCAAACTTCTTGAAAATATATATAATAACAATAATAATAAGTTTATTCACTAATGTAAAACAAAAAAATTAGATACAATACGATACAATAATACATTTCATTTACTCGATTCTGAATAAACTCAGTGGCTCCCATGAAGTTTCCTTGTTATGGGAGTATTCCATTTACATATTCATGTTATTGCTCAGAACATATATAAGCACCCACACACACTCATACATACAAAATATGATATATGAATATAAGTAAAAGTATACGTAAAGTATAAGTAACGTATAAGTAAAGTATAAGTAAATAACATTTGCAAAAAAAAAGAAGAAGATTTTTTTTTTCAACAATACACCCATTTACCAAAATTCATAATATTGTTTATTATCTGGTATTGATGCTATTTGTATTAATGATTTTATTCAAATTATCGATAGATAAACTTCCCAACCAATCCTTGATTTTTTTTTGGATATTGGTCCATTATACTGTGTTGACAATACTTCTAGACACATATGAATATACAGTACACATAGATTAAAACCTTTATACACATATGTACATTGGTAAAATGACAGAGGTTGGTTGATATGACTCAATTATAGCTATTGATTAAATAAGACACATTAACACATTCGTTCAAAGCACATTGAATAATTAAAAAAGATAAATAAATAAATAAAAATTAACCTATGCAGACTTGGATGAGGAGATAAAATATGGGGATCTCATACTATTTTTACATGCTTTATATTAGCTTCACTTGTATGTTTGTTTGTAACCGGCTCCTTTGGACTTGATTTTCACCCACTTCCAGACGTCCGAATTATTTGAAATTTGGCAGATGTACATAATTCCGGTGACAATGCATTAAGAAATTTTTGTGTGAAACAAAAACAAAATGGCGGCTCCAATATGGCGGACGAGTTTTGTGATTATGGTCCGATTCGCTTCAAAATTGATATCTGAGGGTTTTTGTGGCCAGAGATATTGATTCTTTCGTGAAAATTGAAAAATTCAAGATAGCGGCTCCAAAATGGTGGACGAGTTTTGTGATTATGGTCCGATTCTATTCAAAATTGGTATGTGGGGGTTTCTGGAGTCGAATATTATGATTCTTTCGTAAAAATTGAAAAATTCAAGATGGCGTCTCCACAATGGTGGACGAGTTTTGTGATTATGGTCCGATTCTATTCAAAATTGGTATGTGGGGGTTTTTGGGGTCGAATGTTATGATTCTTTCGTGAAAATTGAAAATTCAAGATGGCGGCCCCAAAATGGTGGACGAGTTTTGTGATTATGGTCCGATTCTATTCAAAATTGGTATGTGGGGGTTTTTGGAGTCGAATATTATGATTCTTTCGTGAAAATTGAAAAATTCAAGATGGAGCTCACTGTGTATATTGACAACGTTAAAATCTTTGAATGACTTCTAAAATCGAGATTAATACAGCTGTACACATTAATGATTTGGAAAATAATTACAGTTACTAATCAGTAATCACGGAATTAATAGTAGATTAGAACAAACAATAGTTTAAAAAAACACGCTTTTATAAATAAACCAAACTAAAAAGTAGTAAATAAATAATAGTTTAAAAAAACGAAAAAACACGCTTTTTATAAAAAACCGAACTAAAAAATAAATAAATAATATAATAATAAAAAAACAAACTAAAAAAATAGAAAATAAATTTTAATAAATTTGAATTAAGAATAGTGTAAAAAAATTTAATAAATATAAATTATAATGTAAATAAAAAAAAATTTTATTATAAAAAAAGCGTGGGGTGCTTTTTAAGATTCAGATTAAGCATTTACATTATTATTAATTTATATTTATTATTTTTTTTTACACTATTTTTAATTCAAATTTATTAAAATTTAGTTTCTATTTATTTAGTTTGATTTTCTATAAAAATGTGTTTTTTTGTTTTTTTCTACCTTGAATTTTGTACATTTCTGTGAAAACATCATTGTAAAATAATAACACCGGCACACAAAAAAAAAAAAGTTGTCTGTGCACCGGGCGCCACCTATCTACGGGCATGTTTTTCGACACGCTGAACACGAATTTCAAGTCAGTTTAGGCCGTCCGGGCTTCAATTTCGAGTAAATTGCAAAAAACCCCAAAAAAAAAACACAAAAAAACGAATGCTGCTGAAAAAATGGTTTTTTTTTTTTAAACACAATTAAATAAATTTCTTGTATTTTTTATTTCTAAAATACAAGATTAAGATCCAAGAATGTACACAAATTGAATTTTTAACGGTTTTTCGAGGGTATTGTACTGTTTCATTCTCAAATGATCTACGATGTGGATACCTCTTTTTCCACCTTTTCCTTTATTTAGTAAAAATTTGTCATCGTGTTGGAATTTCAACTTCTTCGAAGTGCAGACTTCATTTCATTGCATGATAGCTTGTACTTGCAACCAGGGCACCTCCTCGGGGTGACGGTGGGCAACAGAACCATCTGGCAGAGTCCCTGGGTTAACGGCGTGTGTGCCGTCATGGCAGGTAAAAGTGATGAGTACTTTACGATGCAGGGATTCGGAAACCCAGTATCGGCGTCTGGTCAGGGTGAGAAAGCAGGCCAGCGGCGTCGTCATCCAGCGACTGCAGCTCTTCAGTAGTGGAAAACTTGGCTACTGGAGAGTATACTATTACAAGAAGCAATTCCCATCTATGCAATAAGAGTCCTGATCAATTTTGTTACGTTTGTGGGGAGTTTCAGCCGGTAAAAAACCGCAGAACGTTTTCAGATAGATTAAAACAAAATCCCAATTTTCTTCGATTTTTGTAATTTTTGATGATTTTTTACAATTTTTTTAGATTTAAAACGGTTTATGATTGAAGTACGATCAAAATTAGTATTTAACAGATCAAAATACATGAAAATTATGCTTGCATTAGATCTCAAAATTTTTTTTCTTGCCAAAACATCGAATTTTCGCTATTTTTTGGGGTTTTTTGCAATTTACTCGAAATTGAAGCCCGGACGGCCTAAACTGACTTTAAATTCGTGTTCAGCGGGTCGAAAAACATGCCCGTAGATAGGTGGCGCCCGGTGCACAGACAACTTTTTTTTTTTTGTGTGCCGGTGTAATTGTTCGTTAGTCTACTATTATTTTCTTGGCAAGCATTACATAACACCATAAGTTACCATAACCTATTGAATTAATCGAACAAATATTTATAGTTACCTTAGCCACAAATAAATTACTGGTAATGACACATTTGGATGTTAACTCCATTATAACACTTTTTGTGCTTTTCCAGCCAGTCCAAAAACATGAGTGTCATTCACAAAGATCATACCACGACACTTTTCGCTATAGCGGCACCGACTGTCTTCTATAACGAATCAAATTGGTCCGAGAGGAGTAACTCGAACGTTTGGACGGTAGGCCAAGATCGTCTCTTGCTGAACACCAGCTTGACCAGGGAAAAGACTAATTTGGCGAGCTACCCCACATTTGGAGGTAACGTACCTTGCTTAGAGCTGTCACCTCTAGATCCAAACAGGTAAGATTATATCATTCGTTGGTGTTTCGAATAATCCAGTTCTACTATTTGTGACATCAGGGGGTTACTGTTTAACTATATACTTTGGTGTTTCCAGACATTGTTGGGCAAGTTATTCAATGTATTTTTTCTGATATATGTTTAAATATAAGTATCGATTCATATTACCCAAGATCTTCATCGTTGTCAGAATTTGTAGTGTATACAAGATCGCTAGAATTAGTGGCTACTCATCAATTAAATTGGTCTAAACAATGGAGGTACACTTTTTTAAGGTTGGCTATAGGAACGAGCGATGGATTCATCAAAGTTTGGGATTTGAGTCGTCCCCATACCAAAAAAATAATCATGACCAGTTTCTATCAGAAAATCCAAAGTAAGGTTATGTCATTGGCCTGGCACCCGGAAAATGAGCGGTTACTGGCATTCGGAACTTTGGAAGGCAGGGTGAGCATTGCAAACATTAGTTTTTTCAGCACTAGTTGAATGTAAAATATCTGGGAATGATGACGATAAAAAAAAACAATTGGGATTGGGAATTCCACAAGGCACAGTATTTGGCACTATTTCATTTGTTCTATACCGGGTGTCCACGAAAGGTGGCTCGCCCCTATAACTTTTTTGTTTTTGGAGATAATGGAATGAAATTTGGAGGATTGTTTAAGGCATAAAACTGCATTTTTTGACAAGTAACTCAACTTCATGCAAATTCCGGATTCACCAGAAGTGACATAAACTTTCGATTTTTAACACCTAGTATATTTTCAGTTTTTTTGTCTCCATATGACATTTAGAATACAACCATGTATCATTTGTTACTGCTTGTAACTGTTTTTTTATTTTATTTTTCGAAATAAATTTTTATTCTAGAGGGCTATGGATACGTTCAAATAACTAATTTCAGTCCTAAAATGTTTGTAAAAATACAACTTTACTGTTTTCGATCAAAATGTTTCAGCTATGTACGTTTGATTTTAAAATTTTTATTACAATTTTTTTTCAAATGGCAACATGGTGGCTCGTTGGGTTAGAAAAAAAGATCATTTTATTACAATTAATTTGATACCGTACTCTATTAGGTTGTAAGAAAACTTTCGATAAAAAACTGAAAATACCATAACGTTAGAACTTTTCTAAAATGAAGCACCTGTTGAAAATGAAATCATTATATTGAAACTACTTATTAACATATCTTTGGGGTTCCAGATGTTCAAAGTGACCTCCATCTTGTTGTTGACAAAGGCGAACTTTTCTTATTGTTGCTCTTACAACGTTTCTCAACTGTCTTGGTGTAATTCTATGAATAGCTACCCTTACTTCGTCCTCTAATTCATGTCGTGAGGCAGGAGGTACATCATAAACCTCGTTTTTAATAAATCTCCAATTTCCTGCGTGAGGAAACTTAGATATCTAGCCCCTTTCAGGACACCGTCAAAAATTATAAGGCCTAAAATTCTGTCCCCTAAAATTGAAACCAAACCGTTCCTAGAAATTTCCTTCCTCCATCAAGTGTAAATTTGCAACGGACCAGTTTTGGAAAATAGTGCCGGATCGGGTGACGCCGATCAGGATATCTCTGTGCGTAGAGACATGCAGCATCTGTTGAATTTTGCCTACACTTTCCAAAAACTTTTTCTAACTTTTTCAGTTAGTGTATAAATATTGTTATTTTCCATGATTTTCATACAATGAGGTAAACAATAATACCTAATTGACTTTGTAGAAGAGATGTAAAATAATATGTTGACACGTCGATTTTTACCGCAACAATTTAATGATTTTCTTTCAGTTGTGTTGGTCACAGGCTACTCAATGATTTTGAATCTTATTTTAATCTCAATAAGATTCTTCATTTAACGAAAGTTCTAAAGTTATATTTTCAGTTTTTTATCGAAAGTTTTCTTACAACCTAATAGAGTGCGGTATCAAATTAATCGTAATAAAATGCTCTTTTTTTCTTACCCGACGAGCCACCATGTGGCCATTTGAAAAAAATAGTAATAAAAATGTTAAAATCAAACGTCACATAGCTGAAACATTTTGATCAAAAACAGTAAAATTGTATTTTTACAAACATTTTAGGACTGAAATTAGTTATTTGAACGTAACCATAGCCCTCTAGAATACAAAATTATTTCGAAAAAAATAAAAAAACGGTTACAAACAGTAACAAATGATTCATGGTTGTATTCTTAATGTCATATGGAGACATAAAAACTGAAAATATATAAAATTTTTAATTAAAAAAAACAGATAATTAGATACGTGAATGTCAAATGGATAAAGTGTACAAACATGAAAGATAAATATTACATATATGAATAAAAAACATATTGTCAATCTCCTTTAAAAAAGAAGGACTATTGAAACAACACATTATAAAATAAGATGTCATTAACAAAAGGGTAACTGACAATTACCACCCTTAAGATTTATCAGCAGTCTTGTATAATAAATCAAAACATATGAGATAAAAAATACAATAAAATAAATGAATGTCAAGTGGATAAAATGTACGAACATAAAAGATAAATATTACATGTATAAATAAAAAACATATTGTCAATCTACTTTAAAAAAGAAGGACTATTGAAACAACACATTATAAAATAAGATGTCATTAACAAAAGGGTAACTAACTAACTAACAATTACCACCCTTAAGATTTAACAGTAGTCTTGCATAATAATCAAAACATAAGATAAAAAATAAAAAATTCAATAATATAAATATCCAGTATCAAATCAATTCCCATAAGGAACTATAGTATATCCTCATAATATTCCTGCATGTTATAATAAGCTTTCTGCAATAGAGCCTTTTTTACAGTCTTTCGAAAGTTCTTCAGAGAAGTTATGTTTCTATAACTGGCTGGCAGATGATTATATATTTTTTTGCTTTCATACATGATGGAGTTTTTTGTCAGACTAGATTTAGGTAAGGGTAAGGGAACACAACCTTCATTTCTTGTTTTATGTTTTCGTGTTTCAGTAGGTGTTAAACCATATTTTGTGTGGATGAGGCATACAGTTTCCAAAATGAATAAACAAACGAGTGATAATATTTGTTGGCTAATAAAAAGTGGTTTGCAGTGATCGTGATATTGAGCTTTACACAGGTATCGGATTGCTCTTTTTTGTAGAATAAAAACACATTGAAACAGCTGGTTATTGCATAAACCCCAGAAGGCAATGCCATACCTCAAATGTGACTCAACTAGGGAAAAGTAGACCAGGTGTCCCATTTAAAAATCGAAAGTTTATGTCACTTCCGGTGAATCCGGAATTTGCATGAAGTTGAGTTACTTGTCAAAAAATGCAGTATTATGCATTAAACAGATTATCCAAATTTCATTCCATTATCTCCAAAAACAAAAAAGTTATAGGGGCGAGCCACCTTCCGTATATTGAATCTTAATCTCTCAAAAATATATTATTACCCTAACGATTCAATTGCATCTGAGATTGGTCTTTTAGGTAGGATATTTGGACACCACCAACAAATCGAAATTGGCAGTAATTCTGCAGCATTTTTTCAAAACCCAGATAAATAAGATAGAATGGGCTCCGAAGAATAAAAACATTAAGGAGTTTGCTTTGTACGTTGCAGCTGAAGGAAAATTGGTTATTTTCGATGTTGGTAAATCTGAAAAAGGTATGAAAGTACATACTATGATAGTGATCAAGAAAATACATACAATCTTTGAAATGTTTACAAAATATTGCCTCAAAATTTACAAATTTTGAAATTTGAGTGCCTAGGCTTAACATTTTTCAAACCAGAGACTATACCGGGTGACACAGGATATCGGGCCACCCCTGTAACTTCTACATTCGTGAACGGATTTTTCTGAAATTCGGTACAGTAATATAAGCTACCATTTCGGATTTGATCACATTACAATCCAATATGGAGGACTTCCGGTTTTTCTGCAAATGCCAGCAACTTTGTTTTTTCAAATAGAACACCCTGTATATTTTTACATATTCAAGTTCAACAGGTCAAAACAAGTCCAAACCTTATGTCAAATGTAATTTATTTGAAACAATTGAAATTAAAATGGTTTTTTTATTTTACCTCGTGGATAAATGAGATTTGGTCAAGGCTATTCACAATGAGTCGCACTAAATCACTGGAAAATCGAGAATATTCCCATTGAATCAGTAAAAGCAAAAACATTAGATGATAATATTTCTCGGACTAGAACATCAAACGTTATCCATTTAGCAGCTGAAATCAATGTGAATACCTCCGAAAGCAGTAAACTCACCCAAAATAAAAATAAAAGTAATCTTCAAGGAAATGAACCTGAAAATTCCACTGGTAACCAGGAAATGTCTACATCACTACAGACACCGGCGAATTCTGGAGGCGTCCTACCAGCTAAGATGAATCATCAGGAATTACATGATAAGACAAAAATGAATCAAATTCTCGTTCTTGGTGATGAATATGCTAACAATTTTCCACCGGTTTTAGATCAACACATTATTCAAGGTAAATATATAGTGCAAGAGAAAATCGTGGCCCGTGCTGAGCTATCAGATTTAACAAGGGACATTTTCGATCATGCGATTACATATGGACAAACGGATTACATTTTAGTAATGTTCAGTTCTAGAAATATAAGCAACACAAAAACCTTAAATATTGCCTTAAGGAATCTGCTTAGAATTAGTAAGATAACAAATTTGATATTAGTCTCTGAATGTTATGTCCCAGCAGATAATGTTATATATAGGATCATTAGGAAATCCATCAAGCGATTTTCTCATTCAAATAGAAATTACTCGGTTAACTTGATCGTGGATTCAAAACAAAAAGGAAGCAAATTCAAAGTCGTTAGTGAAATAACAGAATATATCAAGTCGAAAAAATATACTGACATAGTGTTAAAGTCAATAAAATTAAATGACCCTTCTTATGTAGATAACTATAGTGTTAACGATGATAGTATTTTTAATGAAACCTTGCAGTCAATTCAAAGGGAAGAAAGTAATGGAAACCACATAAACAATGAAACTATCAATGAAAATTTTTTTCGGCCCGATCCTCAAAACGTAAATCTAACCTAACTCAAAGTGTACTACATAACCCTACATCTAATATTACTATACTCTTATTGAATATTCAATCGGTACGCAATAAAACGGATGAATTGTTTGTGCTTTTAGAACACTTAGGCTATCCCGGCATTGTCCAGCTAACGGAACACTGGCTTGAACTTGGTGAACAATGTCATATATCTAATTACACAACTTTAGCAGCTTATTCTAGAACTAACACGATACATGGTGGATCTATGATCCTGATTCATAACTCTGCATTTGTAAACTATGACTTCAAACATATTGATATTCTGAATGACTTGCTGGAAGATAAAATATTTGAGTGTTCTATGATTCACTGCAAAATAATTAATATTTACATACTATGTATCTACAGATCCCCAACATCTGACATAAATCTATTCCTGTTTAAATTAGAATCCCTGCTTTATAGACTTCCTCCCAATAGCAAAATTATTCTAACCGGTGACTTCAACATAAATTTCATTGATGAGAACTCGGAAGCTACCCAGTCTCTTTCAAACATTATGAGTTCCTTTAATATCACCATGCACATAGACACTCCTACCCGTATAACGCAGCACTCTGCAACGATTATAGATTATGTGTGCAGTAATTTTGATGATGAAACTGTGTTACTTAATATACCAGGTACAAATCAAATTTTTTAAAAAAAAAAAAAAAATGACTGGTTCTTAATGGATAAGAATGATAGTTTCTTTGCATTCTATAATGAAATTTTACACATTTTTAATAGCTCATTTCCATTACAGAATATAAAAATTAAGCAGAATAAAGAATGGTTAACTCTAGGTATCAAAACATCTTCAAAAAACTTACGGTCCTTGCATTATATCAGAAAATTTACTGATAATCATCTCTTTCACTCTTACTTCTGCAATTACCGTAGGATTTACAGGAAAATGTTGTGGCTAGCCAAAGATCTACACTACAAAAACAGAATTGAGCAAGCTGCAAACAAACCTAAGGAAAGTTGGGGTATTATTAATGAGCTCAGAAGAAAAATTTCAAATACACATCAAATTTCCCTAAATCCTAACACTCTAAACGAATACTACTGCTCAGTAGCTGAGAAGTTAACGGACAAACTATCGTCCGATAAAAATCCACTTGATTACCTTTCAAACGTAAGAATTGCGGATAGCATTCTACTTTATGATACAGATCTTCAGGAACTAAAAACAGTTATAAAGTCAATACATAACAAGAAATCCTCGGGAATCGATGAAATTTCTGCGAGAATCTTCGAAAATCTCCCAGATAATGTTCTCAGCATTTTTGCAAGTCTGATTAATGATTCGTTTCGTGATGGCTATTTCCCTGACTTTTTAAAAATTAGTGAAAAAAAGAATAATGAATTTCTTGATTAAAAATGGTATCATCAGCAAACAACAATTTGGCTTTCAATCCGGTAAAAATACAAATGATGCTATATTTTCCTTCCTCTATGAAGTATATACTGAACTCAACAATGGTGATGTTGCGGCAGCAGTATTTTGTGATTTGTCTAAAGCTTTCGACTGCGTAAATCATGAAATACTGCTGCAGAAACTTGAGTGTTACGGTTTCAGAGGAGTAACAATGAATTGGGTAAAATCGTACTTATCAAATCGCAGCCAGATAGTATCTTCTATAAATTGTGGAGTGCCCCAGGGATCAGTATTGGGCCCAGTTCTGTTTTTGTTGTATATTAAGGATTTGTCAAATATAAACATATCTGGAAAGTTTACACTATTCGCTGATGACACCACAATAATTTGGCGCGCCAAGAATAGTAGTGAACTCAAAGAGGTGTTATATAATGATGTCAACAGTATTAAAGTTTGGTGTGACTCTAATCGTCATGTACTCAATATTTCAAAAACCAACTTAATAACCTTCCGATGCTTACTTGATGACTTACCCCTTGGGTCAAATGTTATTGAAAATAAATTCAACACAAAATTCCTAGGATTGGTTATTGATACGAAGTTGAGATTCGAGGATCACATTCTGGCCTTGAGGAAAAAAATATCGTCTGGGTGTTTCGCAGTCAAGATTGTCTCTAATGAGTTGGGATCGTGTGCAGCTAGAGTCGTTTATTATTCCCTAATTGAGTCTCATCTCAGGTACGGCATCCCATTCTGGGGTGCATGTAATGATAACTGCATGAACAGTATTCCTGTTCTTCAAAAAAGAGGGCTTAGGTTTATGTGCAAAGCTAAATTTCGTGACTCATGTAAGCCTTTATTCATTAAATTAAAAATACTTACGGTAATAGCAATCTTTATATTGGAAACCGTTTATTTGATTAGGAAACATCTGAACACGTTTAATAAACTTCCTTCACATTATGTCACTCGACAAGCTATAAACGTAAGTCTGCCACTTCCTAAATCATCACTGATAAAAAATTCTATTATTTACAATGGCTGCAAGATGTACAATCATCTACCTACCTATATCAAAAACACAGCCAATTTGAACATTTTTAAAAAATCCGTAAAAAACTTGCTGTTAAATAAACCTTACTATAATTTACAGGAATTTTATTCGGACACATTCTAACACTTTACAATATCCTATTTATTTGTTATCGGCTAGTCTATACAATGTCTGTTTGTTTGTGTAATTATATTGTATTCGCTGTCTATTTTATATTGTATTTGCTGTCTATTTTATATTGTATATGCTGTCTATTTTATTTATACATGTTTTTTACATATTACATATTTACATATTAACTAGTAGGAAACTGACATATTATCTTATTACTTTATATTAATCATTGACCAGTATGTACTAAACATATCTTAAAACTTTTAGATGTAAGCAAACTTTGTCAACAAGAATTTGGTTTCTTATGATAATAAAGTATATTCTCTCTCTCTCTCTCATAACAAAGAAACATAATTTTTCCTGAAAAATTATTTTTTGTGTCATTTATTGATGAATTAATTCAATCACATCACATTTTGATCAAAAATATTTTTTTTTTAAATGAAACCCCTGTCTCTCTAGAACATTCATTAAGGAAGAAAAAAACCATTTAATTTTTGTATTTCGGTGCAGTAACAAATTGTATACATTCAAAAATCTACAACTAGTTCATGAGTTTCCTTGCAGTTCGAATAATTTTTCAACTTAGTAAGCTGTGGAAAACAACATTTCTGAATCTTGTTAACTAATTGTGTTTCGCTGTCATCTTTCATCTCAACTCTCGAAAATTAGTTAACTTCCGAGAATTAGTTTAGTAGAAATGTAAAATCAAAATTATAGGTTTACAAGAAGTGAACAGGTTGACATGTTATTAATTTACGGAGAATGTCTTGAAAACATTGTCGCCGCTTGTCAGTTATACGCTGAACGACACCCACAAGGAACCTTTTTCAAAAATGTGAAGAGAAGATTCCCAAAAGAACCCAACAATGGAGAAGATGATCGTAAGTGAGGAGGCAGAAATGAATGTTTTGCTTATGTTGATTTTGATCCATCCGCTTCGACGCGGTAATTGGAATAGCAATGCAATGTAAGTCGAGAAAACGCTAGAAGAAAAATAAAAACACCATTATTGTGCTTATAAGTATGACTTACACAATTAGTTGACAAGATTCAGTAATGTTGTTTTCCACAGCTTACTAAGTTGAAAAATTATTCGAACTGCCAGAAAACTCATGAACTAGTTGTAGATTTTTGAATTTATACAATTTGTTACTGCACCGAAATACAAAAATGATATGTCATTTTTTTCCTTAATGAATGTTCTAGAGAGACAGGTAGGTGGCCCATAGGGGTTTCATTTGAAAAAAATGAATTTTTGATCAAAATGTGATGTGACTGAATTGATTAACCAGTGACAAAAAATAATTTTTCAGAAAAAATTAAGTTTTTCTGTTAATTGGGACTCATTGTGAATAGCTTCGACCAAATCTCATTTATCCACGAGGTAAAATAAAAAAAACAATTTTAATTTCAATTTTTAAAAAAAATTACATTTGACATAAGGTTTGGACTTGTTTTGACCTGTTGAAGTTGAATATGTAAAAATATACAGGGTGTTCCGTTTGAAAAAACAAAGTAACTGGCATTTCCAGAAAAACCGGAAGTCCGCCATATTGGATTATAATGTGATCAAATCCGAAATGGTTGCTTATATAACTGTACCAAATTCCAGAAAAATCCGTTCACGAATGCAGCAGTTACAGGGGTGGTCCAATATCCCGTGTCACCCGGTAGAGTACGATATTTTCAAATCAAATATACTTTTTTTTTATTTTCAAGAACCTGTAGAAATCGACATACCCGACGATACATTCATCTATTCCTTTTCCTGGAAGAGCGACTACTCCATGATGTTGGCCACAACAAAATCGGGATATATCATAGTATATTCTTCAGAATTGAAGATCGTGTGCAAGCACTATTTCCAGGAGAGGCTTCGGGAGATCTTCTGGCATCCCAGTTCTACAGAGAATGACTCCAAGCAAGGTAACAAAATTAAAATTACCCCTTTCAGATCGACTCTTCTATTTCATCAATTAAATAAAAATGGCTCCCAAACATAATCATAGCTCAAATCCAGAAAACTGGAAAAAGAAAGAAATATAACTCTATTGCCAAGTTTAATTTCAATCCCATGGTCAAGTGATAATTTTTTTAATTTTCTGGAAGTTTTTTGACTTAATTACAGTAAATTGTAAGTTTTGTAAACTGAAACCACTATTGATTTTATTGTTGACGTTTCGACTTTTGTAAAGTCATCTTCAGGGCACTGAAATGTAAAATTGACAGATTAAAATTGTGCTAACAAAATAAGATACATATAAGTAACAAAAATAAAATACATAGATTGTAAATTGTATATACATTTATATTTTACAATCTATGTATTTTATTTTTATTATTTTTGTTACTGAATATGTATCTTATTTTGTTATGACCATTTTAATCTGTAAACGTTTCATTTTACATATTTTATATTCCCATTTTACGTTGTAGTGCCCTGAAGATGACTTTGTAAAAGTCGAAACGTCAGCAAAGAATCGATAGTGATTTCAGTTATTCGACCTTACCCCAACAAAAATTTCAATTTTGTACTTACGTTTTCTGAACAGTTGTCAATTAGGTATTTTGGTTACTTTACAGTACCTTTTAACAATTCAACAACTTACTGGTAAGGAAACTCATAAACTACCAAAAGTTACTACCTTTTCAATCAGGCATTTTTCCTCGACAAAATATTTCCTAAAGAAAAATGCTATTTATGAAGTAATGGTTGGTAGTTGTATAGATTCTCTTCAGAGCAAGTATTTTATATTGAAATTATCAGGAAATCATTGTAACATCATTTTACAGCAGTTTCGACATGCATTGCATGTTACCAGTAAGTTACGGTAACTCATAATGATTGTTACCTCACCAAAAATAAATTACTAGTAGCTATATGTCAACTCTTCAGATGTTAGTGACCACTAACGTTATACAGGGTGTCCCTGGACTTCCTCTTTTCCTCTCGGGAATGTATAGATGGTGTCAAAATATCCCAGTACTTCATATAACTTTTGTTCTTAAAAGCCTTCTTTACCAAGTTACGGGCCCTCAAAGTTACGGAATGAAAAATGTTTTTCTTTGTTAACTTTCAAAGTGAATATTCAAAATCATCTAAAATTTGGTGATTGACTAAACAAATGAATTCCTTCGATGAGCTTTCATGCAGGAGTCAGTTGATTTGCTACAAAGTCAGGAACGGACTACCCCCGATGGTCCACACCCCAAAACTTTGAAATGACTGGGATTTGTCAATATGTTTTAACAAAACAAGGTTACCTGGACAATTTCCTGAATACTCGTGTGGTAAATCGATCGAAGCAACAATTTTTGATAAAAATGCATTTTTATTCGACGACATCTAACCTGAGATGTCTACCATTATTCGAAAAGATCAATTTGTAATGAAAATAGAAATGATAGGTACAATGTTCATAACGAATTTTTATCATGCAAACACGTTTACCTTACAAAACTCATGGTGTGAATAATCAATCGCAAGCCTCAAGAGCAAACAGAAATGCAAAATCCGCTACAAAAACTGCTCGATATGACACCCGTCTCTCTTAATACATTTTCTTAGTCGGCGCAAACACCCTCTCTGCACTTGAAATAGCATGCCAGGGTCGTTTCGTATGGCTTCACAATGTAATGTAATTCTATTCAACAAGGCATCTCTGGTGTAAATAGGTGTAGCGTAAACGAGGCTATTTAGATGTCCCCACAGAAAGAAATCCAATAGATTTAAATCTGGAGACTGCGGTGGCCATGAATATGGCCCACCTCTACCAATCCATCTATTGGGGAAAATCTGGTTCAGATGGTCCAGCACAATCAAACTAAAATGAGGAGGAGCGCCATCATGCATAAACCACCACATATCTCTTCGGGTTTGCAATGGAACATGTTCCAAAAGTCTATTCAAATCATTCTGAATGAACTCCAAATAACGTTCTGCATTCAATCGGTCATGTAGAACGAATGGTCCTATAAGATGGTTTCCTATGATACCATCCCAAACATTCACGTTGAATTTCCGTTGGTGTTTGGTTTGCAATATTCCATGGGGATTTTCTTCGGCCCATTTGTGGAGATTATGATATCAAAACACTTCAAACTGTCCTATTAGAATATTGACAATACAATGACAACGCACCACTCAACAAAACAAAATCGCATTCCAGTTGTAATTTTTTATCCACACTAATTTTATTTCTTTCTACAAGGTGTTTTTGTCAACATCTGTGGAAGAAATGGAACATAAATTTATTCACCGGATATTTTTCACCTATTCATGTGCAGCCGTTTTTGTAGTTTATTCGTTTGTTTTTTATTAGTTATCTCTTCCGATGTGCGTTTTTTCAGCTAAATTTATCTTCGGGTTAAAGATTTTCTCCCATGAAATTATACTTATCAGTGAAACTCCTCAACATTTAAGCTGTGAATACGAATTTGCAACATCCAAATGTTAAGTTTCATAAGATTCAGATAACACGAAACGTGTATATGGACTGAATTCGATATTTCATAGTGGAGTAGCTTGTTAGTTCAAAAACACCACGAATCTACATAACTTGATATTTCATTTGAAAAAATATCTACATTGTGAATGAAACATTCAACTAGGTACTGTACTTTTTGTTTACGACTTTATTTTAGCATATTTTGTATTATCCCTGTTATAAATGTTGTTGAATTAACGTTAGCATTAGTATTTCTACTGTGAAAATTTTTCATTTCAAATAATGGTGGACGATCGGGTTTGATGTCGTCGAGTAAAACTTCATTTTTATTAAGAGTCGTTGCTCCGATCGACTTTCCACACGAGTACTTTTATTCAGAAAAATGTCTACGTAACCTTATTTTGTTGAAAACTATTGAAAAATTATCTGTCATTTCAAAGTTTTGGGGTGTGGACCATCGGGGGTAGTCTGTTCTTGACTTTGTAGCAAAACAACTGACTCCTGCATGAAAGCTCATCGAAGGAATTCATTTGTTTAGTCAATCACCAAAATTTAGATGATTTTGAATATTCACTCTGAAAGTTATCAAAGAAAAACATTTTTCATTTTGTAACTTTGAGGGCCCGTAACTTGGTAATGAAGGCTTTTAGGAACTATATTATATATATTATATGAAGTACTGGTGATATTTTGACCCCATCTATACATTCCCGAGAGGAAAAGAGGAAGTCCAGGGACACCCTGTATACAGTGTATTCCATAGGTATGGAATAAATTCATTTTTAGCGTTATTATGTATTTATTTAAAAAAACCTGAAACAGGTCGATTTTTATTGTCAATTTGACAATTTACAGTATGAAAATATTACCCCCTTGCAACCCCTCAAAAATTTTAAATGAGAAGGGGGTTCGTGTGGCACCTTGTTCGAAAGGGATTTTCATTCTCTGTTCTCTGTTTTTCGAATTTGGTGCAATCCTAACTGATAAATTTTTTATACTTTACGTAGAATGAAGGAAATAATGTCACAAAGTTTAAGAAGTATTTTTCAATGTATTTTACAATTATATGAAATGTTCAAAATGACCACCATTCACTTCTTGACAATAAGCAAGTCGATCTTGGAATTCTCGTACAACATTTTGTAGGACCTTTTGAATCTTCAATATTGTCTGGTCTATTGAAATATACTGTAACGAACCTAGGCCGGACCTGTCGCCTCACACGTTGCCATCGACAGCGATGAGATCATCCCCGGAGATATTCGAGAACCATCCAGTCGCTCTTCCGCGGAAAACAACGGTCAATATTGGAAACAATTGGAACATGCCGTCGCCAACTGCCGGAATTCGAAAGATCGGGAATCCTGTGACGGAGATAAATAGGTAGCCCTCAAGATGGCACGGACAGTCTGAACGAGCCTATACGATCGAGCTATAGAGTGTAGTAATATAAATTAAGTTGTATATTTAAGTGTTAAATAAATTAGTAAAACCAAGTTAAGTTTATTTACGTTACAATTGGTGTCGGAAGTGAGATTTTGAAAATAAACAAGTGATCGTGGAGTGGATAGTCAGAAAAATAAATTGATAGACCTTTTTGTACGCCCAAAATAGACAGTGGCCCGGTTTTCGCGAAATGGACAAAATAAAGGAAACGATCAGTAAGCTGGAAAAACAAATTAATAGTGCGTCCTCCACAGAGATGGTTAACGAAAATGCAATGCTGGACTTGAGTGTGAACGTGGATAAAGTTCAAGAGGGTATAAAAGATGTCAAGGTCATTTCAGAAATAGGGAAGCTTTCCATGAAGCCGCCTCAGTTCGACGGAAAAACTCCATGGGCAAATTACCACCGGCAGTTTGAAGCAGCGGCCAAAGCAAACGGATGGAATGCAGGGGAAAGAGCTGTAGCACTGACACTTGCATTACGTGGAGAAGCGACAAATATTCTACAAACTCTCACCGCCCAAGAACAGGAGGACTATGATCAGCTGATTAAACATCTAGAATTACGATATGGCCACGCCCATTTGGAACACGTATACCACTCCCAACTGAAAAATCGCTGCCAGAAATCGGGCGAATCCTTACAAGAATTCGAAGCTGACATTGCACGCTTGGTTCGTCTCGCATATCCAGCCACACCGGAGAATGTAATGGAGCGATTAGCGGTTCAGGCATTCTTGGATGGACTCCGTGACCAAGAAACCAGACAAGCGTTGACACTAGCTCGTCCAACACATCTCGTAGAAGCACTGGCACACGCTTTGGAATTTGAGGCAGCAAAGCAATCCTGCAAAAACCAAAGTAAAGTTCGAAGTATTGAAGAAGACTCACAGGAGCATGCTGACTTGGAAGCTGCCATAAGAAAAGTGATGAAGGAAGTTTTGCCTGAGAAAAGACAGATAAGATGCTGGAATTGTGGCAAAATTGGACATGTGCGTAGCAAATGTCCAACATTCGAAAACACGACTCGATGCAGGAAAACTAAAGAAGGTCGACGAGAAGGGCAATCGTCGGCCTGTGTCCAGCAAGCCCGGTTAACAACGCATATGTCGCTATCCTGAAACGACAGAACAGAGGTGTTTTAGTAGCGGTCTCATCAATAACGAGCCTTGCACCATGCTGCTAGATACAGGTGCGACTAGGACAATTCTCGGACCTTCCTTTGCCAGAACACCGGAACGAATTGAACCGACAACTTGAAGCTACGCACAGCAACAGGGAGCCAGCTACTGTATATGGCGAGCTACCGATTGAAATAATTTTGGGCAGCACTAAAGTGAAACATCAGGCACTTGTAGCGGACATCGAAGACGATGCAATCATCGGAATGGACATCATGAATTCCAGAGGGTTTGAATTGGATTTCAAAGACGGCGTCCTACGTGTCAACGGAGAAGAGCTGGTGCTTCATGGGAGGAGTGAGGAGTTGATCCGTGTGCTGTTGGCTGAAGATGTAAGCGTACCTGAGAGGGCTGAAACCATTCTGGAGGCTCGCCTGGACGGGAGTGCGAGCAGTGGAGACGTGGTGATGTTCGAGCCCAAACTTCATGATGAGAAAATTGGACGAGGGATTGCACTAGGGAAGACCTTGTTGCGTGCTGACAAATTTGTGCCGGTAAGGGTCATGAATGTCAATTATTTCCCAGTGACCTTGAAGAAAGGAACAATTTTGGGGCACTGCTCGTCAGTTTCATCTGTGATCCGGGCGTACGAGGTACGATTAGCCAACCCAACAACTTGCCCACAGAACTAGAAAAATTAGTTGCCATCTCTTCCAAAGACATAAAACCAGCTCAACAGCCCAAACTAAGATATTTAGTCAAAAGTACCAAGACATCTTCGATACGGACAAGGAAAAGGGGTCGAACTAATGTGGTCCAGCACAAAATTGATACTGGAGGTGCTCGGCCGATCCGGCAATCAGCAAGAAGACTTCCTCTTGCCAAGAAGGAAGAGGCTGACAAAATAGTCAGCGATATGGGAAAAGAAGGAGTTATCGAACCATCTGACAGTCCCTGGTCCTCTCCAGTCGTACTGGTGAAGAAAAAGGATGGATCGACACGCTTTTGTGTAGACTATCGCCAACTTAATAATGTCACGAAGAAGGACAGTTACCCTCTCCCGAGAATAGATGACACCCTAGACACGTTGGCTGGTTCCACGATTTTCTCGACCCTTGACCTGAAGAGTGGATATTGGCAAGTAGAACTGGCTCAGGAAGATCGAGAAAAGACTGCTTTTACCATCGGCTCAGGATTGTGGCAGTTCACCGTTATGCCATTCGGGCTCTGTAATGCTCACGCCACATTCGAAAGATTGATGGAGACAGTGCTGAAGGGACTCTCATGGAACACGTGTCTAGTGTATCTCGACGACATAATTGTGGTCGGCAGATCGCTTCGAGGACCACGTGAAAACTTGGAGGAAGTATTCCTGCGACTGAGGAACTCCGGATTGAAGCTGAGCCCTAAGAAATGCCATCTGTTCCAAAAGAAGTACGATACCTCGGCCACGTTGTCTCTGGGGAAGGAGTAGCAGGGACGACCAGAAGATCAAAGCTGTTAAGGATTGGCCCATCCCAAAAGACATTCACCAACTTCGAAGTTTCCTTGGTTTATGCACATACTATCGCCGATATGTGCTGGGATTCGCCAACATCGCTGAAACCACTGACCAAGCTCACGGAAGGCCAAACAAAGTTCCAGTGGTCCGAAGAATGTCAAGACTCATTCAGGAAGCTGAAAGGAGCTTTGATCAACGCACCTATACTGAGCTATCCCTACCCAAAGGGAAATTCATTTTGGATACGGACGCCAGCAACGTGGGACTTGGAGCTGTCCTATCTCAGATCCAGGAGGGACAGGAGAAGGTCATTGGTTATTTCAGCAAGACGCTTAGCAAACCAGAGCGCAATTACTGTGTCACCAGGCGAGAGCTGTTAGCTGTTGTAAAGGGAGTGGAACACTTCTACAAGTACGTGTATGGAAGAAGATTCCTGTGAGAACTGACCATGCAGCTCTCAAATGGCTCTTACAGTTCAAAAATCCTGAGGGTCAAGTAGCACGTTGGATCGAGACTCCAAGAATTCGATTTCGAGATCGAACATCGAGCCGGAACTAGCCATAAGAATGCAGATGCCTTGTCGCAAGACCATGTCCAGATGATTGCTCACATTGCCGACGAGCAGAAGAGAAAGAAGCAACACTTTGTAGAACCGCGGCAATGGATGACAACTGGAATGACAGCAAGATCCAGAAAGACCAAGAGAGAGACCCCGACCTTGGCTTAGTCGTCAGCTGGAAGAAGGGCAATCGAAGACCATCATGGCAGGAAGTCGCAGGTTACTCGCCGGCTGTTAAGTCCTATTGGGCACAATGGAACTCTCTTATTCTGGACAATGGGATCCTGAAACGTGTGTTGGAGGCCGATATTGGTGGGGAAGACAGACGCCAAATAATTGTTCCCAGGAACAGAAGAGAGGAAGTGCTGCGGGAAATCCATGATGGAGTCGCCGGAGGACATCTGGGAGTGACGAAGACCCTGCAGAAAGTGAGGCAACGGTTTTACTGGGCCAATTGTCAAGCTGACGTCCAGGACTGGTGCAGAAAGTGCGCTGTATGCGCTGCTAGCAATGGACCTCGAATACGACCCAAGGCCCCGATGCGTCAGTACAACGTAGGCAGCCCGTTTGAGAGAATCGCCATTGACATCGCCGGCCCGTTTCCCGTATCCGACCACGGGAATAAATACATCCTTGTGGTAATGGACTACTTCAGTAAGTGGGCGGAAGCCTATGCCCTGCCCAACCAGGAAGCCATCACCGTCGCCGACGTCTTGGTGAAAGAATGGATATGTCGATTGGGTATTCCAATAGAGCTGCACTCGGATCAAGGCAGAAATTTCGAATCCAACCTTTTCCAAGAAATATGTCTACTGCTGAACATCCGCAAGACAAGAACCACGGCCCTACATCCGCAGTCCGATGGAATGGAATGAACAGGACGATCAACCGCCACTTGTCCAAGGTTGTCTCTGACCATCAAAGAGACTGGGACCAGTATCTTCATTTGTTCCTGATGGCCTATCGATCCGCAGTACACGAGTCAACCGGTCAAACTCCTGCTAGTATTATAATGGGCCGAGAACTGCGACTGCCTTGTGACCTGAAGTTTGGGATACCGCCAGGACAAGACACTGCGGGAGAGGACTACGTCGGCAAACTTCGGCAGAGAATGGACGACATCCACGAACGAGTCCGGTTGAACATCCAGAGTGCCAGCGATAAAATGAAGAAGACCTATGACATCAAGGCCGACGCTGGAGGATTTAAGGTTGATGACCTGGTTTGGCTGTACAACCCCAAACGTCGTCGTGGACTATCACCAAAGTTGCGGAACTCGTGGGAAGGCCCGTATAAAATCGTGAAAAGGATAAACGACCTTGTGTACCGAATCCATAAGCCACCCGAGGGAAACCAAGGGTCGTCCATTTCAACAGGTTGGCCCCTTACGCTGGAAACCATGACCAAGTTCGCACCCTCAAGCCACCGGAGGATGATATGACGTTCGAGAAGTTTATGTCCTTGTATTCAAACGGGCAGAAAGTTCTACATGGGGTTACTAGAGAGGAGTCACGAGACCTTTCGAGGTGCCTGCTGACTACGACTAGCGCACTGTGTGGCAGAAGATCTTCGAATGTCCAGGGGCATCGCCGTAGTGTTCTCCAAGAAATTTGGTCAACTCCAAACACTGCGGGAGCAGAATCCAGAAGTTGGTGGGGTGCTACAGTTGAAGAAAGGCCAGAGAAACATCTACTACCTAGTTACCAAGAGGCATTCCCAAGATAAACCGTCCTATGAAGATGTCTGGAAGAGTCTCACCAAACTAAGAGATACTATGGTGGACCAGAATCTGGCGGATCTAGCAATTCCAAAACTATCCTGTGGTATTGATGGGTTGGACTGGAGAGTCATAAGAAGTATGCTGGAGGCGATATTCAGATCCAGCGGCGTCAGGATTTTGGTTTGCTGTAACCCTCTTCCACGACCGATCATGAAGACCGTGGAGTGTTACTTCCATCGAACTTCACGGTGCAGATATGGGGAGTCATGCAGATATCGTCACACTCCAAGGATGAAATTTCGGGACGAAATGTCTTTAAGAAGGGGGCAATGTAACGAACCTAGGCCGGACCTGTCGCCTCACACGTTGCCATCGACAGCGATGAGATCATCCCCGGAGATATTCGAGAACCATCCAGTCGCTCTTCCGCGGAAAACAACGGTCAATATTGGAAACAATTGGAACATGCCGTCGCCAACTGCCGGAATTCGAAAGATCGGGAATCCTGTGACGGAGATAAATAGGTAGCCCTCAAGATGGCACGGACAGTCTGAACGAGCCTATACGATCGAGCTATAGAGTATAGTAATATAAATTAAGTTGTATATTTAAGTGTTAAATAAATTAGTAAAACCAAGTTAAGTTTATTTACGTTACAATACTTTTGATTTTAAATAACCACATAAGAAATAATCAGGTATTTTCTTATCTGTTTTGCTAAACGTTAGGAAAAAGTCGTTCAAAACACCAAAAAATTATTCACAAAACCCACATAAATAATGTAATGTCAATCTAGTATACTATTGTTATTTTGATATTTATAAGTTGATGACACACGTCAGTGTGTTGAAAAATATTTGGGTGTGTATTTGATTTAACTATTGCTCATTTATCTGAAACTCAAAGAATAGACATTTTAATTATGATTGGATGCGGTGATAAAACAAGAACTCAAAAGAAAGTTTGGTAAATGTTAAATTGGAGGAGGAAAAAAAGTAAGATGTAGGTACTGTTAGCTACTGTTAGCGATTGAGGAAAATCCGCATATGACAAATAGACAACTTGCCGCCGACAATGATGTAAGTAAATCATCGATATTGAGAGCTTTACATAAAGAAAAATACCATTTTTATAAAGTTCAGTTGGTTCAGGAGTTAAATGAGGATTCCCCAAAGTTGTTTATACAGAATTAAGAAAAACATCTCTTTTCTACACGACAATAAAATAACCTGTTGTCCTGTCGAAATCATTGATCAGGAGGAAAATCTAAACAATGTACTAGAATCATCCTTAAAGGAGCTTTATGATGACAACATCATGCAAAATAATTACATCAAGAAATTGAAAGACGAAAAAGAAAAGTTTGTGGAAGAAGCGCTGAAATCTGAACGTGATCTTAATGAACTACTGGAGAACAGAGACCATTCAATTAAATCCCTGAAATGCGAACTCGAGCTACTAAAGATTCATCCACCATTTAAGCTTACAGCTACGACATCAGTTGACACCCAAACGGAGGAACAAAAAAACTATAATCACTGACCTCCCTCCCAAAATAACAAAAAAGGCAGGAACTGAAGCACAAACTCAGACTGACAGAATTGAACTGCCAGAAAGAACTACCATCAGTGGGGTTAAACCTATGTCAACAGTCAGCATACAAACTGATGTTCTAAAAACAAGGATCACGAACTTCCTTCCCCAAATAACCAAAATTAAAGGCACTGAAGTTCAAGCGCAGACTGACAACAATGAAATGACAGAAATTGGGGCCTTCAGAGGGAACAAATCCATTGAAAAAATTAAACTCAATGAAGTAGCAACAAAGGAAAATATTCTCGATACTAACTGCGGATTCTCATTAAAAAACAAAATTATAAACGGAAATAAAAAACATACATATCACAAGAAACACAAAAGATTACTCAAGAAACGTCCCACCCCTCATAAATCTGAAAATAAATCTGTAAATAAATCAGTCAACCTATCAAATGACTTCCATGTGGAAGTAATTAGCAATAATCAAGAGTTGTCATTGGATAGCTTAGATCCAACCCAAAATGATCATGAAAATCCTGGCAAAATTGGAAACGCTGAAACATTAGCGGTGGAAATCAGCATTGCAGAAGCAAGTATAAACAAAGAAGACAGTGAACTGCAGACTTCTCACCGAGCGGAAGAGAGAACTGATGACTACACTAACTCTGACAAGACAAAAATATTGATTTTAGGTGATGAATATGCAATTAACTTTTCTAAAGTGCTAAATAGACTTATTGACGAAGATAAATATATCATAGAGGAAATTATAAAACCACATAGTGAACTCTCTGACTTGACAATAAATACATTCTTAGATGCTATAAGCTATGGCTCAGATGATTATGTGATAGTATTATTCAGCACTAAAAACATAAGCAATAATAACAGCCTGAATGCTGCTTTAAAACAACTATTACCAATAAGTAAAACCTCCAATGTTTTGATACTTTCTGGTTGCAATGAACCGCTTGATCACATCATAAATAAGAAAATATTAAATAAAGTAACTAGATTCAAGACATACAATGTTAACTCATCTCTTGTACTACTTACCGATGATATGGAAATAGGCTCCAAATTCGAGATAATCCAAAAGGTAAAAGAATTTATATCCAATTCAAAAAGACAAGTTGTTTTGAAAACAATCAAAGTGATAGGAGTAATGACATATGAATCCATCCAGACTTGCCCTATTCATGCCCCCATTGCGGAAATCCCTTTTTTAGGCGTTTGACAACCTTGCCCAACTCATCTATAACTCCAATGAATTGCCGTCAAAAATTATCTTTGCTCTTATTAAATATTCAATCTATTCGCTATAAAACTGATGAACTCCTTGTATTCATTGAAAATCAGGAATTACCCGAATTAATTCTGATAACAGAGCACTGGCTTAAAGAAAATGAACCCTATTATGTTCCTAACTACACTATAGCTTCAAAATATTGCAGAAAAACTTTTAACAATGGTGGTACGCTGATATTAATTAAAAATAACTTCTCCAATACATTCGTATTGGAAAATATCACTAATTATGATAATTTAATTGTAGAGCATACTTTCGAGTTTTCATTGGTATACAATAGGGCCAATAATCTATATATAATCTGCATGCATAGGACTCCAAACTCAGATTTGAACATATTCTTCAATAATTTTGAATCTATTCTTACACAATTACCCATCAACTCGAAATTAATTATAGCCGGGGATCTCAATATAGATTTCTCACTCTGAAAAATCTGTTAACTTCTTTCAATCAGACTATGCATGTATCAAATCCTACTCGAATCTCCTCACACTCATCAACTGTCATAGACTATGTCTGTTCCAACCTTGATAGTAATAGTATTGATTGCACTGTCATTCATGCAGGATTCTCTGACCATGAGGCAATCTACACCTCCTTTCTAATAAATGAGATCCCGAAGAAAAAGAGGCACAGGTTTGGCAGAATTTTCAGTAGAGCGAATTTTGACAAATTCAATGAATTATCTTCTACAATAAACTGGGTGCCAGTTCTGAATTCCCCTGAACCCTTCAATGCATTTCACAAAACTCTTCTGCTTGCCTTTCAAAATTGTTTTCCTCTACAGAAAATAAAGGACAAAGAAAAAAATAAAAAAGCATGGATATCCCTAGGAATAAAAAAATCGGCTGCAAACCTTGGGTCATTGAACATAATAAGAAAGCACACCACTAATGAGAGGTTTTTACTCTACTTCTATAATTACAGGCGCACCTATAAAGTCGTAATAAAAGCTGCTAAGGAAAACTACTACAAACACAGAATAGAGAACGCAAAAAACAAAATGCGCGAAAACTGGTCTATAATAAACGACCTAAGGGGCAAAAGTACTCATCTCCCCTCCCATATGAATATTGAACCAAACAAACTTAATGAATTTTATTGTACAGTAGCTAAAAAACTGACCCGAGACATAGTACCAATGACTGACCCCTTGCATTATCTCAAACATATATCCATATCAGATAGCTTTTACTTATATAACACTGACATTGACGAACTCAAATCGATCTTTAACCAAATGAAAAATAAAAAATCTTGTGGGTTGGATGAAATATCAGTGAAAATATTACAAAATTTGCCAGATGAGGCGTTGCATGTATTAGTCGAAGCAATTAACATTTCATTTATGACAGGTGAATTCCCTACTTGCCTAAAAACTGCTATTATAATTCCACTGCATAAAGGTGGTCAACTCGAAGAACCCTCGAACTTTAGACCAATCGCACTACTGTCAACCCTCTCGAAAATAATTGAGAAGCTAGTTAAGAAAAGACTAGTATCATTCTTAAATCGACATAATATAATTTCGTCCTCTCAATTTGGGTTCCAACCCAATAAAAGCACCAATGATGCTATTTTCAACCTGTTGAAGGCAGTTTACACAGAATTGAATACCGGTGAAGCTGTTGGAGCAGTGTTCTGTGATTTTTCCAAAGCATTCGATTGTGTGAATCACGGAATACTGCTCCAGAAGCTGGATTGCTATGGAATCAGAGGTGTAGCTTATAACTGGCTAAAATCGTATCTCTCTAACCGAATTCAGATGGTAAAATGTAATAATAAATTGTCGAACCCTTCAAATATCGATTATGGTGTTCCCCAGGGCTCGGTATTGGGACCACTTCTTTTTCTTATTTATTTAAATGATCTTGGTAATATCAACATATCCGGAAAATTCACCATGTTTGCAGACGACACCACAATAATGTGGCACGGAAAAAATGTTGAACTCTTGAAAGAAAATATCACTTCTGATTTGGAGAAAGTTAAACGATGGTGTGACTCCAACTTGCTGTGCTTCAACAAGCATACTAACCTTTAAATTCAACTTTGATAACCTAGCTTTAGGCAATCAGAGGGTAACTAGCCAACCCCACACCAAATTTCTAGGTTTATACCTAGATGACAAATTGAAATTTGATGCGCACATAAAAAAACTGAGTAAAACTTTAGCATCAGGCTGTTATGCTGTTCGAGTCATTACCAATGAACTTGGCCTCAATTCAGGCAGAATAGCGTACTTCTCACTGGTTGAATCTCACATAAGATATGGCATCTCCTTCTGGGGTTCCTGCTCTAACCAGTTGATGAACTCAATATTTGTACTTCAAAAGAGAGCATTGAGGTACTTTTGTAAATGTCGTTCAAGGGTTCATTGTAAGCCTCTTTTTATTGAACATCGAATTTTAACGCTAACTTGTATATTTATTCTCGAAACAGTGTGCTTAATACATAAAACAAAATCAAAAGAGCCAAATAATAGACCCTGTTATATTACCCGTCAACACAATAATATTAGTATGCCCATACCAACATCATCTTTGACAAAAAATTGCCTTATATTCGAGAGTAGGAAGATTTATAACCACCTACCTGGCATTCTCAAGAATACAGTAAATCTCGCACCATTTAGAAATTCAATTAAGAATATCCTTCTCAAAAAGGCATATTACAACCTTCAGGAATTCTATAGTGACAACCTTAGTTAATCATTATGTATGACTAGCACTGTACACCCATTTATTTATTTTATTATATTGTAATTCCTCTGACTACTAAATGTAGTTTATATATCGTATAAATGTAATTTTTAATTGTTGAGTATTGTTAAAATTTTAACGTGTGTATAAGTACTAATAAATTTATATGTTTTGAAGTTTATTATTTTTTTATTTTAAATTTGTATTATTGTTTTATATATTTGTATGTATTTATGAGTAAGTATTTTTATTATTAATTATTAATAATTGTTTATGTCCCTTCCACAAAGCTTTGTCAACAAGAAACTATCTTAGACAATAAAGCATATTTTGATTTGATTTGATTTGATCCTGATAGAAGACAACAATTCTGTGAACTGATGATGGACAGAATGGAAGCAGATTTGCAGTTCATAAACAAAATTGTTTTTTCTGATGAAGCTACTTTTCATTTAAATGGAACGGTTAATAGACAAAACTGTAGATATTGGAGCAGATAAAATCCTCATTAGATGTGTGAGGCTCACACATAATATCCTAAAAAAGTGAACGTTTGGGCTGGTATCATTAACAACAAAATTAATGGCCCTTTATTTAAGGCACAGTTAATGGTGAGGTTTATCTAGATTTTTTGATGAACTTTTTACAGCCTACATTAAAAAGACTTTTTCCAAATGCAATAGATATATCAATTTGGTACCAACAAGACAGAGCTCCACCGCATTACAAACGTATTATTAGAGATTATTTGAACGAAGTTTTTCCCAATAGGTGGATTGGAAGACGTAGAACGATTGAATAGCCGCCTAGATCCCCCGATTTAACTCCTCTCGATTACTTCTTATGGGGTTATTTAAAGTCAAAAGTATAGAGTAGAGTAGAGTAATTTATTTGACCACTTTATATACAAAATACATTTATGGCAAGCATATATACTATAGGTACTATGTCAAACACTTAAAATGAGCAACAACGTCTCTGGATAAAAGTAATCAATTTTATAAATAAAACTGGCATAACAAAATTTCTTGAAATGATCACAGTGTCATATGATTGGGAATAAAATAAAATATGAATATAAAAAAGTCAACAAACATGAGAACAGGCTTTATCACAGCTTTACAACATGAATCATTTTTCATGAACTTGAATTAACCAGCTACAGCAGCATATTCTTCGATTGTGTAGAAACAGTGGTTGAGAAGATATCTCTTGATATTATTTTGAAATTTCTGAAATCCAAAGATTTAACTGAAGGATGGAGACAGTTGTATAAATTCAAATTTAGCGAGTTTTTTTGACTAACTGCTAACCTATGTCTTGTATTATTCAATAAACATGCGGATCTTGTTGAATAATCATGATTGTGGGAGTGTTTCGGAAACATCTCAATATTCTTGTGAATCTCCAACAACACAACATAAATATATAATGTAGGAAGTGGCATGATTTCAAATTGAATAAAAAGAGGACGACAATGTTCCCTATATCCTACGTTTGCCATGATTCTCATGGCTTTTTTCTGACATCTGAAAATTGTGATTGAGTTTGTGGAATGCCCCCAAATCAAAACTCCATATGAAATAACTGAGTGGAATAGTGAATGATATGCTATTTTCAGTGTCATCAAACCTACAGCATTCCTCAACTGTCTAAGAACAAATAAAACACTAGACAGCTTACAAGTAGTCGCTTCAATATGGCTGGACCAACTAAGTCTAGCATCAATAAGAATACCTAGAAAATTAACACTGTCTCCTAGAGTAACACTGGTGTTTGAGGATATCACAATATTCTGGGTTTTTTCATCGTTCAGTTTCAGTTTATTTGCTGTGAACCAAGTGTTTGCTAAATTTTTATTTCTGTCCATTATTTGAGGTAAACTAGTTTATGATTTGTCTGAGCATCTGAGGGTTGTGTCGTCGGCAAACAAAACACATTTTGTTGGTGAAATAAAGCTACATAAGTCATTCATATAAATGATGAATAATAACGGGCCGAGGACAGAACCCTGAGGAACGCCATGACAAATTGGCTTAAAATCTGACTTGATATTGTTTACGTCGACGCACTGATACCTATTTTCAAGATAAGACCCTACCAGATCAAGAGCAGTGCCTCTTACGCCATAATAACTCAATTTTTTAATGAGGATAGAGTGGAAAACACAGTCGAAAGCCTTGGTCAAGTCACATAGGGTTAAAGAAGTATGTTTACCCTGATCAAGACCCTCGACTATGTTCGTCACGACTTGGTGAGCAGCTTGAGTAGTGGATCTATTTTTACGACACCCGTATTGGGATTTGCTAAAATAGAAGTGACTTTTGAAATAATAATACAACCGATTTTTTAGGATAATCTCTATTATCTTTCCGATAATTGGAATAATGCTAATCGGGCGGTGGTTATCAGGTGAGGTTCTGCAGTCCTTTTTGAACAAGGGTATGACCCTGGATATTTTAAAAATATCAGGAAATATTCCAGTTGAAAACATTTGATTTATTATCGATGTTGAAGGCACTACGAGTATATCAACCACCGATTGCATCATCTGACTATTCAAGTCATGTATATCATGAGAATTTGAGTTCTTCATCGAGTTTATTGCGGAATACACTTCTTGTGGACAGACTGGTTCCAAGAAGAAAGACCCACAAGGTGAAGGAAACGTTTTGAAATGATTCAATTCGTCATTTGATAAAATAGGAAGATCTTTTATAGTTTTTTCAGCTATATTACAGAAAAAAAATCATTTCCGGAAATTTCAATTTGGGGAAGTTGACATTTCACTGCATTTCTCTCTATATTTATTAAAGTCCAGCAAGCTTTTGAAGTATTGATTTGTTGAAAATATAAACAGGATGTTCATAAAATCAGATGTGGAATCATCTGCGACTGAAAGATAAACTTTAGTCACTATCTTCCATCGTCAAGATAACCTCTTGTGGGGTATTCATGTTGAAAAGGAAAACATTCTCAATTGAATATTGATAGAAAGATTTTTTCTGTGAATTGAAAAATCTACGATTAAAATGAAGTTATTTTTTGTGAATGTCCAACAGAAAACAACTACTTCCCCGGCTAAAGCCACGCTGGACATTGAACTACATCTGATAGATATTCTGAAGTATTTCCAGAGTTCAAAATAAATTTCTCATTTGCAATTTTTTTCTGTTTCTGCAAATTGAATTTTTTAGTAATTTGTAGGCTTTAAAATACTGAGGGTTTTGGGATACTTCTGCTATGGTTTTTGCAGCCTCAACTCTATTTCTCATTTGTTTGAGGGAATCATTAAATTCAATGAATTATCTCTTGGTGCAGAAAATGCTTTCGTATGAAATGAAGTTAGGATAGCAGTTTGAAAAATATCGAGTAGAGATTCAGATAGGAGATTTACTTCGATGTTTTCATATTCAAAATAGCTCCAGTCTACTTTGAGCAATGAATCTCTAAAAACTTGGAGTCCCTTTTTGGTGATGCACAGCTTAACTGTTTCTTCAGAAGTATTTTCAGATATTCGATTAGTCATTGCGAATTGCCCTTTATGGTCTGAGAGACAGGGATCCAATATGCCTGTGTTAAAACATGTTGCAGTTTGGTTCGAGATTATATTATCTATACACGTAGATTATTTTGCAGTTACTCTCGTAACATCCTTGATAGTAGCTTTCAAGCCATAAGAATCTAGTAAGCATTTCACTTGAAAAAGTTGTGAAGAATTTGAAAAGAAATCTAAATTAAAATCTCCAAGTATCAAAATTTTTTTGTTTTGCTTAGTGACTCGAGACAGTAAATTATCAAAATTTGTTATAAAAACATTGAAGTCCCCAGTACATGACCTGTATAGGCTTATGATCAGAGTATTCAGAGATTGAACAAAAATTCTACAGAATTCTGAGTCAAATTCACCACTAAAATCGCTAAGATTAAGATCTAAAATAGTTGGATTCAGATTTTCTTTACAGTAGATAGCAACCCCACCATGTTTGCGATTTTTTCTACAAAAATCAGTAGCTAAAACATAAGAAGGAATATTCACAGTTCTCAAATTGTCATCAGTAAGCCAGTGTTCCGTAAAACATAGAACATCAAAGTTAAAATCTTTTTAAAATATGTTCAGTTCATTAGTTTTATTTGCTAAACACTGTATATTTATATGAAATACACTAAAAATGTCTTCAGATAAAAAATGTACATGTACCTCTTGTTCCCTGGACTCACCAGCTATGCTTGTTCTTGTGGTGCCGTCCTCTTTTTCACAAAAAACCGCAATACAAGAGCACCGCTTGGCCATTTTTCACGTTTCCAGGCCCTGCTGAAATTTTCTTGTTTAATAGTTACTTTCATAGAAGCATACAGGTCTGGTAACTTGGACGGGTGTTCCTCACAAATCACTTCTGGAAAGTGTTTCACTAGAACCTTCTTTAAATCGTCAGAGTTTGTATTTGGAGTGAGCCGTGTAACATGCAGTGATATAACTTTAGGGACTGTACTAATGCCTGAAATTTCTTCGTTTCCGCCCACCATATATCTTCTGTTATTTTTAAAATGTTTTCTATATGAAACTTTCTCCCATTTCTGTTCATCTGAATTTGTTCCTAAGTCCTGTATATCACGCATTTTATTTGTATCTTGTTAAGATTGCTGTATTTACCTCTTTATGGGTGAACATTTTCGGTGTATTACTAGCCGTTTTCTTGTTTATTGCCACTGAATATATTTATATATATATATTTCAATAGACCAGACAATATTGCAGATTTAAAAGTTAGGATAACGGAAGAAATTATCAACATAACCTCTGAGGTCCTACAAAATGTTGTACGAGAATTCCAAGATCGACTTGCTTATTATCAAGAAGTGAATGGTGGTCGATTTGTTTGAAAATATGAACAGGATGTTCATAAAATCAGATGTGGAATCATCTGCGACAATATTCAATTGAGAATGTTTCCCTTTTCAACATGAATGGTGGTCATTTTGAACATTTAATTTAATTGTAACATAAATTGAAAAATACTTCCTAAATATTATGTGACATTATGTCGTTCATTCTAAAGTATCAAAATTTTACATTTTCAAAATAAATTTTCTCAGTTATGATTGCATCAAATTTGAAAAACTTAATATTGCTGAACAGAGAATGAAAATCCCTTTCGAACAAGGTGCCACACGACCCCCATCCTCATTTAAAATTTTTGAGGGTGTTCTCATAATTCAGAGGGGGTGCAAGAAGGGGGTAATATTTTCATACTGTAAATTGTCAAATTGACAATAGAAATCGACCTGTTTCAGGTTTTTTTAAACAAATACATAATAACGCTAAAAAGGAATTTATTCCATACCTATGGACCGCACTGTATAATAGAAGGTTTGTTGGGATTTGGGTCAGTTTGGTTGAAGAAAAACTATTGTTTTCTTGCCACCGTTTCGAATTTTATTAAATTCATCTTCAGAGCTCTGTAACAATGAATTTTTGTAAGTTGAAGTTGTTTAGAAATAGGAAAAAAGAAAATTGGAAACTATAAGCCACAAGAAATTGAAACATTTCTATTGAATTAATATATTGAAAAAATTAACAAGAAATACCGTATCTAAGAAATCTTGCAAAAATTTTGAATGAAGAAAATTCCAAAATCTCATTTTCGAACAACACCATTGCTAAAAAGTGTTTTCTTGTCAAAAAACAAAAACCCCTACTGATCTACAATCCACCATCTTCTATAAAATTAACTGAACAGAATAAGGATAAAAAAGGAACTTGATGCCGAAAATCCCACTGCTCTAGTAGAACATACTAGAGAAAATGGTTATACTTTTGATTTCACAAACCCACATCATCCTTGATAAAAAACTCTTCCTGTCAAAAAGACTTCTTAGCGAAATGATAGAAATTCTCCACCAAGGAAGTGTCAATACCAGAAGGTACATAGAAGGATTGAACACGTCCTATTTCAACTTAGTCAAATTCCGAAATGATTTGTTATAATTATATTTGACCCCAATTGTTTTTCTCCATTGATATAAAAAACTGTATTTTCCGCACTGTATACCATTTCCTCGTATTGTAGTACATAACTCTGATATTAGTTGTTTTCTGTCTGAACTTGAGGTAATATTAACTTCTGCAATTCTCCATAGGTAACTGGTTTGCAAGCACAACAAGTTCCAAAAAAGTCATTGTGTATGATTTTGACGTCGAAAGTAAGGATAACGACAGTAGGATTGTTGCAAAGTACGAGGGTTTAGAAGATGTGATAAATTCCATTTCTTGGAGTCCATATGAACTCAACCAGCTGGTAATCGCCAGTGAAATTGGAGTTGCTCAGGTAAGTGTTTCAGTTAGATATACAGGTGTAATCTAACTTCCATCCAAAAATAAAAATATTTTTATGATAAGTCCTTAAAAAAATATGTATTGCCTACCAAAACTTCACTCTTTAGCGGTTTTAGTTTTTAATTTAATGGTTTTGAATTTGTTCAATTTGAGTGGAAGAGCGCTGCTTCTAGACTTTTAGTTGATGAAGCCCAAACTCTGCCTTTTGCCAAAAATATGTTATTTCATCTATATACCTTGTAATAATAACTGTATCTGGCAATAAAATCAATTATTATTATTATTACAGTCAAACCTTAATTACTCGAATGTCAGGTGACCGCCAATTTACTTCGAGTTAAAAGGATTTCAAGTTGAAGAATGTGCATGAAAAAATAAGATATATTTTGTACAAATGTTTTTATTTCATTAAAAATAACTACATTAACTTGAGCACATTTTAAAATCTAATACTGTAGTGAAACAAAATAAAACTTTACACTAATTTAAAAAAGACATATATGTAATTTTAAAACAAAGTGCATTATGTAAAACAGTATTTATTTTCGTAAAACAAAATAATTTTTTGAAATAATCCGTTATTAAGTTAGATCCATTTCTTTTTTATTTGACTCATAAAATTTCTTTATTTGAGCAAGTAAATTGAAAATGTGATCAGTTGCATTTTCATTCATATAGTTGAATATATCTGGATGGTCTCAAAAGCCTTTAAAATTTCCTATTGAGAAGGGTTATCTCTTGGAGTTTCTTCTGTCACTCCCATCAGATTTTTCTTCAAACTCATTTTGGTTGGCTACACTAGCAAAAATGTATTTGTCTGTAGGTATTTTGCTGGTGATAAGATTCTCATCGAGATTTATAAAATCCTCCATGGATGTTACATCTTTTATATTGCACAATTCCAAATATTTATCAAATGACTGTTCCTGAGATTACTTGTTGTTCATGAATCATTTTTCTTTTAACTGAGCTAATGGAATTTCATCTTCTTGATCATAAAAGTTATGTATCCCGAAACTGGCTTTTCTAAAACAATTCTGGAATATTGTTTGGCTTACATCCACATTGCATACTGTAACCACAATGTTAACACAGGCAAAAAGATTGATTTTGGGAATGAAGGAATGGGTTTCCAAACTGTTTAAAAAAAATCCAAGACTCGGCAACAGTAGTGGAATTCAAAGCTTTTATGATCAAGAGACTGTAGTTTGGAAATAATATTTGGTAGAAAAAATGTTGACTGGATTGATTTTAATTTGTGATGGATTTGAGAATGAGCAGGAGAATTGTCAATAATAAATGGAACTTTTTGTTTTTGACATAAAAAAAAGCCTCAATTCAAAAAGATTCTAGAAGTAACCGGCACACACTTAACTTCGTGAGTTGGCACTTTTTCTATTAAAACAACTTTTAAGTTCTCGGTACCAGACATATAATCAGGTCACTCTTTCCTTGCTTAGAATTTTTTATTTTTGAAGACCAGCGTTTTGTCAAGTAAACATTTAAAGAGCAGACCAGTTTCATCTGCATTGAAAACGTCGTTTTCTTCATAAGGAGCTAAAAGAGCCTTCAAAGTTTGTTTGATCCAGATATCACTTTTTTTTTTATCGACAGCAGCCCTTTCCCACTATACCATATCTGAAATCAACCAAAATTCAGCGCTTTGTGGTGCAATACTGAACCTGATATGGACAAATTTTCCTTTCTAGCTGTTAGTTTTTCTGGGCCTATTTCTCTCAAAACTGGCTTTATCTCTAATTTCAGCGCTAAACTGTGCTAAAGCATGCTTTGTGGTATTCGATATTCTTGAGCGATAGCCTTTTTTTGAATCCTACTTTCTAATTTTTTCAAAATCTCGCATCTTCTTTTCAATTGTCAAACACTACATGCTATATGCTATAGAAATCATCAAAACCAACGAACGGTAAAAAAATTGAAGTAATTGAATTTCAATGGAATAATTGCGTGAACAATATATATATATATAATAAATAAACACTTGAACATTTCAGCATTCTCAAGTTTGATCTTCAATACTCCCCCTCAAACTTGAAATTGGTGTTTCCTTGTTCAGATAACTCCTACTCCTAATAGCGATCGGAGATACTGAAATCTTGTTTTGGGTATAGATATCGTTAAAATGTCTGCTATTTGATCGTTGGTGGAAATATATTCCAATAAAAATACTTTTTCTTTGAACTTTTCCCTGATAAAATGGTAGCAAATATCAATACTCCTTTTATGGAATTCGGGATTTTTCACTAGTTTTATTGCACTCTGGTTATTGACAAATAATATCGGAGGGCTATTGCATGTTCCCATCAATTCTTCGAAAAGACGTTTCAACCGGATCAATTCTCTTGCTGCGAGACTTGAGGCTACGTACTCAGCTTCTGTAGTTGAAAGGGAAACAGAATGTTGTTTCTGAGAACCCTATGAAATTGGAGAATTTCCCAAATGAAAGATGTAACCAGTTATAGATCGTCTCTTAGTGGTGTCAGCTGCATAATCTGCATCACTGAACCCTTTCAGTATCATTTCTTCATCTGCTTTAAACTGGATGCCAAGATTCATAGATCCCTTCAAGTATTTCATAATTCTTTTAACCATATTCCAGTGAATTCTCTGAGGATTTTCCAGGAATTGGCTAACTTTTCCAACAGCATATGCGATATCTGGACGAGTACAAACACATAGATCAATGAGACTACCCACAGCTTGTCTATATGGAACTGATTGCAGTTCTTCAGCTTCCTGAGTTGAATTCTGATCAGAGTCACGAATGGAAGGTACAGCAACTGTACCGGAATCTGTCATGTTGAATTTTTCTAATAATTTCTTTATATAACTTGTTTGATGAATATATATTGTCCTATTGGGCTTTTGTAGGACTTCTATACCAAGAAATAAATAAGAGTTTAAAAAAACTAAAAAACACGCTTTTTATAAAAAACCGAACTAAAAAATAAATAAATAATAGTTTAAAAAAACTAAAAAACACGCTTTTATAGAAAACCAAACTAAAAAAATTGAAAATAAATTTGAATTAAGAATAGTGTAAAAAATTTAATAAACATAAATTAATAATAATTTAATAAGAAAAAAAATTATTTCATTTAAAAAAAAGCGTGGGGTGCTTTTTAAGATTCAGATTAAGCACCCCACGCTTTTTTTTAAATAAATTTTTTTTTCTTATTTACATTATTAATTTTTTTTACACTATTCTTAATTCAAATTTATTAACATTTATTTTATTTTTTTTTTAGTTTGATTTTCTATAAAAGCGTGTTTTTTAGTTTTTTTAAACTATTATTTATTTATTTTTTAGTTCGGTATTTTATAAAAAGCGTGTTTTTTAGTTTTTTTAAACTATTATTTATTTTCTACTTTTTAGTTTGGTTTATCTATAAAAGCGTGTTTTTTTATTTTTTTAAACTATTATTTGTTCCAATCTACTATTAATTCCGTGATTACTATTAGTAACTGTAATTATTTTCCAAATCATTAATGTGTACAGCTGTATTAATAGTCAAATCTGATTTTAGAAGTCATTCAAAGATTTTAACGTCAATATATATAGTGAGCCGCCATCTTGAATTTTTTATTTTTACGAAAGAATCATAATATTCGACTCCAAAAACCCCCACATACCAATTTTGAATAGAATCGGACCATAATCACAAAACTCGTCCACCATTTTGGAGCCGCCATCTTGAATTTTTCAATTTTCACGAAAGAATCATAATATTCGACTCCAAAAACCCCCACATACCAATTTTGAATAGAATCGGACCATAATCACAAAACTCGTCCACCATTTTGGAGCCGCATCTTGAATTTTTCAATTTTACGAAAGATCATAACCCCACATACCAATTTTGAATAGAATCGGACCATAATCACAAAACTCGTCCACCATTTTGGAGCCGCCATGTTGAATTTTCCAATTTTGACGAAAGAATCATAATCTCCGACCACAAAAACCCTCAGATACCAATTTTGAAGCAAATCGGACCATAATCACAAAACTCGTCCGCCATATTGGAGCCGCCATTTTGTTTTTTTCACACAAAAATTTTTAATTCATCGTCACCGGAATTATGTTCACCTGCCAAATTTCAAATCATTCGGACGTCTGGAAGTGGGTGAAAATCAAGTCCAAAGGAGTCGGTTACAAACATACAAGTGAAGCTTGGTAGGAGTTGGTGTTCTTCTTAAATTTCTGGAGGTTGTATGCCTCGGGGAACACCTCCCTAGGCAATGAGTTCCAAAGCCTCGCTGTTCGTTGGATGAACGAGTCTTTGGAAAGTGATGTTCTGCAGGTCTCCAAAGTGACCACGAAGGGGTGTGATGACTGAACTTGACGGGTTAGTCTCGAAGAGACTGCCAAAGCAGGAACGATTGTTGATATTTCAGAAGAGCATCGCCCATGAAAATATCTATAAAATAGAGACAAATCGCCAACTTTTCTACGGTGTTCCAAACAAGTGAGCGAGTTTGTGTTGAGGCATCACCGACGAGACGAATTGCCTTTTGGACAGAATCCAATAGCCTCAGGATATGTTTAGGTGCCGCCTCCAAATATGGGAACAGTATTCCAGGACAGGTCGGATCTGTGCCTTATAGATCATAAGCAGCTGAGTGGGGTGAAATAGCTCTTGGCACAAACAAAACCAAGTTTTGGGATGCACTTTGGCAATGGACCTCACGTGATTTTCCCAGGAAAGGTTATTGCTGATAGTAATACCAAGCATCGATATGGATGACTTCAGTGGTATGGTTACTCCTGACAAAGTTATGTTAGGCACAGTGAGATCGGCTTTTTAGAGAAAAGACATGCTTGTGTTTTGTTTGCATTGAATTCTACCAAGTTATTAGATCCCCACTGAGAATTGTTGCTAAGTCCATATTTATATTATTAACATTTCTTCCTCGCTTCATTTCTGGTTTCACGGGCTGATATAGGGCCCTGGAAGAGAAAGCGGTATGGAGGGTACTATCATCGCAAAGCTGTGTACTGGACATGAAGTTGCTTTCAACAGGTCGTTGATGTGAAGTAGAAATAGTGTTGGTGCGAGAATAGATCCTTGCGGAACACCAGCATTTATGAGTAGAGTGTCAGATGAAACTCCATCGACCACTACATGGAGAGACCTGTTTGAGAGAAAACTAGCAAGCAGAGAACACAGCTGAGGGGCAAGCCATAAGACGGAAGCTTGGCGAGGAGTCCCTGGTGCCAAACTCGATCGAACGCCTTGGAGATATCTAATGCCACAGCTAAAGTTTCTCCATACTTTTCAATAGATAGCTGCCATATATGTGAGACGAAGAGCAGGTCACCAGTTGATCTCTGATGGCGGAAGCCATATTGCCTATCGCTGACAATTCCTGAGTCTTCCAGATATTTCATGAGCTCGATGTTGATGGCTTTTTCCATGACCTTTGAAATAATAGATAGCAGTGCGATAGGTCTGTAGTTGCTAGGTAGGGCCTTTTGCCTTTTTAGGGACTGGCTGTACTCTTGCAATTTTCCAATTGGACGGAAATACCCCCAAATTGTAAGAGTGGTTGAACAACTTGCAAAGAACAGGTGTTAGTTCGGGGCACATTTCTGAGAACAATCGGCGGGATTCCGTCAGATCCACAGGCTTTGTTGGTGTTGAGACCCAGCAAAATCTTTCTGATAGTACGCTGCAAAGGTGATCTCGGCATGTGACTGTCAATAGGTGTAATGTTCGGGGTTGTTTTCCCGATGAATCCAGAGTGGAATTTCCAGCAAATAGGTGCACAAAGATATTGGCTTTTTCCTGGGCAGTCGTGCTAGTGTTCCATCTTCTTTGGTTAGAGGAGGAAATGAGCTGGAAGTGAAGTTTCTTCCCACAGCTTTGCGAAAGACCAAAATGAACGGGATCCATTAGGACATTCAGCAAGTTTTGATCTTATTTTGGCATTGTGGGCATCTTTTGAGCATTCTATTGTCTCTTTGCATATGCCTCTAGCCTCGACATATGCTGCTCTGGTCTCAGGGCCTGGATTTTTTAGCCATCGATGGTATGCTGCCTGTTTGGAAGCCACAGCTCTAGATCAGTTTCTGTTAAACCAGGTCTTATCGGATGATGTTCTTCTTTCGGTATTCGGTATGTAGGTTTGCATCCCCAACATGATGATTTCAGAAATTGTCTCAGCACATCGTGTTGGATCTACTGAAGAGAAACAAACTCCCTTCCATGGAAACGCTGAGAAAAACATACGAAGACCTTCCCAGTCGGCCGAATTGTAATGCCACATGAGACGGGGTGGTATTGTGCAGCTCGATGGTAAATGGAAAGAGCATGTTGTGGAGATGAGGGTGTGATCAGAGTTTCCAAGTGGGGCACAAACTTCTATTCTATACGGGTCAGGATTGGTGGTGAGGAAAAGATCTAGTGTATTGGCAGACTGGTTGTTGACATCAGGGATGCGGGTTGGTAGCTCGACCAGTTGTTCTAGACCATGAGTGATGGCGAAGGCCTCGGCTTGACGACCCGCGATCATCTGTTTTGTTAGAGAATTTGAGCCAGGCAGCGTTATGTACATTAAAGTCTCCCATGATTATGGTTTCAGCTGTTGGATGGTTCTCCTGAATGTAGTCCAGTTTGAGTGATAAAAACTCAAAGAGGTCGTTATATGAAGGTTCATTAGGTGATAGGTAAAGGCAGCAGAGGAACTTAGTCAGCTAATATAAAGCGTGTAAAAACGATAGTTCTGAAGTTCTGACTGAAAATTCATTTTTCAAATAACTTATGCGCATATCAATGTCACAATTGTCAGATGCTGCCAGTAATCCATCATCTACATAGAGAGCCAAAAACAAGATTGATCCATCTTTCTTCTTCACAAATGCACAGGGATCCGAGTAGGTAGCAACAAATTCGAAATCCATCAAGACTGTTTGAATTTTGCATTCCATACTCTTGGTGCCTGCTTCAATCCATACAAACTTTTCAAAAGTTTACAAACTCTCTCAGTTCCATCTGTATAACCTTCAGGTTGTGCCATATATATTTCTTCATCCAACTCACCATAGAGAGATGCCGTTTTTATATCGAATTCTTCAATTTCAAACCATATCGCAACGTTAGAATCATTCTTATGGTGTCAAATCTGACAACGGGACTGAATGTTTCTTGATAGTCTATTCCATACTGTTGAGAATATCCTTTTACTACCAGCCGAGCTTTGTATCTTTCAATTGTTCCATCAGGTTTCCTTTTCAACTGGTACACCCATCGATTGTGTATGATCTTTTTCGTTCTTGGTAATGATACCAACTCCCAGATCTTGTTCCGTAGCAAACATTCCATCTCTTCATCCATTGCCTTCCGCCAATTATCAACCATTCCTGAATTAATGGCTTCCGTATAACTTTCAGGTATGGAAAATTCAGATACTATTGACATTACCATGAAATAATTCATATATTTGGATGGTGCATGAATTTCAGATCTATCTCGCAACTGATATCTCTTTCTGTCATCAATTTCTTTCGTCGAGTCACTTATATTATTACTTCTTCACTTTTTTACTTTCTTTTTTTTTTTTTGGTTTTATTCTTCGGGAACATGGAAATATTTCATTTTGTCCGGAATACTTTGGGTTTTTACTTCTGTGAATGAACTTGACAATTCTTCTTTCAAAGTGATGTCTCGACTGAATTCTATTTTTCTTTCTACAGGGTACCATATTTTATAACCCTTCACTTCTTCAGAGTAGTCAACAAAAATTCCCTTTTTACTTTTGGGATCCCATTTGACGTTTTTCATTTGGTATATGAGAATAAACGTCAGATCCAAAAATTTTCAAGTGATCTATTTTTGGTGCTTCTTTCATCCACAATTCGTATGGGTTTCTTCCTGTAATGGAACTAGTACCTGTTCTATTTAGGATGTAGACAGCAGTGTTTACTGCCTCGGCCCATAACTCCAAATGAAGACCTTTGGCATGTAACATGGTTCTGGCAGTTTCTACGATCGTTCGCATATCAGCACTTCCATTCTGTTCGGGATTATAACGAACTGTTCTTTGGTGCTGAATACCATAATTCTCTAATATTGTTCTCACATTCTGATTGAATATTCTGAACCATTATCCGATCTAATTTTTCTGACATTGATTCCATATTGATTTTTAAAAATGTCAAATAAATTTTCAATTTTTCTGCTACTTCACTTTTCTCTTTCAAAAAATATACCACTCTATAATGAGAGAAATCATCTTTGAAGAGCAGAAAATACTTGGAGCCACCAATTGATACATTTTGCATGGGACCACATAAGTCAGAATGGATGAGTTCTCCAGGTCGTTCACTTTTCGAAGTACTTTGAGGAAAAGGGCTTCGATGTTGTTTCCCTAACTGACAAGAATCACAGAATATATTATCTTCATCAGCACTGAACCTAATTTTGTTTTCAGTTAGGATATGTTTAACTTGTCTGTTATTTTGGTGACCTAACCTTTCATGCCACAAGCGTAAAGTAGAACACTCAGCAATATTGGCCACGTAATCCTTTCCAATCTTTTCTCACCCCAACTGCAACAACTTGACCGTTTTTGGTAAAAACGCATTTTTTATCATCAGAGTACGTTTTCAATACTTTGTCCATCGCAGCTCCGGAAGAAAATAAGTTTATTCTAGTTGTTTTGGTATCCATTTTTCATCAACTAAACTTTGAATTTTTATGGTACCTCTACCTAAGGCATATACACATTCACCATTACCGATTCGTCCCGGTTGAGGCTGATGAAAAGGTTGATATTCTTGAAACCACTCAAACCTGTTAGTCATATGATCACTCGCGCCGGAATCCATAAACTATTCATCACTATTAATTTTTATGAATGATCTTGACGACTGTTAATTGTTCACCAACGAAAGCATCCATGTTTCCTTCTAGCAATTGAAGTAACTGAATTTCAATGGAATAATTGCGTGAAAGATAAATTTATATTTTGACAATGTCACTCTTATAACATCTGAACTACAATGTATATAAATAAATAAACATTTCAGCATTCAAGTTTGATCTTCAATAAAAAATCACGCTGATGTTTCGGTGATTCCCCAGAAACCACGCATATCGCAAGCGATGAAGCCCGACTCACACAGCACCAAAGCTTTGTCTTGTTAAATTTTACCACGAAATTTCTACTTATAGGACTGCTGTGCTGATGAAGCCTGTTATTTGCTTTGAGTTATAGAGATTTTCGAGTTAGATAAATTCGAGTTGGAGAGATTAAAATACTTGGCCATTACAAAAAATGTACAGGGAACAACTGTAAATTTCGAGTTGTGGATTTCTGGAGGTTTGACCGTGTTATTGTTAATTTTCAACCAGTGTAATTCGTTATAAGAAGGCATTATACACCCGTCATTCACGGGTGTGCAAATTGTTAGATTACACCCTGTATAACTTTTTTTCTCATTATCAAGAAGTCCAATAACCCAATTGTAATATTTTTCTCTATATGGGCCTTTTTTGTTCTTAGCAATTGTATGTTTGTTTGTAACCGACTCCTTTGGACTTGATTTCACTGGTCTGCAACAAAATCCTCCTTCAAAAAATTATGTCATAAATATGAAGATTTTGGTGCCCTGAATCTCTTCCCTACGGCCAATTTTTTCTATCACGTCTAGATTTTTCAATATGATTTTTTTTCCAAAATATCGTAAATTTAGTTTTTTTTTAATTCGTTTTATGCGTTAACATTATAAACAATGTATATACATACGAAATAGGTTTTTGCTAGTCGTAAGAGAAAGAAGGAAAGTGCCGGAAGTGATTTCTATGGTAGTACATATGCGCCTGCGCAGTATACACTGTGACTTTACAAGAGTTAGTTGAAAACTTGTCTTTTAATTGTTTACGTTCTATATCAAATACTTAGTAAGTTTTGCACAAAATTCATATTATATATATATATATATATATATATATATTTAAAGTGTTTTACGTGTAGGATATCCATTTTTTTATGAACAGAGATAATAAATGTAAGATAAAAATTTAAATTTTTCTTTTAAATAAATTCCATTTAATTTTAGGTTAGAAAATGCCGCGCACTTGTAAGAATTCTACAGACTGTTTTTGCTACATTTGTGGCGAGTTTACTCTAGAAACACAGCGAAATGCGATAACAAATCTTGTTAAAAAAGCTTATCAGCTTTATTTTGGCTTCTCTATCGATGAGAGGGATAAAAGTTGGTTACCAAAAATTTGCTGTAACAGTTGTTCAAGAACGTTGAGAGGTTGGCTTGAAGGAAGTCACAAATCTATGCCGTTTACGATGCCAATGCTTTGGAGTGAACCTCAGAATCATGAAAATTACTGTTATTTCTGCATGACATCAACATGAGGATTCTCAAAAAAAAAAAACAAGATTGTATATCCAAACATCGCATCTGCAAAGAGACCACTTCCTCGTGGTGAAGGCAGTTTAACTCCAATACCTCCAAAAAATAGCGAGAAGATGGAAAATAAAAATACTTCTGATCTACAGCCTCAATCGAGTTTCATTTCTACCTGTACTTCTTCATCATCATACACTTTATCTGGATCTTCAAGTCCATCAAAAAAAAGAACCTATTTTCTTAAACAACCTGATTTAAATGATCTCGTTAGAGACTTGGGGTTATCAAAATCTAAGGCTCAATTACTCGGATCAAGATTGAAACTGTGGAATTTGTTGGATAAAAGTACGAGAGTCTCATATTTTCGCACAAGACAAGAAAATTTTACGAGTTACTTTTCCAAAGAAAATGATTTAGTATATTGTAATGATGCTGCAGGGCTTCTTGAAGAACTGAGTTTTCCAGAAAATTCTGATGAATGAGACTTTTTATTGATGCGTCGAAGATTAGTTTGAAAGCCGTTTTACTTCATAATGGAAATAAATACCCATCAGTGCCTCTAGCACATGCAACAAACATGAAAGAAAATTATGCAAATCTGGAGGTATTACTTGAAAAAATAAAATATTCTCAATACCTATGGAATATTTGTGCTGACTTGAAAGTTGTCGCTATACTTACTGGATTGCAAGGAGGATACACCAAGTTTTGCTGTTTTTTATGTGAGTGGGACAGTCGCGCAAGAGACAAACATTACAAAGTGAAAACTTGGCCACAAAGAAAAAGCTTGACACCTAGACTTAAAAATGTATCTCAAGAACCTCTAGTGCCAAGTGACAAAATGTTTCTGCCACCACTTCATATAAAGATGGGACTCATGAAAAACTTAGTGAAAGCTATGAACAAGGATGGTGCAGGCTTTCAATATCTCAAAACAAAATTTCCTCGAATCAGTGATGCGAAATTGAAAGAAGGGATTTTTGTAGGTCCGCAATACGAGAGCTTATGATGGATAAAGTTTTCAATTCGAAGTTGAACAAAGCTGAAAAAAAAGCTTGGGTGGCTTTTGTAAAAGTGTGTCTTAATTTTCTTGGTAATACTAAAGCTGACAACTACCGACAAATCATTCAAAAGCTTCTTTCTGCTTATAAAGCTTTAGGATGCAATATGTCACTCAAAATTCATTTTTTGAACTCGGATTTAGATTTCTTTCTGGATGTATCAGATGAGCATGGTGAAAGGTTTCATCAGGATATTATGCATATTGAAAGGCGCTACAATGGAAAATGGTCAGCAGCAATGCTTGCTGATTTTTGTTGGTCGATTCGCCGAGAAACTTCGATGGAAACGATGAAAAGAAAAAAAACTACAAAATAACTTGAATTATATTACCATAATGCGATAAATATACTAATATTTCTATAACTTGTGACTGTAAAATTAGCATTTTTTGTTGTAAAACTTAGACCGTAGTCTTTTTTCACTTTTTTGTAATTGTTGTTACTGTATAATATCGTTTTTTAATTAAATGGACATTGTATTTAAAATCTATGTGCTGTATTTATTAGCATGTTAAATTCCGCGTTTAGAGCACCAAATATGTTATCATGCATGAAAACAATGAGGAGAAAAAAAAAATTCTGCAGACCACTGTTTTCACCCACTTCCAGACGTCCGAATGATTTGAAATTTGGCAGGTGTACATCATTCCGGTGACAATGCATTAAGAACCTTTTGTGTGAAAAAAAAACAATATGGCGGACGAGTTTTGTGATTATGGTCCGATTCGCTTCAAAATTGGTATCTGAGGGTTTTTGTGGTCGGAGATTATGATTCTTTTGTCAAAATTGAAAAATTCAAGATGGTGGCTCCAAAATGGCGGACGAGTTTTGATTATGGTCCGATTTGTTCAAAATTGGATCTGGGGTTTTCGTGGTCGGAGATTATGATTCTTTTGTCAAAATTGAAAAATTCAAGATGGCGGCTCCAAATGGTTTTGTGATTATGGTCCGATTCTATTCATAATTAGTATGTGGGGGTTTTTGGGGTCGGAGATTTTTACACGTTACACGCAATATGGACTGAAACGTTAAAAATAAAATTATAGTTTAAAAAAACTAAAAAACACGCTTATATTATCCGTTGAAATAAATAAATAAAAATAAAATAAAATAAGGACTAAAAAGTTGAAAATAAATAATAGTTTAAAAAAACTAAAAAACACGCTTTTATAGAAAACCAAACTAAAAAACACGCTTATATAGCAATAAGGACTAAAAAGTCAAAAATAAATAATAGTTTAAAAAACTAAAAAACACGCTTTTATAGAAAACCAGACTAAAAAAATAGAAAATAAGAAAAAAATGTATATTATTTAAAAAAAAGCGTGGGGTGCATGGTATCAATAATTATATAGTACATTACACACCTAGGGCAGTAAAGTAAGAAATGTCTCAGATCACAGGTAATTGATACCATGCACCCCACGCTTTTTTTTAAATAAAATAATTTTTTTTCTTATTTTCTATTTTTTTAGTTTGGTTTTCTATGAAAGCTTGTTTTTTAGTTTTTTTAAACTATTATTTGTACTATAACAATCCAAATGTTCCTCTTTTGACTCATTTTCAGGTATGGGATGTGGACAAAAATGAAATCGTCTCGACAATCACGAATCCAAATTTTGATGGACTACTACGAGCGGTTTGGAGTCCTGTTGATCCCGATTTCATGATTTGTGGCAATAAAGACTTTACCATGAGGATAATGAAGATATCTGAGAATCCACCAAAAGATAAAAATGGTAATTTTTTTTGTGTATGACCTTTCACATGTTTTCATTCAGATAGATAGATAGATAGATAGACTTTATTAAAGCTTCAATTTGAACAGTTGAAAAACTCAAGTCAATAAGTACAAATACACGTAGATACAGATATATATATATATATATATATATATATATATATATATATATATATATATATATATAAATAAAATAATTTGCAGATATATGTAGAAGTAGCCTTCAAAAGTACAAAATTTCTGAAATGACTAACTTGCACTAGAATTAAATATTTAATAAAATATCAGTCAAAAAAAAAATAAAATACCTGGTCACAATACCATATAATATACTATAGAATATAGATAGAAGGGAAAATAAAAAATATATGATATGGTAAAAGTTATTTTTCATAGAATTCTTTTATTGAATACGGTTCGATGTCACACAATAGATCAAATACGTATTTTTTGAAAGTGTTTTTGTTGGTGCTCTCTTCTCTGATCATCGAGGGTATATGATTATAAAATTTGATACATGCATAATGTGGTCCTTTCTCAGTATTTTTTAATCTGTGCTTGGGTATAACGAAATTAGATTTGTGCCTTGTGGAGTACCTATGTTTGTATGTGTCACTTTCAAATTTTGATTTATTGTTATTTACAAAAAGAACACATACATAAATATAGATGGCATATACGGTGAGCATTTTGTGACGTTTGAAAATCCCACGACAGGAGTCTTTGTATTTCATATTCAACATGGTTTTCATAATTCTTTTTTGCATGATGAAAATACGTTGTAATTGAGAACTTCCACCCCATATTAAAATTCCATACTTCAGTAGATAGTTTCTACACTAGATATATTAACAATCTTACATACAATAAATGAAAATTCAAACCCCACAACAAAAAATACAGGATGTGCTCTTTCACCCCTTTTGAATGGTTTGTGTTTTATTGGGTTGTCTGCTTTTTTTCTCTTTTAGGGGGTTTAATAACATTATAATGTCATACATGTTTGAAAAAAAAAAAGAGTTTTCATGGTTCTTTCTTTAAAATATTGGATATCTAATTGTATTTATTACAGGAAATATGATAATTTTATTTTAGATATTCGAACGGTGAGAAAAACGATTCTGAAAGAATTAGCCGCCGAATCTACTGACACGTTACCGAAAACTGAGCCCCTACCCGAAGAAACCGCCAAAGTCAAAAGAGTCAGCAAAAGCGTCCTCCTTCCCAATTTCTACACTGGAAAGAATACCTCTCAAATTGTCGCCGATTTGAAGAAATTGTTGATGTGGAAAGAGGACCCTCAAAGTGTGGAAAGACAGGTGGGAGATTGCGGTAAAGCAGATATTTTGGACATTTTTGGAACAAATTCGGACATGATGAAGTTGATCAGTAAAAATGGTTAGTATACAGTATGTTCTGACCCTCTCATACCCTTTTGATTGCATTCGGTTCCATGTTCTAGTTACTCAATTTTGTATATTTTACCATTCTGCAAAAGCGTCGTTATTATCAATATGAAACCATTATATTTATTCTTGACGTTTTGATTTAGAAACTATCCAGAAGCAGAGAGGCAAATACAATATGAACGCCATGCTGACTTTATTCCGAGGAGACATCAGTACTTCGATAAAAGAAGCCATCCAAGAGAAGAGAGTGACTCCTTGGTTGATTTCTCTTGCGCCAATGGTGTCGCCTAAGTAAGTAGATTTCATTTGAGAATTTATATTAAATTTCTTACTTTGTAATGTCAACGTTTCACAGTCTATGGCAAACGGCCTGCGAAACTTACGCAAGACAATTATCAGAAGAGCCAGAAGCCGATCACTTGGAAATGCCACTTATTTCCTGGCTTGTCACAAAGTCGAAGAGGCGATACATTGTCTGTGCGAGGCGGCCATGTTCCGAGAGGCACTGGCCCTGGCCAAATGTCGGCTGACGGAAAAAGACGAGGCTATCGATAATATCATAGAAAAGTGGGCGAAATTCTCGATGATGGTGGGAAATTTCGAGACTGCAGCGCAGTGGTGAGTCACTAACTTCGTTGAGTTTGAAGCATGGGATTTTATCGGAATCACCACTGAAATCCCTTATGGAAATAGATGTTATGGATATGAATTGTGTTTGTTTTCTGACTTTCCGATTTTTTTCAGCTACATATTCCTGGGTAAATACGAAGAAGCCGCCGCTGTACTCTTTCGAAGATCGGACATTGCAATAATGGAATTTGCCGCCGAGTTGGCAGAAAAATCTGGCAACAAAGAGCTACACAAAGCAGTTCTTTTCAGATACAACGCCTTCAAGAGTGTAAATGACGAGAAGCAGGAAGAGCTGTTGCCTTTAGCGCCTACCAAAGCGGAAGTAGTTTTAGAAAAAACGGGACAAGAAAGTGCAGTTAAAGGGGTCGAAACAGAGTTAGAGGTACCGTTTTTAGAAAAGCAATGCACCGAAGGATTGGTGGTGGAAAATGAGCTCGAAACAGAAAAGGAAGAAATCAAGGAAAGTTCCGAATCTTCCCCGGAAAAGTTATCCACTAAAGCAGAAACAGTTCTGGAAAATGCGGAAAAAGAAAATGTACTTAAAAAAGAATCAGTGGGAGAAGCGGAAACTTCTGAATCTTCCCAAGAGAAACCAGGAAAGAAAGAAAGTTCAAAAGATAAGGAAAAGGAAAACGGACAGAAAACAGAAGCAAAAGAGAAAGAAAAAAATCCTGAAAATTCTCCATCAAAGTTGATTGATGAAACAAAAGAATGCTCAGAAGACACTACGAGGGCTGAAAATGCTTCAGAGTGTAAGTAAAGACATTGGTTACCGAATATTTCTCTCCTTTTTGAGATTCATATTTCTTTTTGGAAACTTCAATATGATGTCCATTGAGAGTTGAGAGGGAAATTAGAATGTGTTGATTTAATTTATAACTCTAAGAGTGTTCCAATTATTTTTTTGTTCTAAGAATAGTATTATCAGTTGATTTTTGTACGATAGATGAAAAGTAAAATTGTTTTCATTTGTTGACTTGTTATTAATAAATTTTATTTTTTTATACTTTTGTTGTAGTTTTATTCCTTTCTGAAACCCAAATATTCCTTTCTATTAAAAACTTCGCCTAAACCCTAGAAATGGAATTGGCAAACGTTTATTTCTTGATCTAGGATTTCATTATTGTATTTAATACAATACTTTTTTTATTAACTTTATTGCCCCAAGATACATTACATGGTCATAAATGGGGATTGCGAACTACAAAAATTCATATAATAATAATTACTTTATATTGGCTTTAAGAAACAAAAGTGTATTTGTTGATTTACAACATGGGGATTATTTCGGTCTTGACATTAAGTTTGATCAGTTCAAGTACGAAACAAATAAAGAGAAAAAAACCTATACTTGTAGTCACACGGATTTCTCCACTAAGTATAATAATAATAATATATTTACCAATAAAATGATATAAAATAGATATGAATAATAAAATAATATAAAATAGAGACAATATCAGTACAGCAGGTAAATACAGGTAACCCACAAAGGGATGAATCCCTGTGCGTGGGAATATAGATATCTTAACATACACATATATTACACATCCATGAGTATATACACCTATACAAATTCATTCACACATACGTTATACATATATAAAACAATTTTTAAAAGAATTTGAACATAACATAAAGGTAGGTATAAGCGGACCGAGGCAGCATATATCACATCAATATCAACTATCAGAAGGATCAAATGTTATTATATTTATTTTTTTCATTAGTGAATTCATAAGTTATAGGTATTTTTCCTATCGATTAAGCTGTGAATTTCTTTTCTAGGGACAGACTGAAGCCAAACAGTAAAATTTTTTTTTGAATAGACCGTACGCATTAATTCGTGTCAGTTCGGTAGGAATTTTAGCATAAAGAATGGGACCAAGGTAATTATAGCATCTTTGGGTTAGGGTTTTTTCAACTTTTGGTATAGCCGTTGTTTTGGCTTTGTGTCTTGTATTATAACCATGTTCTATTTGCCTGAATGTATTTCTAAACCTATAATGGTTTAGTATTATGCGCTGATAAAATAATTGTCTTGCATCAAACGCTCTAGTTTCCTTATATAGTTCCTCAGTTGAGTATGTGAAATTTTTGAAGAACATAATCTTCAGAATCCACTTTTGTGTTATCTCTAGTTTTTTCAGGTGATTGTTGGTCACCCCTCCCCATGCTAAAATACCATAATTGATATGAGGTTTCACTAGAGAATTATAAAGGATTTCGAGATGAGTCTGGTTGAAAATCCTCCTCAAAAACTTGAACAGACCTATTAAGCTTCTCACTTTTTTGACTATATACTCGATATGATGGTTCCATTTCAGGTTATTGTCCATTATAATTCCTAGGTATTTGATAATAATAATAATATGTTTATTGTTTAAGAATAGAATTCTTGTTACAAACACAATGTCATAAATAATATTAATAATATAAACATGAAATATAAAATGTGACAATAATTGAATTAAAATATAAAATATATATACACATATACATATACAAAGGTTACAGGACAAGAACTAGACTAACGATTAGAATTATGTTTTTCACACAGTACAATCGCTAATACTACACATTATAAATTACAGGGCATCGTCAAAATATTCTTGTAGGTCATAATAGGCTTTATCACTTAATAGTTTTTTACATTTATTTCTGAATATGATAAAAGAAGTCTCTTTGATTTCATTGGGAAGTTTATTGTACATCCTGATTCCATTATATATCAACGAGTTTTGAACAAAACATGTTTTTGGAATTGGTAGTTTCAATTCATTTGACCGCCTTGTGTGGTACGTGGCTGTGGATTCATAGTTCTCCCTATTTTTATGTATAATCGATACGGTTTCCAATATGAATATTGAAATAACCGTAAGGATTCTATGTTCTCGAAAAAGGGTTTACATGAATCTCGCCATTTCGCTTTACATAAGTACCTAATAGCCCTTTTCTGCAAGACAAAACCGACTGCATAAGTTGTTTACTGCAAACACCCCAAAAGGGTATACCATACCTTAGATGAGAGTCTATTAAGGCATAGTACACCACCTTCGCTGCAGCAAACCCCAGTTCCTTAGAGACGTTTCTCATTGCGTAACAGCCTGATGCCAATTTTTGTTGATGTGTGCAATATGCTGAGAGAATTTTAAATTTTCGTCTAAATAGACTCCCAAGAATTTCAAAGTGGAGTTATTTTTTATTATGTTATTGTCGAGGGGGATATCAGGTATATTACACTTGAATGCTAATATATTTGTTTTGCTGGTATTCAATAATAAAAGATTTGAGTCACACCAGTTCTTCAATTTTTTTATGTCTTGGCACATTCTGTTATGCAATCTGTTTTGTCCTTGTCATGCCACAATAATGTGGTGTCGTCAGCAAATAAGGTAAAGCTTCCTGTAATCGATATGTTGGTCAAGTCATTAATATATAATAGAAACAGAATAGGACCTAATACAGAGCCTTGAGGTACTCCACAATTTATCTCTCCAACATCCGAGTTAGAAGACATTCTTACGAATTGTTTTCTATCAGAAAGATATGATCTAATCCAAATATGACTGTTGTCCCTAAAACCATATCTTGTGAGTTTCCGAAGCAAAATAATGTGATTGACAAAGTCGAAAGCTTTGGATAAGTCACAAGCACTGCTGCAGTGGCTTCCCACTGTTGATTTCATTATACACCATTTGCAATACTGTTGATATAGCTGCTTGTACTCTTAAAATTTTGAAAGCCATACTGATGTGCACTCAATATCCTGTTTCTGTTCAAAAATTCCATCATTACTTTTTTCACCAGTTTCTCAATTATTTTTGCTAAGGTTGGAATGAGCGATATAGGCCTAAAGTTTGCCGGATCTTCTTTGTTGCCGCCTTTATGGAGAGGAATAACAACCGAGGTTTTGAGAAATGATGGAAATGTTCCTTGTGCAAAGGAGTTGTTTATCAGTTTAACAAGAATATTGAGTGCAGTCTCAGGAAGACTTTCGAAAATTTTAATAGAAATTTCATCAATGCCAGATGCTTTCTTATTTTTTATGTTTCCAATCACTTCTTTCAATTCATTTATATTGGTGGTGTATAATGAGAAGGTACTGTCTACATAGATATCACTGAGATATTCTAGGGGATCGTGAGGAGGTACAATGTTTTGACTGAGTGTTTTAGAGATGGAGCAGAAATAGCTGTTTAGAAGGTCCGGATTCAAGGATGTATTTGTTGTGTTTGCGTACATATTTTTTCCTCTGAGTTCGTTGATTATTGACCAGCTTTCTTTAGCTTTGTTGTCAGCTTCAGTGATTCTGTTTCTATAATACAAGTCCTTTGCAGCCCTGATTACCTTTCTATAAACTTTCCTATAATTATTGAAGTAACAGTCAAAAAATAAATTATTAGTAAACTTTCTGATGTGATGAAGAGATCTCATATTTTTTGAAGAAGTTCGTATTCCCTTAGTGATCCAAGGTTTCCGTTTCTTTTTGTTAATTTTTTGTTTGGGAAACGCGGTCTCAAAATGTTCCACAAGAATTTTATAGAATACCTCAAACGGCTTCTCTACTAACAACACACTCTCCCAATCAGTACATGAGCATAAGTGATGAAACCTATTGTAATTTTTTGTAGAGTAAATTCTACCAAAGTGAGTTTTTTTTTTGATTTCTGCAAATTGAGTTTTGTTTTACTATATACAGCCTCATGGTCAGATAAATTTGAGGGCATGATTGAACAAGAGACACAGGAATGTTCGAGATTTGTGCAGAAATAGTCGATCATCGTTGCTGAGTATTGGGATATACGAGTTGGTGAATTGACATGATTGAACAGGCCAAAAGAGTCAAAGATGTTTTTTAGTCTTTGAGTACAGATTGTGGATTCATCTTTGTAGTCGATATTAAAATCCCCAGCTAAAATAATATTAGCGTTCAATTGAAATTTTGATAGATGTTCTAATTTATCTAGAAATATATGGATATCTGACACTGGTGACCTGTAAATACAAGCAATTACTAAATTTAGTTTTTTTGATAGTACTATAGATATTTCAAATTGTTTTTCTTCTCGCATATCACAATATTCCTCTGCTATAACAAACGACATTTCCTGTAATGAATTATGAGCAAATATAGCTGTGCCACCATGTATGGAATTGGTCCTACAATAGTTGGACAGAAGATGGTACCCCGGAATATGGAGAGGTTCATCAGGCTTCAGCCAATGCTCTGTCAGAAGGACAAATTGTGTTCTTGTGTTTTTAGTTATTCTTATTTTTATTAAATTATGGTTGGAGTAAATGTCTATTGTTAATTGGGACCCCTCTTGGTTCATGTTTTTCAGGTTACTATCAGGTATACTTTTATTGACAAGCTGTATTCCCTCTTTCAGATTACTGGTAGTCATTTCTTGGTTTAATTTAAAATTGTTCTTTATAAAGTTTAGAATTGATCTACTAAAACCATTTACCTATTTGCTTAGATGATATCCATTTTTTCCATAGTTTGCCTTCCTTAAAACGTTGTTGCATTCGAAGATTTTTAAATTATTAGATTTTCTTCGGAATAAGTCACAATGCAATGCTAAATTGTTTTCATAAATAACTTCATTCATTTGTTCGTTGTCATATCGGTATGGTACAGTGATTATTATAAAGTTTGTGTTCTTTTGTGAAGAGAGTTTATCCACTATACGGTGATTGTTTCTGTTTGCCCATAATATAACTATGTCTGTTTTAGTGAAACCTTTTGAGTTCTCAATGGCAGTGTCTACCAAAATGTCGTCAGTACATTTGGTCTTTAACATGGATTGTAACTTGAAATGTTCATCTTTTTGTCTCGACATATATGTTATGATTTTTTCCATGAGCTCCTGATACCATTAAAATTCGATTCTTATTTACGATATCAGGTGTATTTCTTGTAATTGGTTGCCTAAGTTGCGTGTCAACCTTTCCTAAGAAATTTCAATGTTTCAGTTCAATTTTTTTTTTTTTTTTAATTTTTTTCCTTTTCCCTTGTTACAACTTTCTCAAATAAATTTCAGTTTGGGTGGACTCTTTTTTTTTTTTTTAAAAATTTTCTCAGCTTAGAAATTTCAAGTTTAGCATTCCTGATTATTTCTTCTTGTTGTGTGATTGTTTCATTCATTTCAACCTCTCTTTGTGAAACTTCGTTTAGAAAAATTTCATGTGTTTTGATGATCTTTTCTAAGTGTGCATCTTTCATTTGGTGGCTTTTTTCTAGTTCACTCAGAGACTGTTCCAAAATACTTTTTTCATCATCATAATACTCGCCAACATTCTCACAGATCTTGTTTGCAGAATTTATTATCGTTATCGTATTCAGAACAGACATTTGTAAAGTGTTGTAAGTGGGTAAATTACTGGAGAGATGAGGAAACGGCATAAAAAATGTCTTATCTGCATTAACTGTGAGAGTTTTACTATTGAACCATTTAAGAATGGTCGGAAAGTCTTTCTGAACATTTTCTCTCAGTTCAAGCCACATCTCAGCTTGATACATAACCACCGTATCGTCGGCAAAGCTGACTATATCTCCAGATACATCGAGTTTGAAGAGATCATTAATATATAAATTAAAAAGTAGCGGACCTAATACAGTGCCTTGGGGTACTCCATATGCCATAGTTTTAGCAGAGCTGATTTGTTCTCCCACTTTAACTCTATATAGTCTATTCCGAAGGTAGCTCCTCATTAGATCGTACGCAATTCCACGAAACCCAATTTTTTCCAGTCCTATTAATAATTTTTCGTGGCACACATGATCAAAGGCTTTGCTAAGTCAACAAATATGCATAAAAGGTCTACTTTGGTCTAATCTCTCATATATTTGTGTTGTTACGCATGTAATTGCATTCTCTGTTGACTTACCTTGCCTAAAGCCATATTGTTTTTCCGAAATTATTTTATTTTTGTCAAGAAAGCTGGTTATTCTCTTTTTAATAATCTTTTCGAATATTTTTGCTATGTTACTTATAAGTGATATAGGCCTGTAATTAATAACTTTTTCTTTACTTCCGCTTTTATAAATAGGTTTTATTACAGCCCTTTTAAAAGCTGTTGGAAATTTACCAGTTCTTATAGCTATATTTATTAAAAAAGCTAGTGGTTGCGATATATAACTGCCAATAGCTTTCAAAGTTTCCGATCTCAATCCATCCGGACCAGGGGATTTTTTTGATTTTAGTGTTTTAATGATCTCTCCAACCTCAACTTCATCCGTTTCAGATATGTATATTGAGTTTTCCATATAAGTCTGTGGGGAACTGAAGGTGGGGCCATGCTTACAATCTTCGGCAAGTTTCTTTCCTATAGAAGTATAGTGCTCTAAGAATGCTTCAGCCATCTCTGAAGGCTCTTCAATAATTTGTCCTGAATTTGATCTAATTTGTTTGATTTGTTGTTCTTTCGATGTATTTCGATTTGTTAAGCTTTTCATGCATTTCCATAACCGGTTAGGACAATCTCTGTTCTCGAAGAGTTTTTTTTTGTAAAAATCAGCTTTATTTTTCTTAATTAATTCTTCCAATTTATTTTTATAAGTTTTGAATTATCTCCTATAATCTTCATTACCCGGATCTTTTTGCAGTATCTTGTTTATTACATGTTACATTTGAATTTGATATTACTTGTTAGTTATCTACTACTTAACAGTACTGATGTATTTGATTATGTCCTGTAATTGGGTTTTACCTGTTGGGCAATAAATGATTATTATTATTATTAACTATTCCGCAAGGATAATTAAGGTGAAGAATACATGGAAAGTGGTCGGTGATGTTTATGTGTAGAACTATCGGAGTTAAGAGACTATGGGGTTTCGAAGTTTTCACAAAAAAAAACTCTCGTGTATTCATTTATCGTAGAAACATATCCCATTTCACTCAACAAATTCAGGTATTCATCTCTATATTCGTTATTGATATCTAGAATGTCAATATTTATGTCTCCTAAAAATATATCGATGTCTGACTTCTGATTTTTTTTATTTTTCATATATTCGTAAATACTGCTCAAAAAGAGTACCGGTGATGAAGAGGGCGATCTGTATAGTGAATCTATTACGATGATTTCATTACCGCGGTTTATAACTAGGTGAATCATTTTTATATTACCAACTTCGATGATTTCGAAATGATAGGTTAAATAACTTTTTATATATATTACCAAGCCATCATTCTGGTTCAAGTCACCCTGGTTGTATATGAGGTTATATGTTGGAATATCCAGTAAGATTGAACTATGAATGATGCGTGTTTCTGTGAGAACAACGACTTCAAAATCATTATTAAAATTATCAAGGGCTATTTTTAGTTCATCAATATTTTTCATGATACTACGGATATTGTTATGAAATATGCTGAATTTATATCGGTTATTCGGCAATCGTTTTTTACATTGTGTTATATTTTCAGCTACTTTGGTGTTTACTAAACTAGGTTCAAATTCTTCTATATAAGGATCCATACTATTGGTAGACTTTATAATTAATCTTATTTGAGAATAAATTTTTCGATAATGTAAAAATTATAAAAACACAACGTGGTATTTTCAGATAAATATAAAATTGAATCGATTAATTCACTGGTTCACACCACTCACATAAAAGTTTTTGTAGTAATAATGTTTTTTTTCTTTTTTTCTAATTCATCTCACCAATCTGTTTCTGAGCTTGTCCTTTATTGGTAGCTGAATGTTTTCATCTTGGGTTTTATGAGAATGTCCAGTCGGTTTGTAACTTCGAAGTCCGGGATTAGTATGTATCAGATTCGTGGGTGTTATTATTCTACTCGTTGTTTTTTTTTGCTCTGGTACGAAGACGGAATTTTTTGGAATATTACTTGTGCTCGGGTCAGGAGTGGAAGGTGCACTACTTGGTTTTTCTTTCTCGTTATATCGATTGGCTTCGAGTTCCTCTAAGGTATGTGGTTTATTATCAATAAACAATTTATTTGCTTTGATATAACAATTCTCAGTATTTTGTCTGGCTAAGAATAGGTGCTCTCTCAGGCATTTGAATGCCGTTCTCTGTGTTCCTGTGAGATCGTTGGACACCGATACTTTAATTCCTTTCAGTTTCCGGCAGTTTGTGAGAATTTGTTTTTTTTTAGGTATGATACAAACTCTATTTTTAATGGGCTACTTTCTGTGTTGCCGAGGTAATAAAAATTGCTGATATCTTTTTCTTCGAGGTCAATATCTAGGAGGCTTTTTACTTCGTGTGAGATGAACTCTATCGAAGGCTCTTTTGATTGCCTTTGGAGTCCAAAAATGATGATGTTATTCTTTCTGTTCTGTTTGTCTAGTTCTTCAACTCTTTCCTTCAGAAATCGATTTTCCTCCTCAAGAGTTTTAACTTTGAGCTTCAAATCTTCAATTTTCAGGAGCACTCTTGCTTCACTCGCTTCAATAGTATTTTTAAGTTCTGTTTTAGCATTAACTAACTCCTCAAATAGTATTTCCAGTGTTATTTCAGGCCTTTCAACATTTTTCGGCATTTTAATATTTTCCGTGTATGGCTTCCTTTATTTGCGAATTGTTTGGAGGTGCTTTTTTGCTGCTTGGGTGTGAATCTTTGTTATGTTAAGTGGATCAATACTGATATTCTGAAGATGGGAGATGATTTGAGGAATTTATTAAATTTATCAAAATCCATGAGACAAACAGTTAATCAAAATAAACTATAGAAATACAAGCGAATTGCAATTAAAAAGCATTTTCCACAAAACGCAAAAAATATATAGAGAAAAGGTAAAGAAAACAAAAAGAGCGAGGTACGACAACATCCTAGCAAATAGCAAAAATAAAGCCAAAACGGCATGGAGAGTGGTTAAGGAAATCCAGGGCAAATCGCGTTTTCAAAATCAGTACTCAAGCCTTACTGCTAGCGACTTATGCGAATACAATGCCTCTATGATTGATAATATACTTGAAAAAATTCCTTCAACTCAATCAACAGGAGATATACTCCTGAAAAATACCGTTAAGGATTCTCTTTTTTTTTGGCCAACAAACGAAAAAGAAATAGTAAAAATAATTCATTCTTTAAATAAGAGCTCCAGCATGGATGCCTACGACACAAGTGTCAAAATAATAAAATTCCAGAAACATTGAGTCTCCCCCTCACACACCTGGTGAACACATGCCTGGACAAGGGGATATTCCCATCCTATCTAATGATTGCGACAACTGCAGGTTCATTACCATAACCCCAATACTGTCAAAAATTATCGAAATCACTATTAAAGACAGATTAATTAGCTTTCTTGAAAAGAACAAAAATTTAGATGACCTTCAATATGGCTTCAGATCACAGGTCAACCACACAAATGGTAACGGATTTGGTCCATCAAATAGCTAAAAGCAGAGACGCCGGGATGCACACAAGAGCAATTTTATGCGATTTGTCAAAAGCTTTCGACAGTGTCTCACACGATATTCTGTTAGAAAAACTTCTTAAATATGGAATCCGTGGGAAAGCTCTAAGTCTAATAGAAACATATCTCAGAGACAGATACCAATATGTATCATTTAACAGTGAGACCTCCAGCACTATCCAAGTGAAACATGGAGTTCCTCAGGGATCTGTGCTGGGGCCTTTACTGTTTATAATATATATAAATGATTTACCTAAATTTATCGATTTTGCGGATGTTTTCATGTGTGCAGACGTCACAACTTTTCTAATTCAGAGTGAATACCAGGAAGAAATCGACAGGATATCGGGTGAAACAGTGTCGAAAGGAGAACTGTACTTCAACTCAAATGGTCTCGCTCTGAACAAAGATAAGACAAAAAGCATTTCATTCACGAAACAAAAGGACATGTGTAATGATGAGACAGTAGGGAAGATTCTTGGCTTCTCTATAGATGCAGAACTTAACTGGAAAACACACACTAAGGAGCTAAATAGGAAATTATCAAATAGTCACTTTGTTCTGAGAAACTTAAGGGAGATATTATCGCAGGATGTACTGAAGACAGTTTATTATGGTATGGCCCACTGCCACCTAAACTATGGGATTCTGCTATGGGGTAATAGCCCAGGGTGCCCATTTATATTTCGTGTTGGATATTTATGACTGCCTATGTTCAGCAACATTTGTGTTCTTGAACAAATACAGAACACATTCATATATATACAAAGCATAAATTGTCATTGTGTTACTTCTTTTGAAAACACCTCTGCATGTTTCCCGAAATTTCATTTTAAACATAGCTCTAATCAAAAAAGTTGAATACAGAAAAGGTCAGTCATTAATGTAACTTTGACATCCCCATAATATCATTCCAAATTTAGCACAGGATTCAAAATTTGCATGGTATATAATTTTTAATGATTTTTCGTTAAGGTATTTGCTTATGACTCTAATGCTATAGCATATCTGGTTCAGTTTTGCTCCTAAGCTTAAAATATGGACGTTCCAAAGTAAATGTTCCTCTATGAAGACTCCCAGAAATTTGTTATTATTCTGAATTTTGATTTTATTGTTGAGTAAGTTTATATTTTCTGGAGTTTCAATTCTCTGTTGTTTGGTTCTAAATAATATAGCGTTGGTTTTCTCGACATTTAGTATCAATTTATTTTTTGTAAACCATTCATAAATGTTTCTCGTGACGTCCTGAGATTTTCGTATTAGGTCTGGATAGTCTGGACTTGAAACTATCAAATTAGTGTCATCTACATAATTAGTTAGGTGTGCATGAGTGTCATTTAAGATATCCAAAATATCATTCATGAAAATTATGAAAAGTACTGGTCCTGTAATGCTACCTTGAGGGACCCCTATCTTGGTATGTTGTAAGTTAGATTTGGTTGCATGTCCATCAGTAATAATTTTTACTTTGTTGACGATGTTTCAAATAGGATTCAAACCAATCTAAAGCATTTCCTCTAATACCATATTTTTCGAATTTAATCAGTAGGTAGTCATGATTCAAACAGTCATGCTTTAGAGAGTTCTAGGAAAATACCCAGCACGATTTCATTATTTTCGAATGATTCAAGGATTTTTTCAGTGAACTGTGTGATTGCTGTTTCTACGGATCTGCCTTTTATATATCCATGTTGACTTGTATTGAAAAACTTATGACGGTTCATATCATCCAATCCAATCAAACGGTCCCCAAAAATAACGGCCCAGACATTGAGTTTTTGGGGAGATTGAGTATGGACTTCGTGGAAAACATGTGGATTGGCATCTGACCAATAACGACAATTCACAGTCGAATTCAAAAAGAATGTAGACTCATCAAAAAAGCAGATGTTGAAAAGGAAATTCTCATCAGCATCTATTCTCGTAGTCATAATTTCACAAAATTCCTGTCGCCTATCAAAATCATCTTTATTCAATTGGTGTACCAAATGAATTTTGTAGGGGTGGAATTAATGATGTTTCAGGATTCGGCGGATACTGGTTCTACTGATATTGGTAACACTAGCCAATTTCCTTGTGCTCAATGTTGGGTCTGCATGAACTTGTCCTAAAAGTGCAACGTCAACAGCTTCATTTCTCAACGGAAATTCACGTTCTGGGTCTCGTTTCTTGTTGGCTACTGATCCAGTTTGCCAAAATTTTTGCACTAATTCTAGAACGTATTTTCTAGCAACAAGTTTATCTGGATGCGTTTCATTGAACAAATTAGTTGTACGGTTACCGCACTCATCATTCTTAAAAAAAATTGTTATTTCAACTCTTTTCGCGATCATATACACCATTATTGCGGAAAGATATTCAGCAGCTTTAGTCAAGTAATTCACTCTAATGTCGTTGAATCAAAAATCAGTTTGACACTGATAGACGTCCACAATTGCGATTTGGCGAAAAAAATTATCTCATACATGTTTTTGTTGTACTCGCATATGAGTCGAATTCGAGAAAACGCCTTTTTATCGATTCTTAAGAACCTTAACTGCTGTTTCGTTTTCAATAGCCCCTCTGCATAATTTCTGATAACCAATGACAATTGTCTATATTTCATTAGGTAAGTGTTAGCATCTGAACTCTCGTCCCTTTTCAAAAAGTGTTTTTAATAGGTTAAATAATATGGTTTCCTTTTCAGCCTTGTACAGTTGTGTGCATAAAAAAGTCGTACAGCAGTTATAGGCTATTGTGAGTCAGGCTTGCCAATCTTAATTAAACTTCTTATCGACTTTGACAAGTACTGTCAAAATTAAACTATTTTTGTCAAATGTGTAGTGTACTACTTTTGTATGAAATCTGGAACATCATAGGCAGGTTTACACCATACAAACCTTTATTTTTTGCACACAACTGTACCTTTTGTTACTGCTGAAGATGGGAAATCTTTTTCCCAATATGCATCCAGTTTATTAAAATAATATTAAAAAAAAATGTGGATTAGTCTTCGAGTTCTTCCCCCTTACTCCTTTTTGAATCTATGATATCCACTTTCAGTATAATGGACTACTTTCGCCAAGTAATTTTTGTTTTAAACATTCTTAGAACATTGAAAATACCCGAAATTATCCATACTATTTATTTTATTGTATCTGACATAAGACTAAGAAGAAGAGACAATCTATTTCGTGTCTCGAACAACCTGTCTCCTCTTCAACAAAGTCTAGAGAGCGTTAATGAAATGGTAAGAAACGGTAATCTAGATATATTCTATTATTCAGTATTACAGAGGGACAACTCCTTCTAATGCTCAAACGTGTCTGAACACTGCTCATTCCATTCAAGATTAGGGAAAACTATATTATTGTTTTGTATTCAATGGAACTGTGCATCATTGTAAGTGGAGAAATATTTCTGTTTGTTGCTCAGTATAAATAAACTTCTATTCCATGAATTGCATATCATTTTGGCTCTACTGTAGAGGCATTTAACAGTACATTTTTTGACACGATGGTTTGAGTTGTAGTGGAGATATCTATTAGTGTTTGTTTTCCTTCGGAAATGATCTGATTTTTTTATCCTGACATCTAAAAATAATGAAGTTGCACACACTGCATATAGCCAGTCGACCAGTTGTTTTTTTAATTATAAAAACCTGTCGAGTGCAAATTACAGTTTCATAATGCCTAAAAATGTTGGCTAAGTCTTTCTGACACCTTGTTTCTAAGAGGTGGGGTATCAATAAAAAAAACTCAATCAACTACGAAGGTCTATTGGCTTAAGTTACACTTAACACATAATTACTAAACAACATAATACATACTAGTAAATGCTTATAAACTGTAGGTACAAGATCTAAATACCACTATAAAAAAAGTATACATACAAAAATACCACGGAAATATAAAACCTCAAAACAAAAGAGATTTAGAGTGAAAAATGGAAAATATCTACAAATAATCTGATCAGTATTTACAATATTATGAATGAATTATTACTTGTTTATTATTTTATAATACAGAGTCAAGTCCAACGATGATTTCCATATGAAATGTTTAACAGTTCTAAGGTCCATCAACGGGTCAAGTACCTAAACAAGAAATTGTTGGGAATTAAAACAAACGATTAAGGAGGGCTTCTTGACCTAAAAAGATGTTATCTCTGTCCAAATATCAACAAGTAAAAGTTTTTTAACTGAAAAAATATATAAAAATCGCTGTTTCTACTTATACAGAGTAATATATACAAGGTAATATTCTTTTTGCTATTCCACTGAGGTCAGCCAATGATATGACAAATGTTTTACTAACTCTCTTGACCCATCACATGGAGTACCTCAAGGCACTCTACTGGAACCTATTCTGTTTTTAATATAAACCGCATTACTTCTTGTATTCTCCACACAGAGTTTATTTCATGACACAAACATATATAAACAAAAAGATACCCAATTGGAATCATGAGAATGGTTTTCTAGGCTGTGCCTCATTGAGAAAAAACATGGAAAATCACAGACATGCTTTTACAAAGAAACATATATTTGCTAAGAAAACTCAAGAGAGTAATTTTAAAACTAGCCTAGATATAAAACAAAATGGTCCCCACGAATTTAATCATATTACTTTTGGACTCAAAAATGCTCCATCCACTTTTTAAAGAGTAATGTAATATTCTCTAAGGTCTTCAAAATAAAAATGTTTGGTATACTTAGATATTTTCGAGGAAGTTGTGTGTCTGTAATCTTCCACGATAAGTGCCGAACCGAGCTGAAGTTTGGTATGAAGATACAGTTCCTGCCCCGAATGCTATCATTAGTTTTTGACTGTCATCTGTCAAACGGAAGTGTCACTATTAAAAAATGACAGAAAATATATCGTACGAAACTTGACTTGCAATATGTCATTTGAGAGCCCTTGAAAAACTGTATCCAGAACAGTCAACATTATTTCTCCAACTGACATCTGTCAAAAATTAAAAAATATCAAAGTTCAAAATTTTGCCATTCAAAATCTATCTGATGTATTAGAACTAAATTCGGCAAGGAGCAACAATATAGAAGAATCAAATTAAGTCTGCAGTTGGAGCTTTCTACCGTTTCCCAGTCTGGCGCTATCAATGTTTAATTTTTCTCCCGGGCATTACCATCCGAGACGTCTGCTCGCCCGGGCTTTGACTAAGACGAACCGTGTTTGGTGTAGGACCACTCAATTGACTGGGGTCAAATATCTCTCTTAAATTGACTGTTGAATTGACCGATCAAATTGACTTCGTACAGTCCTAAGAATGCTTTATTTCAAAATAACCCCATTCTCCTGAGGCCTTGCCGGTCAAGTTCTGGGGTGTCACACAGCTGATTTTCAATATGTGAAAGACATCTGAAAATACATGAACGAAAACAAAAATTGCTTATGTTAGAGATTTACACATCTAAAATAGTTTTAGCAAATTTTCGATAAGATATTAAATTTTTCATATGAAGTAGAGAAGTAGAAAGTCAAAAATTTCCTGAAATTTTAGTACTCTACTTAGCTAACGGATCTTATTAAATTTAGGCGCATCTAGGTAATTTTAAAAATAAATGATTTTTCAACTCAAAATTGTCCTTACGAATTTGGCTTTTGGACTCAAAACGTCACTTCTACTTTCCAAAGACTAATGGATAATGTTCTCGGAGGTCTCCAGAATGAAATACAGTTAGATGATATCGTTCTATTCAACACACCAGTTCTAGAGCTCCTCAATGATTAAAATTCTGTATTTGAACGGGTAGGGAAATCAAATTTTTTTCAAGTCCAACTCGATGAATCCGAATTTTTGAGAAAAGTAGTGTTTTATCAAAAATATTAAACAAATGACACCTTGGTCTTAAAAATAATGTTAGTGTAAAAATGTATTAATGTCAAAATACTCCAATATCTAGACTCTTTGAAACCCTTCCTTTTGATGACTGCTTCAAAATGTATCCTCAGATCTCAGCTTTCTCAAGGCCCAGTAGGCTGAGATAAAGCTTACATTCAGCTCGTGAACTTTGAAGAATCTGAACCTAAATATAGCACCATAGAAAATTCACCATTTGCACTGATTTATATTTTCTTTGCTAAATATTTCGAGATTATGTTTATTTTGTAAGCTAAATTAAAATAAAACTAAGCTTGGCTTCTCCTGGCTTTTAAAACATATTGTTACATTAACACAATTATTCAGTATGAGTAAAAAAGTACAGTTTTTAACACGTGAGAAAGTTGCACATTATGTAATAATGTCCAACTCATTGTATCATATACTATTTCGGGTGATGGAGAAAAACAAGATGTACCCGTTGGATAAAAAACTCACTTGTTCATTGCACGTCAATTCAATCTGGTCAACATTGTAACCATTATTCGAAGGAGCCGTCGAATCCGCATCGCCGCAACCCGGCGAACTGGCAGTACCGTCCCCCAAGAGCTTCTCCAGGATATGTTCGGCTACTTTCCGACACTGTATGAAATCATTTGCAACTAATCTATCTGGCTGAAATAAAAAAACAAATCAATAAAAATCCGATATGACTAGCTTCCTCTGATGGATTTACTGTTCATTCCGGATTCATCGGGTTGGATTTCGACGGTATCACCATTCAACAATGTGCCACAAACATCACTAACCTTTTTCATCCTGTCTTGTTTCAACAGATGTGAAGGTACGCTGGAATGTGGCTGAAGGTAAAATTGTACTTTGATGAATTTGTTGGTGCAGTTTTCTTCTATGTTCGATATCACCCAATTGGGCACGGTTTCGTTCAGGAGAGCGTTTTCCGTCTCTCCGGAGGTGTCCCCCACCAATACCCTGTACAAAGTTCGGCCCCCTACTTCGCTAAAATCAAAAATAGAGTTAGTTATATTCTAGATATACCGGGTGACACAGGATATCGGGCCACCTCTGTAACTTCTGCATTCGTGAACAGATTTTTCTGAAAATCGGTACAGTTATATAAGCAACCATTTCGGATTTGAACACATTACAATCCAATATGACGGACTTCCGGGTTTTCTGCAAATGCCAGCAACTTTGATTTTTCAAATAGAACACCCTGTATATTTTTACATATTCAAGTTCAACAGGTCAAAACAAATCCAAACCTTATGTCAAATGTCATTTTTTTAAAACAATTGAAATTAAAATTGTTTTTTTATTTTACCTCGTGAATAAATGAGATTTGGTCAAAGCTATTCACAATGACTCGCAAATAACAGAAAAACTTAATTATTTTTTGTGTCACTTACTGGTTAATCAATTCAGTCACATCACATTTTGATCAAAAATTCATTTTTTTCAAATGGAACCCCTATGGGCCACCTACTTGTCTCTCTAGAACATACATTACGGAAAAAAATAACATATCATTTTTGTATTTCGGTGCAGTAACAAATTGTATAAATTAAAAAATCTACAACTAGTTCACGAGTTTCCTTGCAGTTCGAATAATTTTTCAACTTAGTAAGCTGTGGAAAACAACATTTCTGAATCTTGTCAGCTAATTGTGTTTCGCTGTCATCTTTCATCTCAACTCTCGAAAATTGGTTAACTTCCGAGAATTAGTTTAGTAGAAATGTAAAATCAAAATTAGAGAAGTGAACAGGTTGATATGTTATTAATTTACTGAGAATGTCTTAAAAACAGTGTCGCCGCTTGACAGTTATACGCTGAACGATACCCACATAGAAGACACCCACAAAGAACCTTTTTCAAAAATGTGGAGAGAAGTTTCCGAAAAGAACCCAACAATGGAGAAGATGATCGTAAGTGAATGTTTTGCTTATGTTGATTTTGATCCAACCGCTTCGACGCGGGAATTGGAATACCAATGCAATGTCAGTCGAGAAAACGCTAGAAGAATTTAAAAAAAACACCATTATCGTGCTTATAAGTATAACTTACACAATTAGTTGACAAGATTCAGAAATGTTGTTTTCCACAGCTTACTAAGTTGAAAAATTATTCGAACTGCAAGGAAACTCATGAACTAGTTGTGGATTTTTTAATTTACACAATTTGTTACTGCACCGAAATACAAAAATGATATGTCATTTTTTTCCTTAATGTATGTTCTAGAGAGACAGGTAGGTGGCACATAGGGGTTCCATTTGAAAAAAAAATATTTTTGATCAAAATGTGATGTGACTGAATTGATTAACCAGTAAGTGTACCAAAAACTATTTTTCAGAAAAAATAAGTTTTTCTGTTATTTGCGACTCATTGTGAATAGCTTCTACCAAATCTCATTTATATACGAGGTAAAATAAAAAATTCAATTGTTTTAAAAAAATTACATTTGACATAAGGTTTGGACTTGTTTTGACCTGTTGAACTTGAATATGTAAAAATATACAGGGTGTTCCATTTGAAAAAACAAAGTTACTGGCATTTCCAGAAATACCGGAATTCCGCCATATTGGATTGTAATGTGATCAAATCCGAAATGGTTGCTTATATAACTGTACCAAATTTTAGAAAAATCCGTTCACGAATGCAGAAGTTACAGGGTGGCCCGATATCCTGTGTCACCCGGTATTCTCATCTCTATACTGTTGAAGGTAATCATTTCTCACCTCAAAATGAGAGGTATATGCTTTGGCACGCTGAAATAAAGTCTATTTTCCGGATCGGTCTCCACCCCTCTCCAATGCTCGAACAAAGCTTGGAGCAACAGTTTGCCGTAGTTCACTTTGTGATCCGGTTCTGGAGTATCTCTTATTCCGGCATCTCTCGCAGACACCCACGCAGAGAAGCAATCGACTTCGTCTTGGCCTAGGTGGATAGTCAACATCTACCAAGTAAAAAATCTGATTTATTTGGACAAGTACACTTCTAATATTTGGGGTTTTCTTGCCCTAAATTAATGAAAATGTTGAGCTTGATATTTTTTGCTAATGTATTCCAATGCTTCTCGTATTTATCTTAATAACTCAATAGATTCTTGTGATTTCAAACCAATCAACACATTGCCATCACTTGAAAAAGTTCTTGAAATAGCGGTCTACGAACAGATCAAAAACTATTTCAATATCAACGAACTCTTTAATGGTGCTCAGTCTGGCTTCCGTAAAAATCATTCGTGTGAAACATCTCTTCAATATACCATATCAACCTGGAAAAGGGCTGTAGATGTTAATAAGTATACTGTGGCTATTTTTATGGATTTGCGTAGAGCTTTTGAAACGATTGATCGAAACATTCTATTGGAAAAATTAAAATATTATGGAATATCTGGCAATGTGTTGAACTGGTTTAGAAGTTACCTAAGTTATCATTTTCAACAGACCAAGATAAACAATGTTCAATCTGACAAAATTCTAAATGATATGGGAGTTCCCCAAGGATGCGTTTTGGGACCACTTTTATTTATCATATATTTAAATGACATACACTACACACGAGGTTCACACTCTTTGAATCTTTTCGCTGATGATACCTTAGTGTTTGAGTCTGATAAAAATCTTGAGAATGCAATCATAAATATAAACAACTCACTGAAAAATATCGAAAAATACCTAAAAGTGAATAAACTAAAACTAAATGTCAACAAAACGAAAGCAATGATCATAGCATCTGAATATGAGCTGCCTAACTTGGGTAATTTGAATACTATCAACATACATATAAATGGAGAAAATATCGAAATTGTATCCGAAATTAAATATCTTGGTTTTATTATTGATAGTAGTTTGACATTAAATAACCACACTGAGTATATTATTAAGAAAATATCAAAAAAGCTCTTTTTCTTTTCTAGAATTTCAAATTGTTTGAGCACATATTCTAAAACAACAACTTTTAATTGCATTATCCAACCTCATTTCGATTATTGTGCTTCCTTACTGTTTTTATTCAATCAACATAAAGTGTCTCAATTACAGAAACTTCAAAATCGTGGAATGCGTATGATTCTTAAATGTAGTCGCTATACTTCAATTTCGTATATGTTAAATTTACTTCAGTGGTTGTCAGTAAAAAAGAGGCTTTATTTTTCAACAATGGTTTTTATTTTAAATAAGATTGCAAAAGGTTTTCAACCAACTTATTTTAATGATTTTGTGATTTTAAATAGAGATATTCATCATTATAACACTAGGCAAAATAATGACTTCCACATTAATAGAACTAGTTCGAGACGATGCATGAATAACTTATTTTTCAAAGGTTTGAATGAATTCAATAAACTCCCCATATACTTGAAAGAGTCCAATACTGTTATAAGTTTTAAGAAAAGTCTATTGGCTTTTTTAGAACAAGATTTGTGATGTATTACTGTTTAATATTTTAATATTTTATTACTATTATTATTTATTTTAGAATTATTAGATTATCTGTATTTTTAATGATTATGTGACTGTTTGTTTGTAAATTAGATTTATCTATTTCAATAAATTACTACTACTACTACCAGCATTAGACAAGCCAATAGAGTGGCATCTCAATTGGATGAAAATGAAATATGCACTGCACTCTTCTTCAGTGTCAGTCAGAATCTCCAAAATCAAGTGTCCCAAGATTAAATCAGGAGGACCCCAAGGAGCAATCTTGGTACCCTATAGCTTATGAAATGCAACAAATTAAGCAAACGTTATTAACTTCTTCATTAATGGAATATTCACATGCTTCCAACAAGTAGAAATAAGAACTGTGAAACGTTCTGGTCACCACCAAACAATCAAAGTCAATAGGAACTAGTTTTTTTTATAAAATTTCGGATTCTGGGTAATTGGAGAGCGTTAATACAGTGTGGCCCATTTAAAATGGAACCACCCCTGTAGAATACGCATTTTTCAATCAATCTCAAAATATATTTTTTTTAATAATAATCATCAAAAACTGTATTTTGACACAAAATTTTCATAACTTTAGTTTCATTTCCAAGGCACTCTATGATTTTTTTTCTTTGTCAAAAACGGCAAAAGTTTATTAGGCAATTTTTGTTTTCAAGTTTGACTACACCACTGGATTCCTAATCGTTATAAATAAGAACCATCAAAATTTCATAAAAAAATATTGGTTAACAACGAAGTTACAACAACTTCAACTTTGGAAACAAAGTATTTGATAATAAATTTTTATTTAGATTATAAACATATTTAAAATCTGGCAACACCGTCGATACAAAATAGAACACCAGTGAACTTGTACCGTGAAAATCCGAAGTCAATAGCTCATTCCGTTCTACAGTTATAAGAATGGTAATGTGAGCGATTTGTGGTGGAAGCGATTTTGTAATAAAAATCTGACTACGCCACTGGATTTGTAAATTATATTCCCGTAAAATCATTTATTTAAGTGTAGGTTATCAGTGTATTCGAAAAGAACAGAAAATTTGAAATTCATTTTCAAGTTATACAGTAGTACATTCTTCCATAGCCGATAAAAACGAAATGAACAGAAACAAGTATTTATTCAACAATAAAACGTCATTAAGCAAAAACTAAAACTAAAATAAACATTACTGTAAAATTAAATATTTGAATTTTTGTGGCTTCTACCAAACCTCCATTTAGTTCGACACATTTATCGTATCTCTTCCGAATATTTTTTACACTATTTCTTATTTAAGAAATGAAATGCATAAAGCACACAAAGTCGTCTCCACAAAAGGTTCAATATAAATTGAAACACAATTGGTAGACCAACAGGCGTAAAACAACTACTTTCCTAGCAAATACCACGCAGAACATTGAATGATATTCACCTGACAATCCATGCAAACTTCCATATAAATGGATATTGTTCGCAAATGTTTCTTTCTGATAAGCTCGATTATGTTCAAATTCATGTCGTGTCCGCCTAACAATCCGCATACCGGTTTCAGGCTTTTGGCCCTCATCAGTACGGAGGAGTCACCAGCCAAAGATCCGGAGAGCTCTGGCCGAAGCGAGACACAACATAAATAAAATCACAGTTTATAGCTAAAGAATCAGTTCGCTCACTTGGCGTCGGCACTTTGATCTTTATGTTCCCGTTTGTACACTGCGCAACTCTGATTTGTATCCCTCGCGCATACCGCGTGTTACTGTGTTACTAATACGGACATTTTTCGTATACTTCGAAGAGCGATAACCGCGTACAGTCTTCTGTGCATCCTGAATTGTTTCCCTGGAGTGGATGTTACCTTGGAACATGCATTTGGGCCAAGTGAGCGAACTGCTTCTTTAGCTATAAACTGTGAATAAAATCATAATCGAGCTTAAAACATCTTTAGGTGCGTCGGAAAAGATAACTTTTAACCGGCGGCACCTAGTGACAGAAAGAAACACTCCATACATTCCTCCTACCTCGATAGGATTCTAAATAAAAGTTGTTGTTTTTCGCCTGTCGGTCTACCAATTGTGTTTCAATTTATATTGAACCTTTTGTGAAGACGACTTTGTGTGCTTTATGCATTTCATTTCTTATTTTATCTCCCTTCATATGGCTTTTTATTTCATTAAAATGCCAGTCTGGCAATTGAGCCACTCCTACTGAGAAGGAATCTTTTATTTAGAATCCTATCGAGGTAGGAGAAATGTTTGGAGTGTTTCTTTCTGTTACTAGGTGCCGCCGGTTAAAAGTTATCTTTTCCGACGCACCTAAAGATGTTTTAAGCTCGATGATTATTTTATTTATGTTGTGTCTTGCTTCGGCCAGAGCTCTCCGGATCTCTGGCTGGTGACTACTCCGTACTGATGAAGGCCAAAGCCTGAATGCGGATTGTTAGGCGGACACGACATGAATCATAATCGAGCTTATCAGAAAGAAACATTTGGAAACAATATCCATTTATATGGAAGTTTGCATGGATTGTCAGGTGAATATCATTCAACGTTCTGCGTGGTATTTGCTGGGAAAGTAGTTGTTTTTCGCCTGTCGGTCTACCAATTGTGTTTTAATTTATATTGAACCTTTTGTGAAGACGACTTTGTGTGCTTTATGCATTTCATTTCTTATTTCCTCTCCTTTCATATGGCTTTTTCTTTCATTATTTCTTATTTGTTGAGGTGTAATTTCGGCGCAAATCCAGTGGCGTAGTCAGATTTTTGTTACAAAATCGCTTCAACCTCAAATCGCTCACATTACCATACTTTCAAGAGTTATAACTGTAGAACAGAATGAGCTATTGACCTCGGATTTTCACTGTACAAGTTCACTGGTGATCTGCTTTGTATCGGCAGTGTTGCCAGATTTTTAATATGTCTATAATCTAAATAAAAATTATAATCAAATACTTTGTTTCCAAAATTAAAGTTGTTGTAACTTCGTTGTTAACCAATATTTTTTTATGAAATTTTGATGGTTTTTATTTATAGCGACTACAAATCCAGTGGTGTAGTCAAATTTGAAAACAAAAATTGCCTAATAAACTTTTGCCGTTTTTGACAAAGAAAAAAAACCATAGAGTGCCTTGGAAATGAAACTAAAGTTATGAAAATTTGTGTCAAAATACAGTTTTTGATGCTTGATAAAAAAAAAAATTTTTCAGGTTGATTGAAAATGCGTATTCTACAGGGTGGTTCCATTTTAAATGGGTCAAACTGTATATTAAAAAATAACAAGTCTGCAGGTCGACTTGATTTTGAATTCAAAGTATGTCGAAAGTACCTCAAAATGTTTTGTGTAATATGCACAGTGTCAGTGCTCTGGATGTAAGGAATATGGTGGCAAATATGATAAAAATTGAAAAAGAAAGCTTTATTTGATTAATGATGAAAAAAAAGGACAATATATGAAAAAAAAATACTCACCCCAGTTTTCAGATCAATATTGAACCAGTTAGGAACGTAAACCATTTTGAACCTTTTCTTCTCTTCTTCTTGAAAATTGGCCTGTCCCAAATCCTCTACTCTCCTTGCCTGAAGAAGTTTTTTATAGACAGATTTAAAAAAAATCATAACGGAACTTTTAGATGTTCCTGAATGAAAATATTATATATACAGTGTGGAAACCTATGATAGAATAAAATCCGTATCTCCATAATAGAAATATATTTTTAAAAATCCTCGGACAGGTCGATTTTTATACATAAAATTGTTCAACCCCCTTTCAACCTCCTGCTCTACAGATCAACCCCTTCAAAATGTTCAAATTGTACAAGGGGTCACAAGTTACACCTTTGAGAGGTATTTTAAATCTCTATCCAACAGTAATATTTTTTTTTATTCGGTTGAGCCATATCCTCAAGAAAGCGTTTGAAAAATTTAAAATTTATTAGAATTTTCGTCCAAATTCTTGATAATGGTAGGTACTGTTTCATACTGTTTGATTGTATTACTCATAAAGTAAATTTACCTACTTATTTAAAATCAGTTTTTGATACGGAATTTCCATCTACGCCTATGTTTTCCTGATGTTTTTTCCTTCAGCTCTGAAAAAGAGACATTTTAAAACTAAAGAAAACGAAACTTATTTATTTGTAATATTCCAAGAAATACTCATACTCAAGTTATTCTCTAATAGATGAGTACTTTGGACTATAAGGTCATATCAGTAACGAAGAAAAATTTAGTGGTTACATCTGTATGGATTCAATATACAAAATTATAATTTACCATCATATTTTTTATATTGAATCCATACATTGATGTAACCCCTTTTTTAGAATTTTGTCTTCGTTTTTGGCTGATGATGGACCTTTATAGGTCCGAAACATTACCATCCCTATTTAAGAGGGTAATAAACATTGTGGGGTATGATTACGAGTATTCGTGGAATATTCCACTCCACTCCACTTTGAGATAAAATGGACCTTTTTCACAAATTATTTATTTGTGTTAAATTTTTTGTGTTTTCAGGTACTAGTAGAAAATGTGGCAAAAAGTAAATTTGGTCTTAAAAAAATACATTTATTGGGGATAGCCAATGGTGATAGTTTAAAATTGTAGTAGTAATTTTTTAAATGCGTTATTTAACCAACTCATCATATAACCATCCTAATGATGATTGGATATGGAGATATGACTCGAATAGGCAGATGTTAATTTGTTTCGTGAAAAGTATCCTGAATTATCTCCTATTTCACAAGAAATGGTTAGCAAAATCGGAAAACAATTTCGTGAGTTAGGTCATGAAAAGTATTTGCTCAGAAGAGGGCATTCTTTAGTTGACGAAGATACTAAACTAAATGTATTGTTGGAGATAGAAGAAAATTCTACGACTTCTGCAAGGCAAATTGCACCGACTACCAATGTAAGTCATACAATGATTACAAAACTGTTTAAAGCTAACAAACTACATCCTTACAAAATTCACCCGATACGAGAGATGTGAAGATGTTCCTGACCGCAGGATTGAATTTTGTGAGAAAATTATGAGAAAGTTAGACCAACATGAATTATTGCTAACCCATGAATTGTTTTCTGATGAATCCACCTTTACCCTTCATGGACATGTAAATCATCAGAATTGTAGATACTGGCCTCGAGAGAATCCACTGGATGTGAGAGTTACATACTCAGAGACCAGAAAAAGTAAATGTCTGGGCCGGCATTCTGGGAAATCGGATAATTGAACCAAAATTTTTTTAGGGCTTATTCCTATACTAACAAATTTATTTCCTAATCCAGTTAATCCAAATGTATGGATCACCACCGCATTTTAGAGTTCCTGTAAGAGAATATGTAAATACAGTATTCCCGAATAGATGGATAGGTCCAAGAGGTGCATTGGAATGGCCGGCGAGATCACCTGACCTCACCCTATTAGATTTTTTTATGGTGTCATATCAAAAACAAGGTCTACCAAACAAAACCTACAAACATACAAGACTTGAAAGATAGAATAATGGCAGAAATGCGGGCGATTACTCCACAGATGTTCGAAAACGTCAGAAATCAATTTTATTATAAGGCTGAGTTGTTGTCAAGAAGTAGAAGGAGCACATTTTGAACATCTTATTAATTAGTGTGTCAAAATAAAGTTATTTTTATTAAGTATTTTTAACTAAAGCGTAAAGAACTCAAATTTCTTTAAAGCTCAGCAAAACACGTACCTTTTTTGCTAATTAAAATTTTACATGAAGCCAATCTGTAGTACTAGTAGTACTAAGAGGGTATAAAATTTTTGGGAAAAAATAGATTTTTGAAAATGAAACATTTAAAATGCTTTCATCTCAAATAAGCATCAGAGAAATAAAAAAAGAAATAGATGGTTGTATTGAGAATTTAAAAACCTTTCGAACAAGGTACAACTCAACCCCTCTTTTCATTACAAAATTTTGAAGGGGTCGATCTGTAGGGCAAGAGGTTGAAAGGGGTCAAATAATTTTATTAAAAAAATAGATTTTCAAAAATAAAAATCGACCTGTCCGAGGATTTTTTAAAATATATTTTTGTTATGGAGATACGGATTTTATTCCATCATACGTTTCCACACTGTATATATATATATAAATGAATCTCGATTCTTTGTAAGCGCAAAACGTGAGAAAAGCTGAACCAATTTGGTTAAATTTTTTTAAATGTTCATTTTAGCCCGAGGATGGTTGTAACAGAAAAACAAATTAGGAAAGTTGTCCGGAAATTTTAAAATTCGGGTATATAAAAAAAAGACTATCGAGTCATTTATTACCAAACAAGGAGACAGATAGCTCAGCGTTTCACTGTCACCTACCAAGCAGGTCAGAGAAACGAATCCCAGTAAGGGTAAAAAAAAGAGATAAATGGGAAAACGAGACAACAGGAAAACGGAATAACGGGATAATGGGAGAAAACGATAACGGGATAATGGAAAACAGGATAACTGGTAAATGGGATAACAGGATAACTCGGTAACGGGATACCGGAACAACGGGATAAAGGGTAGCGGGCTGAGTCAAAGGCATAATCTAGATGGAAAACATAGGAAAAAATATTTAGGGAATATAGAAATTTGGACAGGGTAACATCTGTCGGGTTAGCTAGTACATATATATATATATATATATATATATATATACAGGGTATTCTCTTTCCAACAGGTTGTAGAACAGAGATATAAAAATAAGTCAAACTTGTTTCTTTGTCCTACAATTCATATGCATTTTCCACTCACTGTCTAAGTTTTTCCAAAGTATCCACTGAAAATGTGTTTGGGGTAGAGCATGAGGATTATCTACCGCCTAAATATGTGGAAATCTTCACGCAATTTCTGTAGCCACAATACATTTTGTTATTATGATGTTAATTTATGAACCACTGAAAAAATTCAACTCAAATCACAGAATTGTTAGACTAAAAATGATAGGTAAATGCTAAAAAAGAAACATAGAGCAATTGAATTTAATGAAAGGCTAACCAAAGCAAAATATATTTATTGAGAACAAAACTTGAATATTAAATGTAACGACTACACTTACCAGTTGCAGATAAAAAATATCATAAATGAATTATTTATTGAGGGGGGTACAAAAAAACAATGTTTCAACGATAATATTCATCAAAAGAGAGCTGGTTGATTGGGAAAATTATAAAAATTAGAGAACTAGGGTTGTCATATTTTCAATGAATTGAGATAGGAAAAATGTGCATATTATAAGTAGAAAGTTGACCTCTGTAAATTCTTAGGAAATGTAGACATTTTTTTAAAATTATTATCCAGAACCAAAGACCAGATAACAAAAAATAAATTTTGATATATATGAAGACAATACTCCCGCTAGATGATAGAATAATAAATATTATATAGAAAGTATACAAGATATTGTGAGTAGCTTCCATAAGTTGACAATTACACCAGTCAAATAAATTTTGAACTTTTAATAAAAATATAATTAGAAACAATCATCAATACACTAACAAAAATTGGTATGTTCAATTTCAAAAATCATTTTGAATATATAACAGGTCCTTTATTGAATTTGAAAAATTGTTCATTGAAACAAGTCATTTTTCCTGATGAACTGAACGTAATTCCTATAAGAAAAATATTGAACATCATCAGTGCTGAAGATAGATAGGGGGGTCAATAAGGCTTTTTAGCCTCTCCGTACTTCAATCTATAAGATCTTTTGAACATTACCCTTTATCCCGGGTTTCCCAAACTTCTTGCAAAGTGTATCAGTTTCCTGGGAGCTAAGTTCCTGATGTCTGAGGGCGTTAATAAGACCCTTTCGAGGAAGAGCCTTTGGCGAAACAGTGATTGGCAGTCGAACAGTTCACTATCTGATCTATCCATTTTTTTGAGGTGATACCTCAGAGGACAATGTCCAGTGAGCAGTCCCGTTGCTAGAGTTTTTCTTGTCTAACTCGAAAAGCTGTTTAGTTTTCTTTGGTGATGAGCTGAGAAGCCTCTTCGATTCTCTTTGGATAGACCACAGAAAGGTTCTGGGTCAGGAAATTTAGGTGAAGATATTTTACCAATAAACCCTTTATCCGCCATTGCAAAAATATTTGACAAAGCATTGTATATCTGAATAAAGAAATGTAATTGTAAACAGAAAATTTGTATCGTCCGGCTTCAGAGAAGAATACAGTTGTGTGAATGCAGTATATAATAAATGAATGGAAAGCAGGGAGAATGTTAATAAACTTAATAAAATATTGAGTTATTTTTGTGGACTTCGATCGAGCATCGATACAACTGATTCGGAAAATTCTTGAGAAATTGCTATTATACGGTGCTAATAGAAATATTTATTTTTATGGATGAAAGACTATCAGAGTAATACAAGAGAAAATGTGAAAATAAAAGATACAGAGTCGGGTGGATTAGATGTTGATAGGGAATGTCCCAAAACAGCATAATGGAACCCCTAATTTTTATAGTTATATAAATGACATTCAGTATATATTATTCACATGAAGAGCAAAATTGCAATATTCTTGTGGAAAATATGAATAGAGAATTAGAGAAATTTAAAGATTGGTTAGAAGTAAATAAATTGAAGTTAAATGTCAAAAAAACAAATTTAAGAAAAATAATCTTAATTTTGAAATTTTTTGAGGAAAAATTGAAATGGCAGAAAAAATTAAATATCTGGGGGTAAGTTGATAGTGAAATGAAATTAATTTTTAAAATTCCAAAAACATTGTATGCTAGAAAATTAATTTAAAACACAATTATCTAAGCACATTTAAATTACTTCCCAACAATTATATACATGGCTAATCAAAATGAGATAGAAAGATGCTATTATGAAAACTCTATACAATTTATATTGAATGATTTGAATTTGTCGGATGTTAAGTCATTCATTAAATATAATGTTATGGTATTTATCCACAAGAATCGACTATTTTCAGGGAGCAAGAGTAGCATAGGCTTACATTTACCTATACAATTTTTTAATACTACTACTTGGCTAGCTATGGACGTAGTGCTTGTTTCTGTTTCTGTCTCAACAATTTCTAAAGAAAGTAGTCAATTTTTTTGAGTGGTGAAGGCCTTCCTGCATGTTCGCCTTATTGCTCTTTCCAACTCCTCGTATCATGACACATTTGAACTGATTTCACAAACATTTGCGCTCTTTTGGAGAGGAATAGATGTATTAGTGAGATTCTTTGACTGCACTTCCATAAATTAAAAACATTTTTCACAAGTTTATTGTCTTTATAGACGTGTGTTATCGTTTAAAAAATGCAACGAACCAAAAACAACAACTGAGAAAAAGAAAACTCAGAAACAATGAAACCGCTTCCATCTTAACAAGTCAGTGCGTGCAATGATTTGACGTATTCAAAATGACGGTGTGGACAGGACGGCACTTGAATTTTCAATTAATGATATCTCTGTTATTTTGCAACATTTATGTAGGATTTCACAACATTTATGTAGGTGATTTTTTCAACATCTCTACATCCTATTGAAATACGTGAAACATGCTGTACATAGCTTGCTTTCATTTGGGACAAAATTTGTGTCTACTGATTTTGACCAAGTGAAAAACTTTGTTATACGCACTTGCACTTTGAGAAATTTCATGACATTAGAGAGAGAAATGAAAACCATTTGTTAGAATGATAGCTTTCTTCAAACGGAAAATTTCGCAAAAATTCGGAAGGTGATTGGATTCAAATGAATTTGGCTTAATGATTATGCTTATAATCTCTACCTGTGTTATCCTTGGTCATAGTCACGACAGACACTGACTCTAGGTAAAACCTCAAAGTGATTATAAGATAAGTGAATTAGTTATTTGGCTTTTAAACTTAAGATTCCTACAAGTGTAGTACTCTTTTGCCACAGACCCGACAGTTCCCGGAACTGGGTCCAATCCTACCAGGAATTTTAATGTTTTTTTTTTCGACTAAATGTTTGTAAACTTTTTCAAATTCAATAATTTTTCCGAATGGGGATTTCTCGGTTTAATTTCGGAACGGAGATCAAAGTTCATATTGTATAAATTATATTAATATCTAAGGAGATTCTTCCGAACGAAATTAAACACGATTTTGTTTAGAATTAGAAATGCTCATTTCCAATCCCATGTCTGGAGATTCGTTTTGAATATTAACGGCGCATTGATATCGTGCAGGTGCCTTTTTCAATAGTCAGCGTTATTTTTCCAACGGTCGAAGCTGAGCAGATTCAGACAAAGAAGCTTTGTTTTTTTTTCGGATTCGATACCGAAAAATAATTTTTTAAGTGAATCAGTCTGGGTTTGATATTCACATCGTGTGGATCTCAACCTGCCGAGCGTTTTCAACAGCGTACCCTGTCGAAGATGCCTCGTCGTTGACGTTGAGGATTCTACGTTTGAAGATAAAAGGACCAATCTTATTTCTTCGCTTCATTTTTCGGATCTGACTGAAAAGGTGAAGAAGTGTCAGAAGAAGAGGATTAGTTTCCGCCTGTTAACCGGTGAAGGGCTTTTTAGGGGAAGAAAGAAGATTTCCACACCTTTACACGTTTAACGGAATTTTTCATCCTGGCCAACTTGGTATACGAGAGACATCAGAGAGTTCTTCAAAGATATTCTCCGCATCTTATCATCTAGGAATTTCCAGATCGGCGATTTTGATATACGAGGGACATCAGAGAGTTCTTCAAAGATATTCTTCGCATCTTATCATCTAGGAATATCCAGATCGGCGATTTTCTACAAGTCCTGAGAAGCTACTCCAGGGAAATAGCTGAAGCAAGAAGACATCTAGATCTTTCCTTCTTCGCTCTCTATCAGGTATCAAGTCAATAAAAGGGTCCCGGGGCAGGTTAGTTGCTAGGAGTCTATATTTATAGGGGTGAAACATCCTTGCCTGTCAAGACATCATTAGGGATTCCTTGAGAATTCCCGAACAAAGTGAACCCCTTTGGACCTGGAACAACAATTCGCGTTTCTACTTTCCACAAATCCTGAATAAAAAAGGTTACCTTCCGCATCTTATTTTGGGATAACGAGTTAAAGTTAAATATTCCTAGTTAGGCGCGATTCACTACGCTCTTTATCCATGCTAAGGTTTTGAAAAACCGTGATCCTACCTCCAGTCCTCCCAGGCTGGTCTTGCGGCATTTTTTTTACAGTAGTTATAGGAATAACATTGCACATTGTTATTCCTCGCGAAACCCAAAATTAATGTCTGAAATTCAACACCTCTGTTAGGCGACGAAAAAATTTTTTCCAATATAAAGTTCACTGGCATTCGGTATTTGCGGCTATGGAAGAATCCACGAAAGAAATCGATGAGTTTCAAACATGGCTTTCAGTTATTCCAACTACAGTAGGCACGACTAGCTAGAGTCGCTTGCCTACAGACAAACAGACATAATTCGCAGCGAATCTGTCTAATGAATTGTTAGATTTTGCAGGCTTTCCAAAAGCCGTTTCCTTGGTAGCTGAGCCCGTCTACAATCCGGTCCGAGGAGCTCAGAAAGCCATTCAACTCGAGTCTCGACATCAAAATTAGATTCAGATAGGAATTTAAATACTCCGCGAAAATATGAAAGTGTGTTTTTTGGAAATGAATTGTATATAAACGAAATGTGATCGCGAGAGGCGAGTCCACAGACAGTGAAAATTCGGGAAAATCTCCCTTCGAGATTTCCCAAAAATTTGTCAGAAAAACCCTCTTTGGGATTTTTCAATGATTTAGAAACTGAAAAACCCACTTCGGGATTTTTCCAAAATTTAAAGAAAAAAGTTGTTTCGCAACTAGACTCTGTTGGCAAGCTGACCGACAGGGCTAGCAAATTGAAACTGGATCTAACACAAAAAAATTTGACTCTGCGAGATTTCGGAAATAGCCCGTCAGGTAGAAATTCTCAAAAAGAGATTGTCGTTCACGAAAAAAATTGGTTTCATCCGGCATCTCGCACATCTGGCGAGATTACGGGGAGACAAGATGAGTTTCCAATGAAACCTCCGCGACACTCAAACTTTTCCAAATTGGGAAAAACAGTTTCTGTTGACCAAGAGGCCTACGTGGAGGAACGTAGGGGTGGTGGAAGGTTTTCCCCCGACTTCCGTTCCAAAAGCGAAGCGGAAGTAGGGGAGAGACTGGCTGGGACGAATGGGGGGGATAATGGGCCTAAAATGTTTGAAAAACTTTTTGACATAATTCATGATTCCTTAGAAATCATTAAAGATAGGAGTTTTAGGCCAGGTAGTTTCCGCAGCCGCGAGGAGTCTGTCACCGGAAACCAAAATCCCTGGAGGAAAGCGGCTGAGGGCTCGGCGCCTATTATGAAAATCACCCCACGCGAAGGTTTTTCCCATAATAGGAATATTGACGCTTGTCCCAGTGAGGACGCTCGGGAGACGGCACGAGAAAAATTGTGAGCGGGTTTTTGAAAAATTCAAGTATACGCAACCCCCCCAAAACCGTTATATGGAACAAAATATATATATATATATATATATATATATATATATATATATATATATATATATATATATATATATACCCCACTGCTCTTGAATCCAACATGCCTCCATAAGAGCCCATTTGGAATTTTAAAATGTTTATACACTTATGTTTAAGTAATCTTGATCAATTTTGATCAAAGTTTTAACTATATATGACTTTACCAAGAGTGTTGTCTGTTGTGACATGGTATTTTATAAATTGCTGCAAGTGAAAGGGATTTTTAACCTCACTTTTAGTTCCTGATGAAGAGACAATAAATGACTCGAAAGCTTGAATAGAAAAAAGAGTACACTTTTTTTCCATACCCCTGTTGACTGCATACCCGAATTTAAAAAGGATTCTTCTTTAACTTAGACAGTCGTCTAACCTTCACAACTATATATATATATATATATATATATATATATAAAATGGTAAAATATATATAAGCATATCTCTTAAAAAAAAATGCATTCAATTGAAATTTGCGCACGATTACAATTATTATAATATTATCCTTACCCTCAAAACGTCATAAACAGCAACATTTTCCTGGGCGTCCTTTGTTAGAATATGTCTTTTGTCATTGAGAACGACGGCTTGCCTTATAGCTGCCCCCCCAGCTATAAGGGACAAGGGGGCCGTTGGCATCCTGGCTTCATCTTTGAAATGTTTTTCAGTGGGTAATTTCCAACACCTGATGTTCGAGTCGGACGTAGATACCTGAAATATATAATTTTTTGGTTCTCTTTCAGTACAACTCTTTTAAATTAAAAATATTTTTACTGGAAACAGTTTAAAATGAAAACTGTTTTTTTTCAATACAGAAATTTATTTGAATAACTCACCCAAACTGCCTGCTGATCTGCAGTGAAGCACATTTTGAGAATTGGTGCTTCTTCTACACAAACTACAATACTGTTTGCGATATTTTTCAAATCAGTCATTATAACCTAGAACGAAACGGTATAATCAGCACAGAACACTAGTTTGAATATTTTTTAATGGAATCTTTGGAACGTGTTTCCAAATATCTAGCAAACGTAAAATGTCTCTCATAAATGTTTTAAGCGGCAAAACAAAATGCCCTGTTCCTGTACTATAAGGCTTCACCAAACCTTTCATATTCCATTTCAGCGCACCAATTAGTTATAATGCAAACAAAATACACTCATTTCACTAAATGATTTTCACTTGACTCAGTTTACAAAACCACCACACATGTTTCGCTATACAATAGCTTCTTCAGGTGAAGATAATATTAACTCAATAATCACGATGTATCATGTTAAATAAACAAGGCAGGTGGTAGAAAGTATATAAATCTAATTATGAATATTAAGGATAATCCAATAGGTAATTAATAAGACGGAGACTAAGTAGAATGGGGATTATATCCATTATCTATTTAATCTTCAGTGAAACAAATTCAACAAAGGAGAATTATTTAAATTATCTGGTCATTAACAAATATTGCAACTTTTTGAATTTATTAATTTCTAAACTTTCTAGAAGGTTAGGTTAAAACTTTCTTTTCTTATAAAATATTTCGAAATTGTAACAAAACAAGTTTTTCAATCAGTGGTGAGTAGCAAAAGTGAAATTTGTTTTTTCATTGACGAAACAGTTGCTATGTTCTGATAATCGTTTTTTAAATGTTCTGCCTGTTTGGCATATGTAAAAGAGTCCTAAGTTAATTTATGTTGAATATATGCCTCTGTTATATGGTCACCACAGGCAGACATCGATAAAGATGCAATAGAAAAGTTTAAAAAAAGATTTTTGCGATACCTATATGTTCGTAAATACAATGCATATCCATATTTGGTATCCTATCAAAGTATGCTAGAAAGTTTTAACCTGGTGTCGCTTGAAAGGAGGAGATTGCGGTTCAGGCTGCACTTTTTATCTATTACATTATCAACAACATCAAATACAATGGTCTCTCATTAATTAACAATGTCAAAATTACAGTACCCAAAATAAACTTGAGAATGAACAGAAAAATGAATTTCTCTACAAATCCTATGGATTGCTCACCAATAAACAACATACTACAACAATGTAATTCCCTTGTTGATAAGTATGACTTAGATTTTTACATGTCCTGTCCTAAAACTATTAAAGCTTGTATGCTGTAAAATTTTAAAATTCGACTCTTTTTGGAGTTTTTTCTTCCTAGTATAAGTTAGTTTTAAGCACGTTTGGAGTATTCTCTTCCTATTATAAGTTAGTTTTAAGCACCTCAACCTTACATGTTGTTACATTTTAATGTGTTTGTAAGTGAAACTAAATAAATAAATGTACTCCAAATTTACCAGATTTTACTTTATTATTCTCAATAAACTTACTTAAATTATCTGTTTTGTATCCAATATTAATGATGTTCTTACGTAAGACATTTTTTCATTAATATGTAATAACTTTAAAAATAAGTTTTTCGTTTTGAATAGAGAACACTTCTTATTTATTTATTTGGTGTAAATGTCAAAACCCCTATTGTTACAAGAATTTGTACAAATTAGAATATGAAAAGTACTTAAAATACTTAAAACTAAAAAAAGATAAAAAATACAAACAAAAATCTAAAGAGAAAATTCATAATTAATTGCAGAACTCTTGAAAGCCTCCAACAAGTCAGTGAAAAAATCAAGTTCTGAAGCATCAGCTTCCCTTAATATTCTTGACATTGGACTATTAAATCAATAATGATCAAGGTGTGAGTTCTCAACAAAAATATTTTTATTATCTCTTGTTACTCTTTGTTTGGCTCTCAGATTAACTGAGGAGAGAAGTTCTGGGCAATTTAATTGGCTTGACACTTAAAATGAATAGAAATATTAGATCAGCTTGAGTCCGCCTGTTTTCCAGTTGGTTAGGTGTAGCATGGAAATATCAGTGTAGTTATGACGATGGTCCATTTAAAAGCCCATTTTGTAGGCAACCGAATACAAAAATGTATTTTGGACCCTTTCCAATGATGTTTTGTAAACTGAATAAGGGGGACACCACACAATGGATGCATATTCCATAGATAATAAAAAGCACTGTATTATATGACTCACACACACATTCCATTATGTTATCTTGAATCAAAGAGAGTAAACGTTATCTGAGTATAGGAGAGTCTATTCCCCATAAGACAATGGTGACACTAATAGAAAGAGATGAGTCATTTGTGAGTCATAGTGACATATATGGACATGTTATGGCCACAATTCTCTCTGGACAGTGGCAGTCTAGCATATCCGCACTCTGGTATCTGAGAGTTATAGGCTCTTGAATTGGACCACTCTGTATGTTACATGGGCCACCTATAGTGATGTCCATGTACGTCACGATGACAGGTTAACACGTTCTCTGCCACTGGCTCTCATAAGAGCAAGTTAGACACAATGAATGTGCCACCGACTCTTTAAAGAGCCGCCGACTTTGGCTGTTTATAACGTAGATGTATTAGTTCGGCGATGAAGTCTAACGTGTGTGGCGGTGTAGGCACTGCGTAAAGGTATTATTTTATACGATAATGAATCTGTTTTCTTTTTTTTTCTTTTTAAAAGTTGGTAGTCGTGTTTAAAAATGACCGATGAGTGTGCTGTACCGGGCCCTTCTAATCCAAAATAGCGAGAATTCGCAAGAAATATTACACAATTATTAGATATTTTTAAAAAGTCTGACTGTGATGAGTTTGACGACGTGGAGTCAGTGGTGTCCATGGGGTGGGATTCTAGTGATGACGGGGAAGTGCAGATAACATACAACAAAATACTGACGACGCCGACCAACAACCAAATATTGCAACGAGTAACAATGCCTTCAAAAATTATCTATGCTCTTATTAAATATTCAATCTATTCGCTATAAAACTGACGAACTCCTCGTATTCATTGAAAATCAGGAATTACCCGAATTAATTCTAATTACAGAGCACTGGCTTGAAGAAAATGAACCCTATTATGTTCCTAACTACACTATAGCTTCAAAATATTGCAGAAAAACTTCAAACAATGGTAAAACTCTGATATTAATAAATAATAACTTCTCCAATACATTCGTATTGGAAAATATCACTAATTATGATAATTTAATTGTAGAGCATACTTTCGAGTTATCCTTGGTATACAATAGGGCCAATAACCTATATATAATCTGCATGTATAGGACTCCAAACTCAGATTTGAACATATTCTTCAAAAATTTTGAATCTATTCTTACACAATTACCCATCAACTCGAAATTAATTATAGCCGGGGATCTCAATTTAGATTTCTCGAATGAGCAATCCCCAGTTTCACTCACTCTCAAAAATCTGTTAACTTCTTTCAATCAGACTATGCATGTATCAAATCCTACTCGAATCTCTTCACACTCATCAACTGTCATAGACTATGTCTGTTCCAACCTTGATAGTAAAGGTATTGATTGCACTGTCATTCATGCAGGATTATCTGACCATGAGGCAATCTACACCTCCTTCCTAATAAATGAGATCCCGAAGAAAAAGAGGCACAGGTTTGGCAGAATCTTCAGTAGAGTGAATTTTGACAAATTTAAGGAACTATCTTCTACAATAAACTGGGTGCCAGTTCTGAATTCCCCTGAACCTTTCAATGCATTTCACAAAACTCTTCTGCTTGCCTTTCAAAATTGTTTTCCTCTACAGAAAATAAAGGACAAAGGAAAAAATAAAAAAACATGGATATCCCTAGGAATAAAAAAATCGGCTGCAAACCTTAGGTCATTGAACATAATAAGAAAGCACACCACTAATGAGTGGTTTTTACTCTACTTCTATAATTACAGACGCACCTACAAAGTTGTAATAAAAGCTGCTAAGGAAAACTACTACAAACACAGAATAGAGAATGCAAAAAACAAAATGCGCGAAAACTGGTCTATAATAAACAACCTAAGGGGCAAAAGTACTCATCTCCCCTCCCATACGAACATTGAACCAAACAAACTTAATTAATTTTATTGTACAGTAGCTAAAAAACTGACCCTAGACATAGTACCAATGACTGACCCCTTACATTATCTCAAACATATATCCATATCAGATAGCTTTTACTTATATAACACTGACATTGACGAACTCAAATCGATCTTTAACCAAATGAAAAATAAAAAATCTTGTGGGTTGGATGAAATATCGGTGAAAATATTACAAAATTTGCCAGATGAGATGAGATGTATTAGTCGAAGCAATTAACATTTCATTTATGACAGGTGAATTCCCTACTTGCTTAAAAACTGCTATTATAATTCCACTGCATAAAGGTGGTCAACTCGAAGAACCCTCGAACTTTAGACCAATCGCACTACTGTCAACCCTCTCGAAAATAATTGAGAAGCTAGTTAAGAAAAGACTAGTATCATTTTTAAATCGGAATAATATATTTTCGTCCTCTCAATTTGGGTTCCAATCTAATAAAAGCACCAATGATGCTATTTTCAACCTGTTTACACAGAATTGAATGCCGGTGAAGCTGTTGGAGCGGTGTTTTGTGATTTTTCCAAAGCATTCGATTGTGTAAATCACGGAATACTGCTCCAGAAGCTGGATTGCTATGGAATCAGAGGTGTAGCTTATAACTGGCTAAAATCGTATCTCTCTAACCGAATTCAGATGGTAAAATGTAATAATAAATTGTTGAACCCTTCAATTATTGATTATGGTGTTCACCAGGGCTCGGTATTGGGACCAATTCTTTTTCTTATTTATATAAATGATCTTGGTAATATCAACATTTTCGGAAAATTCACCATGTTTGCAGACGACACCACAATAATGTGGCACGGAAAAAATGTTGAACTCTTGAAAGAAAATATCACTTCTGATTTGGAGAAAGTTAAACGATGGTGTGACTCCAACTTGCTGTGCTTCAACATTGAGAAAACAAGCATACTAACCTCCAAATTCAACTTTGATAACCTAGCTTTAGGCAATCAGAGGGTAACTAGCCAACCCCACACCAAATTTCTAGGTTTATACCTAGATGACAAATTGAAATTTGAAGCGCACATAAAAAACTTAGTAAAACATTAGCATCAGGCTGTTATGCTGTTCGAGTCATTACCAATGAACTTGGCCTCAATTCAGGCTTCTCACTTCTCACTGATTGAATCTCACATAAGATATGGCATCTCCTTCTGGGGTTCCTGCTCTAACCAGTTAATGAACTCAATATTTGTACTTCAAAAGAGAGCATTAAGGTACTTTTGTAAATGTCGTTCAAGGGTTCATTGTAAGCCTCTTTTTATTGAACATCGAATTGTAACGCTAACTTGTATATTTATTCTCGAAACAGTGTGCTTAATACATAAAACGAAATCAAAAGAGTCAAATAATAGACCCTGTTATATTACCCGTCAACACAATAATATTAGTATGCCCATACCAACATCATCCTTGACAAAAAATTGCCTTATATTCGAGAGTAGGAAGATTTATAACCACCTACCTGGCCTTCTCAATAACACAGTAAATCTCGCACTATTTCGAAATTCAATTAAGAATATCCTTCTCAAAAAGGCATATTACAACCTACAGGAATTCTATAGTGACAACCTTAGTTAGATCATTATGTATGACTAGTACTGTACACCCATTTATTTTTATTTTTTTTATTATATTGTAATTCCTCTGACTACTGAATGTAGTAGTATGTATGACAATCAACTAATAAAATTTTACCATGTTATGGAAGTGTTATTAGTTGTGTTTGTATATGTGATGAATATATTTGTATTTATGAGTAAGCATTTTTATTATTAATGATTAATAATTGTTTAATTGTTTATATCCCTTTCACAAAGCTTTGTCAACAAGTAACCATATTAGATAATAAAGTATATTTTCATTGATTGATTGATTGGAATGATACGAAAGGTACAAATGTTGACTGGAAAAAAACCCCCAAGACATGAAAAATGTTCCCTTTTTGAAACAAGAAAGTTTGCTTGTTCCTCCGATTGGAAATACTATAGACTAACAGTCTCGTATCTTCTTTTGGAAGGACCTTACAGTGACCGAACTATTGGTTTTTTTGGGGGTGTTCCTTCATATGGGAAATGTAAGGATAAAGCGTTTTCAAGAGTATTGGAAAAAGGACCCTTTTTTTCATTGTAAGGCAGTAGCAAACAGTATCAGTCGAAATTGCTTTCTGGTTATTTGCGCTCGCTGCATTTTGCAAAAAATCCAAATGATGGAGGACCACTTTTTTATGGTTTTTATGTTTTGATATAATACATTGTTTATTTTTGTAAAGGACTTTTTAGTTAATTAGATTTGAGTAGTAATATTGTATGTTCTAAAAAAAAGTGTTCTTTGTCGAAAAAAATCAAACGTTTTGTTAGTTTTGAGTATTTTTATTTTGTTGTACGAGAATGAGCATATTTTTTGTGTTTTGTAAAAAATGTAGTTTTTATATGTTTTCAGTTATTTCGTGTTGGTGATTTTATAGAAAATAAATTATTATTGATTATGGAGGATGATTTTAGAGTTATAGAAAAGTGGTTTCGATATAATACACTAACTCTCAACCTGGAAAAAACAAAATATCTACCGTTTTCCTCATACTCCAGTGGATTACCAAATATGGGTCCTTTGATTATCGGACCAAATTCAGAAATACCTGAAGCTGAATCGATTAAATATTTAGGTATTGTAATTGACCGACACCTCAAGTGGGACCTTAACATAAGAAATATAGTCAACAAGTTAAGAGGTATGTTATATAGATTTAAATATCTGAAAGATTACCTTGACACGAAACACCTAGAAATATTATACTACGCACTGGTTCAATCTCATCTAACTTACGGTATTGTGGGCTGGGGTGGTGTAAATGACACGCACTTAGAAAATTTAAACGTCATTCAGAGATGGATATTACGAATTATATACGGTAAACCACTCAGATTCTCCAATGATAAATTACATGAAGAATCGGGAATATTTGACAGTAGGCAACTTTTCTGTCAAAATATACTAGTCAACATAAAAAAAAACAAGATCTCTTCTCACCCTGTTACACACTCCTACAGCACAAGAAATAAAACAATATCATTAAGCGTACCTCGCTGTGACAAAACCATAGGGCAACGTCACTGTGACTTTCTTGCACCAAAACTTTATAGTCTAACACCTGTTGATATAAGGAACTTACAGAGCATCAATTTATTCAAGAAAAAATAAAAAATGGATTTTGGCTTTTGGAAGGAGCAAATTACACGATTTTGTTAATCAAAAACTAAATTAATATATGGTTAGGTATTTTATACTCTTCAATCGAAACAATGAATGGTCTACTTAGTATTCTTATTAGTAATATAATTTATATTCATGTTCTCCGTGTTAATTGTATAAGTCTGAGTACATCTATATATGACGTATGCATATCTCTCAATTAGTACATTTTAGATTTTTAACTTTTAGACTTTTACATTTTACATTTACATTTTAGATTTTTAAATTTTAGACTTTTCCCTTTTAGCACTTTACATTTTACATTTATAAATTTTACAATTTTACATTTTTATAATTACATTTTTACATTTTACATTTTTACATTTTACATTTTACATTTTACATTTTTCAATTTTCATATCTTCATATCTTCACATTATATCTATATATTTTATATTTTCAAATTATTTCATAACGAATCATCTTCAACTAGTTATGTAATGATCACCTACTGAAATTGATGGAACATACAACAACATGAAGCCACGTACAAGCGATAGTTACATTGGAACTAAAGCTTCTGTGGTATCCCCTGTTTATTTACTGTACGCACTTTAATCATATATACCTTTTTTGTAAATATTTTCTTGGTGAATAAACTTTATTATTATTGTTTGTTGTTTGGAGTTGCCTATACCCAATAATTAATTTAAAAAAATGCGACTTTTATTAGAGCCACTTGGCACATAGGTCCACTATTTCGATGACAGTGGGTGACCCTTGAAAAAAAAAATGGAACAAATGAAAAAAAAACAACGCTAAAAGTTGGTTTTGAGATTTGTTACTTGTGTTAGCATGAAAATTAAACATTTTTGTCAAAAATTAATGTTGGCTTCTGAGTAACATAACCTAGAATATATTGGCAGCGAACGTGTTAATGCTACAAGATTCTGATTGGCTAGAGCTTATTAGTACCTCCTACTCAGATAACGTTTACTCTCTTGGATCTTGTATAACATTATTACTTTGATATCCTTCACTTTAATTTAATCAATCGATGTTCAGAATTTTCCAATGGAATTTCAATATTGGATGCTAGAAAACTTTACCTTTTTATCTCGCCCACCAGATATCACGTGACTGAAGTTATCTGTTGCTAAAAGAGCCCATACCGAATCTGTGTGTACTCTTATTGTTTGGACATTCCTGAAAAAACAGAAAACAGGAGACTGAAGTATACTTCACGAAAAAAATATTGAATATTAAATACATTTGTTCAATTATTCCTAAGCATGCAGCAAATGCAAGGATTTAAAATTCATAAATGTAATTTAAAAACATTCTACCAATGTGGTAGCTCTAAATAAAATGTTTTTTACCTTTGACTTCCTAGATTCCAGAGTTTTATAGAGCCGTCGCTGCTCCCTGAAAGACACTGGGTTCCATCCCTTGATACAACTAAAGCTTTTACATTGTCAGCGTGCCCTGTGAAAACTTTTACTATATCACTAATAACTATTGTTGATAAGTGAAGAATGTAACTTCGATTTCAAACGTTAACTTGTTACAAACACTGAAAAAGGATGAGAATTTCTGAAATAAAAAAATTACCTTTCAATTTGAATAATTTGGCACATGTTCTGGGGTCCCAAAGCCTCAGAGCTTTTTCTGTAGATCCACTCACTATTATATTACCATACGGATTCATAGCTAGGCTATATATGGATTCTTTGCTTCCCATCAGACTTGATGCTTGAAAAAAATAAACTTTTATGTGAATATTTCTTTAATTATTGTTTCTTTTACATCCATAAATTTAAAAAAAGTTCAAAATGAAAGTATTGAAAAATAAATTATAATTTGAAACTTTAAGGATTCTCATTTTCTTACTTGTAACTGTGTTGTTACTAGCCGTTAGAGCAGTCAAAGTGTTTATGTCCCATAAATAAATCGATTTATCCAACCCAGCCGAGGCTACCTGCTCCCTATCCTTGGCATAAGCCAGAGCTTTGACGTAGTCTTTATGGGTACGCAATGTTGACATGCAGAATCCTTTGTGAGCATTCCAGACTTTCACAGTGGTGTCCGAGCTAGCCGAAATTACTAAAAAAATATTCATCATACAGTCCCAATACACCCAAGACTTCAACTAACTACTTTTCCTAGTAAAAATGCAGTTTAGGGAGAATTCTCGTATCCCAAAATTTTTGATTTTGTGATAGTTCATTTCTCTTGATTTTGAAGAAACTATTCAATTTTAAAATATCCCCATTTGATTGAATGTATGTGCCTGTGGAAGAAGAAACAGCCAATCATGAGGCATCAATTATTTATTTATTCACGAAATTGTCAATTTAACAAAAGTCTTCATACATTATAATCACACTACAAATTACTTACTTACTACTTAATTCTACCAACATAAAAAAAATACAGAGTGGGCCATTGAAAACGAAACAGTGGTTCTGTAGGTCGGCAGAACCGAATTATATAAAAACGCTCGGACACGTCAACTACATTTTCCAGGGGGACATCGTTCGCGATGAAATTCACCCGAAATACATTCCATCCCTCGGACCTGTGACCGCCACCCCTAAATTTTTAAATGGCAACATATGGCAAGTGATACCTCATTTGAAAGGTATTTTCCTTCTCAATATGAAACAAATTAATTCTATCGATTCGTTTTCGAGATATAGGAACTTGTTGGGAAATCACTTTTTATTCGCTCAATCAATAAAAATAACATCTAACAATGCAACTGTTTAAAGATAATTATCATTGTCACGGAATTAAATGATCTAACTGTTTACCAACAAATAACATGCAATTCCGTTTCAAATTTTTATTTCATCCTCATCTACTTGATCGAAAAAAAATTACGGTTCTTAAGAATTGATAAAAAGACGTTTTCTCGAATTCAACTCAAATGCGAGTACAACAAAAACATGTACGAGATAATTTTTTTCGCCAAATCGCAATTGTGGACGTCTATTAGTGTCAAAGGGATCTTTGATTGAACGACATTAGAGTGAATTACTTGACTAAAGCTGCTGAATATCTTTCCGCAATAATGGTGTATACGATCGCAGAAAGAGTTGAAATAATAACAATTTTTTTTAAGAATGATGAGTGCGGTAACCATACAGCTAATTTGTTCAATGAAACGCATATAGATAAACTTGTTGCTAGGAAATACGTTCTAGAATTAGTGCAAAAATTTCGTCAAACTGGATCAGTAGCCAACAAGAAACGAGACCCAGAACGTGAATTTCCGTTGGGAAATGAAACTGTTGAAGCTGCACTTTCAGGACAAGTTCATGTAGACCCAACATCGAGCACAAGGAAATTTACTAGTGTTACCAATATCAGTAGAACCAGTTTCCGCCGAATCCTGAAACATCATAAATTCCACCCCTACAAAATACATTTGGTACACCAATTCAATGAAGATGATTTTGATAGGCGACAGGAATTTTGTGAAATTAGGACTACGAGAATATGCTGATAAGAATTTCCTTTTCAACATTTGCTTTTCTGATGGGTCTACATTCTTTTTGAATTCGTCTGTGAATCGTCATAATTGTCGTTATTGGTCAGATGCCAATCCACATGTTTTCCACGGATTCCATACTTAAACTCCCCAAAAACTCAATGTCTGGGCCGGTATTTTTGGGGACCGTTTGATTGGACCAGTATTTCTCGACGGTAACCTGACAGGAGAAACTTATTTGGAATTATTGAATGAATTTGTTTATCCACAATTAGTAGACATAATTGAAAATGACGATCGTTACCATGAAGACCACTTGATATTTCAATAAGACGCGGCACCTCCACATTATGCACAGCCTGTTAGGGCGTTTTTGGATAGAACGTTTCCTGGAAGTTGGATTGGAAGAAGAGGCTCTATAGAGTGGCCAGCCAGATCTCCAGATTTAACCCCACACGACTTTTTCCTGTGGGGTCACTTGAAAAACAAAATATTTGCAACCGAACCAGAATCTCTGGAAGATTTACGAAGGAGAATTATTGAAGAGTGCCGTCAAATAACGCCGGAAATGCTACGATATGTAAGGTCTCGTTTTGAACAGAACTTGTACTATTCTATGGAAATGGGTGGTAGACAGTTTGAACAGTTAGTTCATCGAAAATAATAATTATTGCGACAGTTGCTTTATCAGATATTGTTTTTATTGATTGAGTGAATAAAAATTGATTTCTCAACTTCAAGTTCCTATATCTTGAAAACGAATCGATAGAATTAATTAATTTTTGTTGTTTGATATTGAGAAGGAAAATACCTTCTAAATGAGGTATCACTTGCCATATGTTGCCATTTAAAAATTTAGGGGTGGCGGTCACAGCTCCAAGGGATGAAATGTATTTCGGGTGAATTTCATCGCGAACGATGCCCCCCTCGAAAATGTTGTTGACGTGAGCGTTTTTATATATTCGGTTCTGCCGACCTACAGAGCCGCTGTTTCGTTTTCAATGGCCCACTCTGTATATAAAAATACAATAGAGAAAATAAATAAAAATGTTTCTATAATGTTTTTACAACTCTTTTGAAAGAGGTGTTTGTGTTGTGTTTGACTCATTTCGTCCATAATTTGTATGGTAAAAGGGAATATCAAATATTTTATAATTACGTGTCCTTCTCTCATCCATTTTTCTTTTCATTTCATTTGCATTACATTATCAATACATTCAATACATAAGTTGTTTCAGTTTTGAAGTATACACCTGTATGTGTAATTTTCCTATTCTACTTATTCACTAAAATAACACATTATAAGTATAATAAGTAATTTGCTGTCTGTATGACAATAAATAAATAAATAGTACTATATCACCCATAACATATTGATAACTCATAATTTATTATTAATACTATATGATTATACATCAGATTAGGTCAGATTATTAGTCCTGTGATATTATATTGCTTATTGCTTCAGACAAAACCAAATTACAGCAAGAACAAATGAAAAAAGTTCAAGATGAGCTAAAACAACGTCGAGATCGAGGTGAGCAAAATCTCACTATCAAATATAGAAAAGGCATTCCTGTAATTGAAGAATCAAAAAACTAAGATATGACTCTTACCATACGTTAAAAATATATTATCAAAATGTCGGAGGTTTAAGAACTAGACTTGATGAATTTAAAAACTCTGTCCTGTGCTGCAATTATGATGTTATTATAGTAACTGAAACATGGCTAACGAGCTCCTACTATGATGCAGAATTTGGTTTAATCAACTATAATATTTTTAGAACTGATCGAAATGTGAAACAAGTAACAAGTCTCGAGGTGGTGGTGTGATGATGTGCTTCAAAAAAGAGCTGAACGTGAAAATACTGGATGGAATTAGTCCAAATGTCGAACATTTATTCATTCTTTTAAAGATTACAAGTGCTAATGTGATTTTTGGAGCTACCTACATACCGCCAGGTTCAAATTCTGATATTTATATAGATCATTGTACTTCTGTCGAACAAATATTAGAGAAATTTAGGGCATCTCAATGTTATCTCTTTGGTGATTATAATTTACCATTGGCTACGTGGGTATCTTCGGAGGAGCATGGACTTAGCATTTGTTGCCCTCAAGGATATCCAGCCCATGTTATATGTGATCATTTTTCTTTTCTTAATTTTAAACAACTCAATTTCATTCCTAATAATCATAATGTATATCTAGATCTAGTTTTTTCACAAAATGTTTTTGTTCAGGTTCAGGAGGCCACTGACCTACTGTTACCTAATAACTTCCATCATAAAGCCATTACTGCCGAATTGGAACTATTAGTTAAATTTAAACCACTTCTATTTGAAGAGTTTTACTATGATTTTAAGAATGCAGACTATGTAGGTTTAAATAATTATTTAGCACCAATAAACTGGAGACTTCTATTCAATAACCTAGATATTCATACTATGGTTGAGAAATTTTACCAAATTATTGGCAACTCTTTTGCAATCTTTATTCCTAGGAAGAAAAGTAAACCAACAATTATCAAAAGGTATACCAAACTGAAATATTATAACAAAAAAAAATCAAAATTAAAAATAATATTTTCCAATATGAGATCTCAATGCAAAGATCTTATGAAATTTTGTCATGATACTTATACAGCAAATATTGATGACCAAATAATCAGTAATTCAAAATATTTTTGGAATTATATAAACTCATTGAGAAAAAATCATGGATTTCCAAATAATATGCATCTTAATGATCAAATTGCTGATACAGTGAAAAATATTGTTGATCTTTTTGCCGAAAATTTTTCAGAGGTTTATGTTAGAGAAGGATTGGGTTTAGATGCTATCATGAACGAATCAGAGGCGTCAGCAGTTGATATTCCATTCATAACATTCAGCATGATATTGATGGTTGAATCATTAAGATAGAGTTGTGGCCGACGGGATCCCTGTATTTTTAAGATGTGTTTCATTAGCCATTGTAAAATATTCAATTTATCATTGAAGCTTGGGATATTTCTGCAATGAAGAATAGTTATGTACCATTTCAAGTGGCAAAGACATAAACTACACATTAGTAACTTCAGCCATCAAACTTTGAATTTCTTGTGCACTACTTTTCGTGGCATTGCAAAAATTTGCTGAATGAAAATCAACATGGATTTGCTACAGGTAGATCAACAACATCAAATTTATTAGTATATCAACAAGATATTGTCAGAGCCCTAGAAAAAGGTCTTCAAATTGATACAATTTATACTGATTTCAGTAAGGCCTTTGATAGGGTCAACCACGGTTTGTTGATAAATAAACTTCAAGAAACAGGTTTTCCAACATGGTTAACATGTTGGTTAAATAGCTATTTAACTGATAGAAAACAGTTGGTAAAAATTCAAAACCACATTTCCAGTGATATTCATGTTACATCTGGTGTCCCGCAGGGATCACATCTGGGTCCACTTCTCTTCAATATTTTCATTAATGATATTGCCCTAAATTTTTGCCACTGTAGATACCTTCTCTTCGCCGACGACCTCAAAATTTATATGCCAATCAACTCCGACATGGACTGTGAAAACCTTCAATCTGATTTGAACGCATTGATCAATTGGTCACAAAATAATGGGATGTCACTCAATGTTGACAAGTGCTATTGTATTTCATTTTCTAGGTCCAATAATCCTATTCAATTCGATTATCAAATTGAAAACAGCCTTAAACGGGTTTTTGAAATTCGCGATTTAGGAGTTATATTTGACCATCAATTAAATTTTACACATCATATTGACCGCATAGTCAGTAAATCTTTTCAATTATTAGGTTTCATTTCTAGAAATACTAAAAAACTATCTGTTATGGCCTTTAGAACGTTATATCTATCATTGGTATTTTCGGTTATTCAATACGCCTCACCAGTGTGGTCACCATATTATCAAACTCACATTGATCAAATAGAAAGAGTGCATAGAAAATTTCTAAGGTGTATGGCATTTAAAATGAATCTGCAACAAGGTGAATACGATGATATGCAAGTTATGCTAAATTTGAATATTACCAGCTTGGAAAGTAGTAGAATAAGATCTGACTTGACTACTCTCCATAAGATACTATCAGGGGAGATAGATTGTCCTTCATTGCTCCATTTGATTTATTTTAGAATTCCAAACAGACCTACTCGTAACTTGGACTTATTCCAAGTTCCCTACCATCGCACAAATTATGGCTATCACAGTACGTTGTCACGTTTTGTTAGATTAGGTAATGAATATTGCAATAGAGGTTTGGAATTTACTGGAATAACATCAAATTCATTCAAAGCCAATTTAAAAAGATTGGTAGTATAATGTCCGTCTATTACTGTAGTACTACTATAATTGTTCATTTTTGGTTTATATTTAGTATAATTATGTATCTATATTATATTTCATATGTAAAGGGGAGAACCCGTGTATAATAAATAAATAAATGTTCATATATTCCGTGATGTTGCTGCTAAATAATTTTTGCATTTTTTTGAAAATAGTTTGAAGTTTTTAATGACTGCTGGTAGGTTATTGAAAATTTTTGGAGCAATAGTTGTTGTGAATCTAGAACTTGCATCTTTATGACAGTTTGCTGTCTTAGTTATAAAGACACAGTTTGCATGATAGTATAACATTCTAACATTTAGAGTGTCATTATTGTATAATTGGGTTGTTGGATATCTTCTGTCTTTACGTAAGATCACTCGTAGTATGAAATTTTGAACAACATTCAGAGGGTTTAATGCATTGTTATGAAGTCGTCCCCATACTAGAATTCCGTATGTTATTATTGATTCGACTAGTGTCTTGTTCACATTAAATGTTACGAGCTCTAAGATTTCTGGTGAATTTATATTAGCATTTATGATTTTGTATAAAAATATAAGACTTGCTTCCAACCTTCTATGTTCTAATGTGTTTAAATTCAGATTTTCCATGATTGTTTTATATTCATACTCTCCTCTAGCATAACCTAACCTATATGCACAGTACCTCAAAAACTTCTTCTGAATGCCCTCAAGCAAGTCACTATCAATACTATAGTATGGGCTCCATAAAGTAGAGTTGTATTCAGTAATGGACCTTACCAATGAGCAATATAGCAGTTTGACGATGGTCACATTGAATGAATTAGAGTTCCTGAGAATAAATCCTTACATTTTCAAAGAACGTTAAGCCACATCATTATGTGCTGTTTGAATGACATTTTTGAATAAAATATAATTCCCAGATCTTCGACATTATCTGTTACAGCAAGAACTATTCCTTTGATTTTATATTCAAACTGTAGAGTTTTAATCTGCTGAAAGTGATCTTATGGCACTTATCAGGGTTCAACACTAACAACATATTAATATCGCAGCCAAGTGAAAAGTTATTTTAGGTCTTAATGCAACAACTTAAGATCGTCAGCAAACAGAAGAAACTTACTCTGAAGGATACTACAATCTACATCATTAATGAATAAATTGAATAATATCTGTCCTAAATGTGAACCTCGAGGTACTCCTGAAGTTACTGTAACCGGCATCGAAATGGAGTTTCCATATTTAACATAATGTACTCTTCCGTTGAGATAACTTCGAATCTATTCTGAAACTTGTCCATTTATACCAATTAGTTGGCATAATCAATTAAAAATCACAAAAACAGTCCCGGTGTTTAAAAAAGGTGATCTCCTATGTGTGGAGAACTACAGGATGACATGCCTCTTGAGCTGCTTCTCAAAAGTGATAGAAACTGCAGTATATAATAAACTTATTGATTACCTGGATGGACATAATATAATAACTCCCAGCCAGCATGGCATTCGCCAGAACCACTCAACCTCTGCTGAAATGACCTAATATGTTTATGACAGCATCAACCAAAATAAACGTGTTGTAGGAATATTATTCGAGCTCACTCGTGCCTTTGGCACAATTAACCAAAAATACTTTAAAACGAAGCTAGAAGCAATGGGCATCCAAGGCCCTTTACAACATTTTTTACATTTATTTATTTCCTTACATTTATTTGTTTATTTATAATATAGAGTACATTTATAACATTTCCTACAAGGTAATTTCCTAAATTTAACTATTAACTATATTAGTGTGTACACCTAGGTCCAAGAACCTGTGTGTGTACCAGGGGCGTAGCTACTACCGTATCAGCCGTATCAATGATACGGGGCCCCCGGACGACAGAGGCCCCAAACCGAGCAAAAATATTAGTAAAATGTTACACGTTGACGCGTTTTATTTCAATCCGTACCGTACACGCATTCATAACGTATAACGTTCAAACGATGTAATAAAATATAAAATCTTGTTGTGATTATTTATTGGTTAATGAGTTTAATTTGTGAAAAAATGAGTGAAAGAAAAAAAGATTACCCCAGTGGAGCTATGAAAAGAAATAGTAAACAGAAAAAGGAGGAAGTTATAAAGAAATATCCCAAAATTTCTTAATTTTTTCAGCAATCAGCTTCTGTGGTGATTTAGATTGCAATGGTAAGTACTAAGTACCTATCTATCTACACCATGCTTATTAATTTATATAAGTTTACTTACATAAGTTTTCCCACATTACGTCGACATTTAATTTTACTTTACGCACTTCGTGCTTTCGTGCAGAGAGTTTGATTAAATAAATTTTGTTTTTATATGAATATACATTTAATAAAATAAAATTTCAATCTCAATATGAATTAAAATTTTATGTTATTAATTAAGTTGAGGTGTTTGTAATTAAATAAATTTTTAACATACATTTTTTAAATTTATTTAATTGATATTTTTAGTCCTCAAGTTTTGAATAATTCCCAAAAAATTATTTATTATATTAATTTCCAGGTCCATCCGGAAATAGAAGAAACCCATATCGATGATCCTAAGAAGTCTGAAGAATTTCATAATATACCTTCGTCAGATAGAGGAAATTTTGGTGTCAGCCTTACTGAATACGAACGAAAAATAGTTTTTATATTGGGCCCATCTAAACCACAAGGACCGTTTCCAAAGGATTCAGAAACAAAGCGATGTTTTTCGGCCTATTTATTCATATTTAAATAAGGCTGGTATAAAAATTTCAAGGCCGTGGCTATTCTAATGTTTTAAACAAGCCGTATTGCCACTTCTGTTGATTGTTGGCAGATCGTCAAAGCAAATCGTACTCCTCCGCATGGGTTAACGGTTACAACTGCAACAGCTGAAAGAAGTTTTTCGAAATTAAAACTGATTAAAAATTATCTTAGGACTACTATGGGACAGAATCGGCTCTCAGATTTGTCACTATTGTCTATAGAGGCAGAATATCTAGAAAAACTGAAATCGTCTTCAGCTATGGATGATATAATAAATAAGTTTGCCGAAAAAAGGGCGAGAAAAGTGTATATTTGATTTGAATTGTTTGGCTAACTTAGCTCCTAGGAGCATTAATTGTAAGTAATAACTTATAATCAATATATAATTATTTTAATTCAATGCGAGCGTTTTTCTTCCTTTTTTGAAAAATGTTTACCCTTCATTTGGGCCCCCCAACAAATTTTGATACAGGGCCCGTCTAGCCAAGCTACGCCACTGGTGTGTACAGATCAATTTGTGTTGTTGAATTTTTTTATTATTTATGACACAGTAGTAAATATAATAGTAGTAGTAAATACAAATACATAGTTTTGTAGAGATAAACTAACAGTAAGCAAATCCAATTGGAAAGTTGGAAGAATAAGGGTAACAAAATATTTTACAATAGAGAGTAAGTTGACATGTTTTTTGGGTAACCTTCCACAGTCTGAAAATGAAAATATAATCAGGAAAATCTATATAATATATAATTTGGTGAACGCAGTAACTTATCGGGGTGAACTAATTAGTTTGCCCTTTCTACCCTGATTATATTTTCATTTTCAGACTGTGGAAGGTTACCCAAAAAACATGTCAAGAAACGTTGTTCCTCCACAAAAAACCACATGCATTCAATACTTAGAGTAAGTTGAGTTTCAGACACAACTTCTAATGCTTTCCATTCATATGTACATTGTTTGGGATTGATAATTGCATATGTTTGCAGTAATTATAGGATATTGAGGTATTTATTTTGGTTTTGGCCTATAAACTGCATTGTTTTTTTTAAAGGTTTTAAGATTGTTTATTTTTTTAATGTCTGATGGTAACGAATTGAATATTTTAGGAGTAATTGATGTGTTTGACGGAGTTTCATGATTATGCGTTGGACTAATTTTCAGATGGGGATGTTTGTAGATGAATATGCAGCATGTGTGATAATACATTGAGCGTATATTCAGAAATTCTTCATTGTATAGAAGGCTTGTAGGATATAATCTTGTTTTTCGAAGTATTATTTTGATAATGTAGTTTTGAAAGTAGTCAGGGGTTGTAAGGCATTATTATAAAGACTATCCCACACAGTAATACCGTATCTCAGGATAGATTCGATTAATGATCGGTAGAGAATGATTAATAAATTTTTATTTATAAATTTTCGTAGCTTATAAAATGTATATATAAATCTGCATAATTTTGCTGTTACGGTGTTAATGTGGTCTGTTCATTTAAGATGTTTATCAATAATTATAAATAGGTATTTGGTTTTATCAGTACTGTTAATTTCTAGATTTGGGTCTGCAATTTTTAGTTTAGAGAAATCAGGTCTGTTTGCTTCTGTTAGGGAAAAGGATATATATGATGTTTTACTTACATTCATGGATAATTTGTTAAAGTCTAGCCAGGTTTTGGCTTGAGTCATATATGTCTGATGGTGGTGAGCAGTCAGACAACTACGACATAGCAATAGGAACACCACAGTGAGGGGTTCTAGGGCCCCTACTTTTCCTTCTCTACGTGAATGATCACCCGAATCATATCAGCCATGGGCATACTTTCATCTATGCAGATGATACGATGATTGTCTTTACAGCTGATACTGCTGCTGAACTGCTAGACAACATTGAGCTAGCTGCAGAAAACTTCAAACATTGGTGTGACAGTAACAACCTTATAATTAACTCAAATAAAACAGAACAGATTGAATTCAGCCCCCTTAAACCAACAAATACTCTCACCTTCAATATCTGTGACTCACAAATATCTACATTACAGGTAACGAGATATTTAGGCCTAGAAATCGACGATAAACTCTCCTTCAACAGACACGTTGACGCTGTCTGCAAGAAGCTGAACACACTATATTTTGCGTTCAACACTTCGAAATCAAATCTCCACAGGCACTATCTGATATACATGTACTATGCTTTAGTTCACTCTACCATTATTAGCTGCAACATAATTGTGTGGGTCAAAGCGACGGAAATATCTAGAGTTTTTATCATACAAAAGAGGTTCATAGGACTACTCTTTGACATGAGCTATAGAGAGTCATGCAGGAAAACGTTCGTTATAATAATAATATAACTTTATTCAGGATAAATAATTCAGCTAAAAGCTACATGTAAGGAGTGAATGAAGTACTGTAAGGGATAAGTGCAAGCACTTGTTTCCCATAAAAAAGATAAATGAAAAAATACAGATAAATATAAACAACACAGATAAGATACATAAGTTCCAATAAAAAAAGAATGAATGATGAGATCCAGTTAAATACTAAAATAAAAATACATGATATGTATCCATCTACCTCTACAAACTATTAATACAAATTCACCTCAATAGGGAAAAGCTCGAAAACAAAACGAGTACCATGCACACAACAAGAACAAAAAATGACTTCCACCTACAACAGTGCCATAGGATGATGCCCATCTATGCTGGCAGTTACCTCGATCTCAAACCACAGAACTTTTAAATCTAGCATTAAAAATGTTTTACTCCGCCTAGCACCCTACTCGCTTAATGTTTTTTGATTACATGCTCTTACCTACCTTACATAAACTTTACATATTCACGCAAATCTAGATATAACTATTTACATAAACCCATGTACATACTCCCTCTACCAACATAGCTGTCCATTGGCTCCCATTGTTCATATCACCTTCATATCTTATATCCTGAATATCACATAATAAGGTATTTTTACTCCTTAATGTATTTTTAATTGTTAATTACTTTACCTGTAATTGTAGTTTTTAGCATTTATGTACCTCTTACTAACTTGTCTCATGTTTTTGTAATAAGACCCGAAGAGATTAAAAGTATCTATCTAGGAGTTGTCTATTGGTCTACATTATATCAGAAAATATTCTAATGATAATGCCATCCATGACCATTATAATAAATATAGGAGAATATATAGAAGCACTGTTAAGATTGCCAAAAAAATTATTTCGTCAATAGGATTTCTAAGAACAATAACACTACCAAAGAAACTTGGCGGGTCGTGGAAAGAATAACATCAAATCAAATACAACACCGGACTCCAATACTCTTAATGAATTTTATTTCTCCATTTCTGAAAAACCAACAACCGAAAATAACTATGCTGCTGCGGATCCTTTGCTTCACCTACAAGGAACTTGTATAGCTGACACGTTTATCTTCCAAAAAACACAAATCTAAATGAGCTTATGGATACAATTGAACAAATGAAAAATAAAACATCCAGCGGAATTGACGATATCTCTATAAAAATCTTTGAAAATTTGCCGATTTTCGTTTTAGAATTGTTGGTCTACCTCATAAATAATTCCTTTGCCAAGGGAATATATCCTTCCTTTCTGAAAACCAGCATCGTGATTCCTCTTTATAAGGGCGGTGACACATCTGATCCATCAAATTTTAGACCTATCTCACTTATTCCAACCCTTGGGGAAAAATTATGGAAAAACTGGTTGAAACTAGAATGATAGAATTTTTGACTATTCATAAAATTTTAAATATTCATCAGTTTGGCTTGCAAACTAATAAAAGTACACAAGATGCAATCTTTCACTTTCTGAAAAATTTATATTCCAGTCTAAACTTGAAGGAAGTAAGCGCTGCAGTGTTTTGTGATCTGTCTAAAGCTTTTGACTGTGTCAATCATGAAATACTGTTGGGTAAGCTTCATCTCTACGGCTTCAGAGGACAAAGCTTCCTATCTAAGTAAAAGAACCCAAATTGTTAAAACTAACAATATTCTCTCAGAAATTGGGCAAATTGAGCATGGTGTACCACAGGGTTCCGTTCTTGGGCCTATCCTGTTCCTTTTGTATTTCAATGATCTCATGAATTTAAATAGGTGTGATTACTGTTTTTGCAGACGACACTACTATCTTATGGCATGACAAGAACTCAATTGACCTTCACAGTAAAATAGCTCGTGATATCTTGACTGTGAAAGAATGGTGTAACTCAAATATGCTTTCCTTCAAAATAACCAAAACAAACCTATTGTCATTCCATTGTAGTATACCAGACATTCCTTTAGGGAATAAGGTAATCTCATCCTATACCTCAAATAAGTTTTTAGGTATTCATATGTTGTTATGCTTAGTAAAAGGCTGTCTTCGGGATGCTATGCTCTGTGTGACGTACCGAATGAACTGGGAATGGCAACTGCAAAAATAGTATACCATGACCTATTCGAGTCACATGCCAGGTATGGCATATCTTTTTGGGGTACTTGCAATACTCAACATTTTAAAATGATCTTCACTCTGCAAAAGCGTGCTGAACGATATTTTTGCAAAGTTGGGCCTAGAGTCTCTTGCAAAGAACTTTTCAAAGAACAGAAAATCCTTACACTTCCTTCGCTTTTCATTCTCGAAACGGCATGTTTAATACATAAAAACAAATCATTTTATGACATAATTAATGGATCCACCCGCCAAAATAACAACTTGAGACTTCCCATTCCCTCTTCAAATGTAATTAAAAAATATCTGGTATACCTATAATGCTGTCTTATTATATAACAATCTTCCAGCTTCAATCAAAACCACTGATTTGATTACTTTTTCAGGAAATCGTTAAATCAACTGCTAATTGAGCGGGCATTTTATGATATAAAGGAATTCCTCGATGAAAAGATGAACGCTGTGTATGCATGTATGTATTTGTCATTAATTTTTATCTTCTCTGTACTACATCTATCTGCCCATTGTAATTATTTTTTATTAACTTGTGATCGGAATTATAATGTGATTGTAATTTATGTAGGAACTAGTCAATTAATCTCAGTTAAGTTCAAAACATTTTTAATGGTATACCTAGAATATAGTTTTTTTTTTAAATTTTTAATGCTTTTTTACTTAAATTATTTCAAGTGTTTGTTTTTTAAACTTCGAGATTTTATCCACTTATTATGTGTGAGTAGTATTTATCTATTTTAACCCTTTTCAATGAGATTTATTTTCTTCAGACAATAAAGTATATTTTGATTTGGATGTAGCCTGTACCTATTTAGCGACCGATTGTCACTATTGTGCCTCAATAATAATTCGGAAAAAACGAGAAAAGTAATCGCTAACGAAGTGTCCATGAGCGGAGGGGCGTTTCTTCGTAAGGTTGGTAGGCTTGCATTCAATTTCAATATTTTAGTTTATAAGTAGAAAAGGAAAATTACACGTACATGTGACACCTAGGTGTATACTTGAAAAAAATTGAACAAGTTATATATTGAAAACAAATAATGTAATGCAAGTGAAATCAAGCAAATGCACAACCATCTCTGTGAAATGAACAAATAAGGAAAGTTTGAATGATGTATGGTAAACAGAAAGATACAAGCAGTATAAAAAAGAGTACAAAGCACTAGTGAAATATCATAAGAAAACAATGAACAACCAACGCATTTCAAACTCTGGCAATAAAACGAAGGAGAGTTGGAAAATTATTAAGGAAAGTAAAAACAATATGTCAAAAAATACTGCAGTTAACGGGTTTTTGGAGAGTCATAGTCCTTCTGGTCAAGCTAACTACATAAATGATTTCTTTATAGATTATAACAAAAACAACCAAATACCAAACTACGATATGCATATTGAAAAGGTACATACAAGCTTTTTCTTGACACCGATAACTCCAGAAGAGGTCATCTCAATAATAAGTAAAACATCTGCTAAAACATTGCCTGGTACTGATGAAATTGATGGAAAAATAATCAAGGTAGCTGCACCATTAATTGCTCAACCATTGAGTCACTTAATAAATGAATCTTTTGGGTCTGGGACCTTTCCAAATATAAAGGAATCTTTAAGAATAAGGGATCTGCTAGAGATATCACAAACTACAGGTTAATTTGCATTCAAAATCAAATATCAAAAATTGTTGAATTAGCTTACTGTCAAAGATTGACCAAATATTTAGAACACTTCAAACTACTTCCCGATACACAGCATGGATTTAGGAAATCAAAGTTTACCACAACCGCTATTCAAGATACCTTGGAGTATTTATATAACTCTCTTAATAACAAAAAAAACTCACTGTGCCTATTCTATGATCTAAGCCGAGCTTTTGACACAATAGATAGAAATTTACTGATTCATAAGCTGGAGGCTATAGGTGTCCGTGGGGTACCCCTTGATTGGGCAAAATCATATCTGTCTAACCGCACACAAGTATCGATGTTTAATGAAACTAAATCACTATCAAGAGAAACCAATCTAGGAGGGCCACAAGGATCAATCTTAGGGCCCTTATTCTTCATTATATTCACAGCCGATATAAAAAAGTGTTGCGAATTGTCTGATCGAATAGTATTATATGCTGATGACACAAATAAATGGATGTCACATAAGGATATTGACCAATTAGTGACAAACAGTAATGCTGCTTCTGATGAGTTCCATAAATATTGTTGTCAGAATGGACTCCAATTAAATATTACAAAAACATATTTCATGCGATTTTTACCAAAAAATATATCCCCAAACTATGATCTCTATTTACATATCCAAGGAAAATCAATTCAAGCTACAGACACAATAAAATTTCTGGGTGTAACACTCGACCCAAAACTAACATTGGAGCCTCATATAAAAATAATATGTAACAAATTAAGTACATGTTCTTACATGATAAGAAATTTGAGAGAAACAGTGTCTTTTGATGTGCTGAGAATGCTGTACTTCGGTTTGGTACAGTCAGTTTTGCAGTATGGTCTGATATTCTGGGGATCATCACCACACTTCGAAAAGGCTTTTATTGCTCAGAAAAAAATCTTAAGAACTATGTTCAATGTTCACCCAACAACTACATGTAAAAATATGTTTACTAGAGCACAAATAATGACACTACCTAGCTTATATATCTATCAACTAATTATGTACATTCGATACAACGAACATAGGCTTGAGAAGAATGAGGATGTGCACTCGCATGACACAAGAATAAAAAACAATATACACCAAACTTACTGCCATCTGCCAAAATTCACCTAACTATGTAGGAGCCAAAATGTATAACAAATTCAAACTTATATATAAGAATGATAGGAACTTCATTCGAGAATGAACTAAAAAAATTTCTTATTGAAAACGAATTCTATAAAAATGAACAATTTCTCCAATTTTGAAAATTCTCATTTTAAGTGGTTCACATTCAAATTTTAATCTGTATTTCTATGGTCAAATCTTATGAGTATCTACCTGTATTTAGGCATTCACTTATTTTAATTGTATCGAATATTTTAATTTTAATTCTATGTGTTTCTTTGACTAGTCCTATATATTTACATCCGTATTTGGTATTGATTGAATTCAAATGCATATTTCTGTGATGAATAAACTGATTCTGATTCTGAAATGAATAAATAAAATGAAAATAAAAATAAAAACAATTTATTGAATAGTAAACATGTAATACGTTCAAAAGTAGTACGAGTGAGTTCAATGTAGTACATTTTTACAAGTAAATGCACGTAGATAAGTTAACATATGTGCAGACTAGTGTTATAATATAGATAATAATAATAATAGTAACTAAGTAATAGAACTAGATTATGTTCACCGATTTTCATAGCACATTGTGTATCAGATCACTAATGTGATAAACAAAATATTTACACTTATTAACAAACTGTTTGTATTTATTTGTTGCTTTAATTTCATTTGTAAATTTTTGGTTTAGAGTTGTAGCAAACCTTTGGTTCCTGCCTATTATATGTTAGTTTTCTGCCTAGTTTGGTAACAATGGTTCACAAAGTGTTTGCTAGTAGATTTGAAACAGAAAATGCAGTTACTAAGACAGTATAGACATCGGACATTCAGAATTGATTCATTATAAAGACATTTTGTGGAGTATAGTCTATTCTTGAATAATATTATTTGTAGTATAAGTTTTGAAATATATTTAATTGAGTTAATGCATTTTCATAGAACCCCCCAGACTATGATACCATAATTAAGGAGTGATTCTACTAAGGACTTGTAGAAGTAACTTTTTTGTTAGAATTTTACATATTATGTAACATTTATGAATTAATCGTCTTATTTTGTTAAATCTTGAATATTATTCCATTTTAAATTTTTGTCTACTAAGTACCTAGATTTTTATGGAATTAGTTTCTTTTATCGTGAGGTAATTTATTTTGATAGAATTGAAAAATGGTTGGTTTGAATCATTCGTTGAGAAAGCAATATAGAATGTTTTATACAATGAACAATCATCAATAAAAATATTACTACAACCAATGTCTAAAGATTGTCAGTCAACTATACGGGTTTATCATTGGATAATTTGGGGCCCAACAGTAGATGACGTTGGTCCGCTGGTATCCAAAAAAATGAGGTATACGTTGTCCGAGTGAGATGGAACAAATCTAGCATGAATCAAATTTGACATTTTCCCATACTGCCTTTTTCTAAAAAGAAATGGAAGTATAGTTTTGAATACTGTTCCGAATGTTTAATAAAGGGGCATCACAAATTGCATCTAATACTTTTTCCACAGTCATTGACTGACTATAAATCTTTAGGCAATGTACAAATGAAGACACAAGACATATGAAATGATAGTTAACAGATCAAGTAAATGTTTCACTCATACTATGATACCATAATTAAGGAGTGATTCTACTAAGGACTTGTAGATTTGTAGAAGTAACTTTTTTGTTAGAATTTTACGTATTATTTAAAATTTAGGAATTAATCGTCTTATTTTGTTAAATCTTGAATATTATTCCATTTCAAATTTTTGTCTACTGCCTAGATATTTTATGGAATTAGTTTCTTTTATCGTGATGTCATTTATTTTGATAGAATTGAAATGTGGTCTGTTTGAATCATTCGTTGAGAAAGCAATATAGAATGTTTTATCAGAATTTAGTTTATTTTTGTCAAGCCATCATTTTACAACTTGTAGTCCATGAACCACTTTATCCTTAACATTTTCCCAACATGTATCATCTGCATAAGAGATGGAGATACCATTTATGTTTAAGTTTATTAATTAGTTGATGTTGAGTGATAAAGAAAAATTGACCAAGCAATTTCGATAGCAAGGTTAGCCAAGCTAGGTTGGGTTGTGTTCCCTTCTTTAACGTAAGATATTGACCGGGTTCGTTTTTGTGCAGACCTGATGGAGGCCTCCATCCGGTCTTCTAAAACATTCATGCTGTAGGCGTGTCTTGGGCTGTAGACTAGAAATTGGAGGGTCAACAAAATGCAGCTATTGTAGCGTTTGACCATCGAGTTAAGACAATCAACATCGTAAATATAAAAATTAGTATGCTTCTGGTGAGTAAAAGTAAGAGAAGTTTTGGTGAAAAAAAGAACAAATGGTGAGTGTTTTCAGTGGCCAAAAACAGCGCTGAAAAATAAGGCCTTTTGTACTTCTGGAAGCTCGTATTTCAAAAAGTATTTGAGAGGTTTTGATTTCGGATTGGTGTTAAGAAGGCAAAAATACAATAGTTACACCAAGCAGCATGTCCCTGATTGTGAGAGTTTAATGGATATTTTATTACCGACGGCAGGATTTTTATGGTTTTTTGCGGGTTAGAAAGGCTTGTTTTTTAACAAAAAAAAATTACAAATATGTGGATTCTCCCTAAACTGCATTTTTTTCCTTTTCCTGAAATCTTCAACGGAGAGACAATTGGAAAACATTAAATTAGTTGAATACTCACGGTGCCTTCCGCCACACACAGTACAATGTCATTGACCCAATCTGTGTGATGCTCCATTCCATGTGCGAAACGTTCATGCTCGTAAACCCTTATTATCGAATCTCTGCCAGCAGAGTAAAGCCGATCAAGTGCAGGATCTAGCTGCAGCGCATTCACTCCAGATCTGTGTCGTTTCTCTTCTGACTCGCATATAACCATCGACACCTAGAGATCGAAAATATATTGTTGGAGGTCCAACAGGGGTCTAGAGGATTACTATTACCTGAACTTTCTTACGAGCATTTTGGCTTCCTGGTTTCAGGTTTGCCATTTTAATGTTTTTTGAGACAAAATCATGAACTAGTCATTTCAAGAATCCTACATTACCATTTCATGTAGAGCTGGTAATGTTTGCACGCTGTTGTGAATTAATTATAAGATTAGATTCGTTAAATATTCCTAATTCTCCTTTATATTGCATATAATTCTTTCGACAGGTTATGTATTATGTATTCTTTATCTTTTGTTGTTTGACACTTTGACTTTGACAGATCCAGATAATTTGACACTAATTTAAGGTTCTTTTTAGCGTTGCAAAAAGACAGGGAGAAACTTCATACGAATTTGGATTAAAAAAATTATATTCAGTGGAAAAAATGGGTTGTATCATGAATATGGTGGTAATTTCCATGTTCAAAAGTGGTGTTCTGATTTGACCTTGATTGAATAGAATAACTTCCACAAACACTAGCGCAACTCATTGTTTTAGGAACATGGATAGCTTGGAGAATACGTCACGACCACATTCCGCATTTGTTTGTTATGTTTTTCAGTATTTGGTTGCAAACAAACCGTAGCACGTATAATGTTAACACAGCAATTTATCCAAACATTTTATTCAAAGAATTCTGGAGATATTTAGGCACTTATAGCAATATGCTTTTACGATATTATGGGTTTATAATACGTGCGTTTAGTGAATACGTCACGACCGCATTTTTTTGTTGTTTTGTTAGTCTTTGGATGCAAACAAACCGTAACTCGATTTTGTTAACATTGTATTTAAAGAATTCTCGAGATATTTAAGCACTGCCTCATACATAATACGCTTTGTTGACATCCAAAGACTGATTTACACCAATAAAAATTAGTCGCATGACGTCACACTGAACGCGCGTATAGGGGAGTTTCGCACAAGTTGCCAACTAAAAAAAACTTCAGAACTTCTGCGTCTCAATGGCAATACGGAACACGAATTAATTTATGCAGTTCGGCCCTCAAAAATTACATTTTCTGAAAATAATTTCTCAAATCCCAAAATTTTGCTCCTCAATTCAAACTCGATTTGACCTTCACACTGGAATAACTTCCCCCAAACACCAATTGTGGTTGTTTTTGGAATATTGATAGACAATACTATTTCTTACATCCCAAACATAAATTCAACCTCACTTTTGATGAGATGTTTCAGTAACAAATAAAATACTTTAACAATATGAATATTAATATAATAATAATAATAATAATCATTTGTTTATTTCACTAGTTAAAAAGTACATGACAGCGGATAATTCCATCAGTACAGTAACAAGGAAAACGTCATGTGAAGTTGTCTACATACAAAATGTTTCTTATTTATATATACTAATTAATTAATTCAGACACATTTACCTATATATTTTGTAGGATTAGAATTAAAAAGTTAAAAACATGTAAGGATGCTAGTCAGAAGGTAACAAAAAACACTTCAAATCCATAAAATAATAGCACACACATTAACAGTTAAAATTAGAATTCACAGTAAAAATTGAAAATTCATGGTCAGGTTGAAATTGAAAAATTCTAGTAACCAGAAAGTGGCACAAAAGGGAGGAGAAAACACTTAACCTAAAAATTCCTCGAGGGTGTAGCAATTCTTTTCTATGAGAGCAGCTTTCAGTCTGGATTTGAAAATATTGACATTTGCCGAATTTTTTATCGATTCATCAAGCTTATTATACAGTTTTGGTCCTAGGAAAAGATGGCTTTTTTGGTATATGGTAGTTAGGTGTATGTGGGGTATCAATACATTTTGGAGCGGGTCTGGTATTGATGCTGAGTTGCAGCAAAGTTCTGCCCGTTCTCGTACATATACATGCAAAGTTCATATATATATATATATATATATATATATATATATATATATATATATATATACCCGCAACAGATAGTATTCGTAGCTCTTTAAAAGTGCTTCTGCATGATTGCCTCCATCCGATGTGGGCCATGATTCTGATAGCATATTTTTGTAACATAAAAACCCTCGCTGTATATAACAAATAAACGAAGCTATATGATATTATAGTTGACAGTTCGAAGCAACAGCGGTAAAAGTTTTAACTGTGGGAAGTAACGATGCATATTCGAATTACAGAAAAGAGCATTAAGATACATGTGCAAAGCCAAATTCAGGGACTCTGGTCATAGAACAAAAAATAGAACAAAAAATCTTAGCCCTACCATGTATTGGAAACAGTATGCCTTGCCCACTGTAAGTTTAAAGAAAGAGTGCATTCTACAGCACAACACATCACTATAGACAAGCCCTTAATTTAACTTCACCACTCCCAAGGTCTACACAGATAAAACATTCCATCATATATAACGGCAAGAAAATGTTCAATCACCTACCTGATGAAGTAAAAAAGATTACAGTTGAAAGAAAGTTCAAAGTTTCCGTGAGAAATATTTTACTAGGAAGAGCATTCTACTCGCTGGACGAATTCTATTCTGAAAAAAATTAAATATATATATATATATATATATATATATTGATATGTTTTGATAATTTGAATAATAATTGTTGTTATATAATGAAGATAGCTAATAGTTTTCGCTCTTCTTTGTGAGCCAAATTGTTATGATATAGATAATTATTTGTGCCCTGTATAACATATTTTGCAATGTAATAATAATTGCTAGCTACGTCACTGTTCTCTCATCACGTTGCTGCCAATTGTTATCATTTTCCTTACCACAGCTAAACTCAGTTGGTACGCCCTTTGTCTCAGATAGCCGGTTCAGGCAATTGAGCCACTAGCCACTGCTTGATGTGTCAAAATTCAATTTATTCAATGGTCATAAGTATGATTGTTGATCATTGTAGAAAACAAACGACAAAGTATCAAAAAGCAATTATTTCCTTTATTCAGGAAAACTTAATTTTACCTGGCCTACGAAAGATAACTTACTCTAAGGTGAATCTACAAATATTTATGGATAATCATGAGAAAAGTTCATTGGTAAAATATACACAACCTCACTTTTACCTTGAAAGTGAAAATTTCTTTAATAGTTCGAAATCAATTGAAATAAAGTTCTTCCGATGGAATATGCGTTATTAGTGAAATTGTTCAGTTCGGAATGTGCACTATGGAAGGTTTATACCTGTCTGGAACTGTCGCTGTTCAATACACACCAGGATTTGGATTCCCTTTCACTCCAATGCTATCAGGAACTCCAATACCAAATAGAAAGGACCATACAAATTCAGCAATCAGCTTTGGATACTTGTATATGGTGTACAAATAAGGTAATGTTGGTTTTCCTCTTATAAAATGTGGAATTATTCAATTTTTCTTTTTCCCAAAAATATAACGTGGCATTCGTTTTAAATTTTTTTTTGATCTCCCTTGTGGCTTTGTTTGTTGTCACCTTGGATACCATTTTTGTTCCTTCCCTCTGATTCGAATTTTTGAATTCGCGCACCAAATTGTCACATTTTCACTGTTTGGGTTTATTTGTCATAACTTATACATAAAACTATTTTTCCATTCTTATTAACTATGTACAAATTTCAATAATAATTGCCTCTGACACTTTCCCGCTCTTATTCTCTTACAATTTCAAATTCTACATGTGACCATCTGTTCCCTGATTGGCTATTGTCATCAAGAAGTTTGCTGTTCTACCATTGGCTACTTTTAGTTAGCTACAATTTCATATACTGTATGTTTCAAATTTATAAATTTGTAGATCACATTTTATTCAGAAAATTTATATATATATATATATATATATATATATATATATATATATATATATATAAAAATATATATATATATATTATATATATATGAATGTGATTGTATGTTTTTTTATATATTACGTATATGTTTTTTATATATTATTGTCTGTCTTGACTTTGAGAAACTGACGTGTATTGGCCTTATTTCCCATAAATTTCTGACTATGTGGCGTTGCATGCCAAGTTTTATTTTGTTGTTCTTATCCTATCACTTTGTCAATAAGAGTTACCATTCTTCAGACAGTAAAGTAATTTTGATTTGACATACGTTCATCAGAGGCGTTAGGAGTACGTTTTTGAATGCGACGAAAAAATTGGCATTTTCAATTTCGAATTATAAAAAAAATGAAACAAATTTTCAATTTAATCTTTATGTGCAAACCAAAATATTTCAGAAAGGGGGCACATGCGTGTTCCCTATTGTTTGTCTTTGGTTGGATGGAAAATGGCAAATTTGATATACTAATTAATTCTATTTCTTATATCAAATGTGGCATTCATAGAGATTTTGTATATAATAATGTGAATAGTTGGAAAAATTTGTTTTTGTAAAATTCTCGTTTTGTGTCTACTGATAAAGAAGGAAACTTTTGAAATCCCTACACTCAAATCATATCTTCAACTGAAAGAGAGATATCTTCCAAGGACACTCCATCCTGAAGAATCACACCAGGAATATATCTAAGGAGTAAAGTCGTCATATATTTTGTGAAAAAAAATGAATAAGAAAATACACAACACAATAAATAACTGATAACAACAGAAGTCCAGCAACAAGAGAAAGAAGGGGCGTTCTTCTGTGTTATGGTTCAAATGGCATCGTGACAGATGACAGTCGATAATGCATGATAGCACGTGGAACAGGTACCAACACTCAAGATATAGACACAAAATTCCCCATTAATATAACTTTTTTATTTACAAAAATATAAACACTTTGGAACTAAAATGAATGATCCAGCATAGTCAGTTTGTGATTTTAAACACAATCCCGAAGAAATTATTACAACTGGAGAGGCAGAAGTTTTTGAAGTTGGCAACTTGTGCAAAACTACCCTATTAAAGGGTCAGTCAATGCCTTTACAAAAAGCTTGGATGCAATTCGCGAGGGCCTCTATCAAACTTTCAGGGAAATTATTAAAGGCAGTAAAAAGAAAAATATGATTTGTGCAAAATTTGTTCCATCTCACTCGGATATCTGAATCATGAAATTCACTAGGAGTGCGTTTTTGAAGGGACTATGAAATCGCCATTTTCAATTTCAATCAATGGAAAAGGTGATTTTTTTTTTCAAATTCTGAGTTTGTTGCTTAGCTTCTCAGGTGGTAATTTTTAAGTGCAAATCAATATATTTTGGAAAAGAGGCACATGTGTGTTCCCTATTAAGTACTGAATTCTAAAATGGGAACACGCATGATTTTATATTATTTTTTTGCGTGAGTTCACAAAAATTACATTTATTGAAAGTAATTCCTCGAATCCCAAAATTCTGTCGAGATTTTCAAGTTTTATATTGCTTCTCAAATCAAACTCGATTTGACCCTTAATCGAATAACAGACAACAACTACAATCCAATCTTATTTCTAAAGTCAAAATTTAAAAATACTATCATTGTTTAAAGAGAAAGAAAGATTGATACAATGAACAATCATCAATAAAAATATTACGGGAAAATTTACTCAGTTTGCAAATTTACTCAGTTGGAAATGACATGGTTCTGCATCAACAAATCAACAATGATGTTAACAAGACTAAAGCTTGGTGTGATGCCAATATGCTGTCTTAACATATTAAAAACTAACATACTCACTTTTAAATGTCATATGCCAGAACTTTATACGGGTAATCAAGAAATTAGCAGTAAGAAAGCAACTAAATTTCTTGGCTTACACATTGATGATCAGTTAAAGTTTGAAGATCATATAAAGATACTGGGTAAAAAAATGGCCTCTGGATGTTTTGCAGTGAACACCACATCATGGGTACTTGGTAGGGATATGGCCAAAAAGATTTACTTTGCCGTAATTGATTGACATCTTAGATACGGAATTTGCTTTTGGGGATCTTGTAGTGGATTTTTATTCGGCACGATTTTCAGAGAAAGGCATTAAGATACATGTGCAAAGCCAAATTCAGGGACTCTTGTAAGCTTTATTCATAGAACAAAAAATATTACCCCTACCATGTATCTTTATATTGGAAAAGTATGCCTTATCCACAATAAGTTTAAAGATAGAGTGCATTCTACAGCACAACACATCACTAGACAAGCCCTTAATTTAACTTCACCACTCCCAAGGTCTACTCAGATAAAACACTCCTTTATATATAACGGCAAGAAAATGTTCAATCACGTACCTAATGAAATACAAATGATTACAGATAAAAGAAGGTTCAACGTTTCGTGAGAAATATTTTACTAGGCAGAGCATTTATTCTGAATTTTTATTTTTTTTATATATATATATATATATATATATATATATATATATATATATATATATATATATATATATATATATATATATATATTTAAATATTACGTATATGTTTTTATATATTATTGCCTGTCTTGACTTTGAGAAATTGACATGCATTGGCCTGCACCAAAATGTATGTTATGAATTCTAAGTGTATTTTTTTATTTATTTTTAGTTTTTCCCAATTTATGTGGCGTTGCATGCTCAAGTATTGAAGTATTATTTTGTTGTTTCTTATCCTACCACTTTGTCAATAAGAGTTACCATTCTTCAGACAATAAAATAATTTGGATTTGATTATTACTACAACCATTGTCTAAAGATTGTCAGTTAACTATACGGGTTTATCATTGGATCATTTGGGGCCCATCAGTAGATGACGTTGGTCCGCTGGTGCCCAAAAAAATGAGATATACGTTGTCCGAGTAAGATGGAACAAATCTAGCACGAATCAAATTTCTCATTTTCCCTTACTGCCTTTTTCTAAAAAGAAACGGAAGTATAGTTTTGAATGCTGTTCCAAAAGTTTGATAAAGAGGCATCACAAATTGCATCTAACACTTTTTCCACAGACATTGACTGACTATAAAAGTCTTTAGACAATGTACAAATGAAGACACAAGACATATGAAATGATAGTTAACAGATCGAGTAAATGGTTCATCCTTTGACAGCCCTAGCGCTAAAAGTTCAAACGTTGTGAAGTAACTATGCATATGCCCATCAGACACGCTAAGGTTACGTTTAAAAATAAAATTAAGAATTAAGAGAAAGTTAAAACATTTTTTCAAATTCTGAGTGTATGTTACTCAACTTCCATTGTGGTAATAATTATGTGCAAATTAAAATATTCCAGAAAAGAGACACATGCGTGTTCCCTATTGCCAAAGATCTATGAGATCTGTCTTTCTTTCTCATGTCGAGTTCATATGACATATTTTCGTACTTGAGCTTGAAGCACACTGTTTTCTGATTGGTTACTATAAATCAGTTTGATGAGTTCTCAATCAGCAGCCAATCAGACAACAATACATCATAAGCTTGAACGGCATGGTGAGCATAGAAATCATATTATGGTATCTATGAGTGAGGAGCAGTCATATGTACTATTTTCCAGGCTGAAGGAAAGTTCTTTTAGTTTTTCTAAGCTGAAATTCGGACATTTCTGAACTAAACGCAACCTAGGTGTTTTATGTGAATGACCAAAAGCACAGAATACTCTTTGACCTTGTCCTCTGCTTCCTATATGGCGCAATATCGACATCCCTCCTTGCGGAAAATTCGTTTCCATCCGGCTTCCAATCGGCGTAGACAAGGAGGGTGTTTTCGTGTCTTGCTCTAAGCAATACTGCACCCCAAATTACTTTTTAAACGCCACGTCTAAGTCGACGACGGACAATCATAACAACATAGAATGTATCATTCATACAGTGTTCTGGGTAGGCCTTGTCTAACTCCATACGCCACCTAGAAGCGGCACTGTTAATTTGAACGCAACAGCGAATCGTCGAAGGATATTTCCAGCCTCACTATTCAAATTAAAAATCTCTACCCTGGCTGAGGATCGATCCCGAGACCTTTCGATCACGAGACGAGCACTAACCCACTGCGCTATCCCCCCCTGATAGAAGAGTCATTCCAGCTTCCCTCCAGCCTCCAGAGCATAGTTTCTATACAATGACAGTGATTTTTGGTGGGTTTCTAATCAAGGGGGGATGGCGCAGTGGTTTAGCGTCCGACTCGAGACTGAGAGATCCCTTGTTCGATTCTCAGCCAGGGCAGAGATAAACAAAACTATAGAAAAAGAAGCATAAAAGAGATGATAATAATAAAAAACTAAAAAAACAATACTAAAAAAGAAACAGATACTCAATTTCTACTTAACTACTCCTACTGATATCTAATAAATAAATTAAAAACAACACAATAACGACAAATCAGGGACGCCTATGATGGCACATACTTCTTATCAATGAATAATGAAGGCCCACTTTTATAGGTTCCAGTTAACCTCTGGTTGAGTTTACTAGTGGTTAGAATGTGCCTTCAGCCGATCATAAAACGGGCATCATTTCTATTCTTACCACTAGTTAACTCAACCAGAGGTGGTCCTATAAGACATCCAGAATTTTCATACAAAAAAGCAAACGATCTCAATCCACTAGATATCTTCTATGAGAAACCTACTCCCCTTCCGTCACTAACACATAAAAATTCCATTTATACAGGAAAGAAGAATCCAGAGTGTATATATATATATATTTTATTTCGACAGACCTACTGTTCTTGTAAGTATGTTGTTTTCTACATAATTTTTGTTTTAATATTATATCCATGTCTTTCATGTTGATAATTTCTTTAAAATTGACCCATTTACAGTCAAATGTGTATGTATTTTATCGACTCTTATTGTGCCTTCTAACATCATTTTATTATTCACTGTGTTATTCTGCGTTACTCCTACCTTCTTTCCCTAGGTTCCCACGATGTTCTCTGAACATTACAGGATATCCCTTTTCGTGGGAACCAGAACATAAAAAAAAAAACTCTATTAATTATGTTAAGTAATAATCACAATCCCTATTGTACTGCCCTGAAGATGACTTTATAAAAGTCGAAACGTCGGCAACAGCTCAATAGTGGTTCTAGTTATTTTGACCTTCCCCCAACTAAATCTAAATTACAAGGGCAGATATTTTTAATTTAAATAGTGAGAATTTAAATTATAAATCTTGTAGCCGGGCTGAGGATGTCCTTCGACGATTCACTGTTGCGTTCAAACTAACAGTGCTGCTCCTAGGTGGCGTATGGAGTTAGTAACAAGGCCTACCCAGTACACTGTGCGAATGATACATTCTATCATTGTCTAAAGATATTCTATGTTGTGATTGTCTCGCCGTCATAGTCGTGCAAGCAAAATAAATAAGGGATGCAGAATTGCTTAGAGCAAGACTATCTGCATCCCCTCGGTACACCTTCCTGTAACGCCGGTTGGGAAAGGAATGCAGGGGTGATGTCCATATTGCGCCAACTGGAAGCAGAGGACAAAAAATGAAAGATGATGAGAGAGAGAGAGTTTCTAATCTAATCGAATCAACATCCAAAGAGATTAAACGTTATCTGAATAGGAGGTACTAATAAGCTCTAGTCGATCAGAATCTTGTAGCATTATAACGTGTCATAGTGACGTACATGGACATGAGTACAGGTGGCCCGCGTAACATACAGAGTGGTCCAATATACAATGAAGAGCCTGTAACTCTCAGATACCAGAGTGCGGAGTCCGCTAGTGCGCCACTGTCCAGAAAGAATGGTGGCCATGACATGTCCATATACGTCACTATGCCTCACAAATTATCTTTCATCTCTTTCTATTAGTGTCACCATTGTCTTATGGGGAATAGACTCTCCTACTCAGATAACGTTTACTCCTCTGAGGTTTACTCTCTTTGATCAACATCAACCATCAACTACTAACCTCCATTATTTTGCTTTTTGCTTGGTGAGTTGTTTTGGTGTTTGTAAACTAAATGCGTTGTCTAAGATGTCTGAAAACCATGGTGTATTCACTTTATACCTGTAAAATATTGGGACAAACTGGGGGACACCAGCCCACTTGATAAAGGGAGTTATCTAGAGTTTCAGATGGCGCCGACGTCGTTTCTTGTCATAATTCAGTAAACTGCAATTACAGACCACACAGGGTGTTTTTGTGATTTGTGTCTATGATGCGTTCTGTGATTGTACTTAATTTGGCTTTCAAACCAATAAAAGTACAGGAGATGCAATCTTTTGCTTTCTGAAAAATCTATATTCTAGTCTGGAGGAAGTGAGCGCTGCAGTGTTTTGCGAAATATCTAAAGCTTTTGACTGTTACGTAAGCTTCATCTCTACAGGTTCAGAGGACGAAGCTTCAGTTGGTTTGAGTCCAATCTGAGTGGGAGAACCTCTCAGCTTTTGGGCAAATTAAGAGGTGTTTACTATTTTGGCAGACAACACGACTATCTTATCGCAAAAACTCAAATTACCTTCACAGTAAAATGACTCGTATATGTATAAATTAATTTGTATCTTCTCTGAACTACCATTGCCCATTGTAATATTTTTAAAATTTATCTAGTAACTAGCAAGTAAAATATTTGTATTGTTACTTTTATATTTATTTTTTATATCATATATATTTTGTACAAAAATTTTCCCATGAGATGACAATCTTCTGACTAAAAGTATTGGAAAATTCTAAATCTATTGGATATTTTCTTCCAAAGAGCCATGGGACCTTTGTGGCGGTTCGGAATTCACTAGCCAAAATCAAGACATCTTCATAGAATGAAAAGTCCACGCTTACTTGTGAAATTCATTTGTTTATTAAAAAGTTACAATTATCCTAATAATAGTCATTAGCCTTATCGATCTTGGGAGTGGGTCTTGTTCTTCCGAACAACTGCTTGGTTTAGATTGCCCTCCTCCAATTATCTCATGCGGGTGTTACTGATAAATAAAAGAGAAGCTGGTTTAGTTTATTTTCTCTCCTCACCTTTGTTAGTAGGGCTCACCTTTTCCGGAGAAGTTATTCTAAGATAGCTGGAAGAAAACCAGGATTCATCGATTTCTCAACTCATCAACAGATTTTATGATATCTATCTACAATGAACTTTCTGATTTTGTTCAGGTTAGAAGGTTGTTAGAGAGGTAATAGTCCGGCAGATATGGTCAGTGAATGGCTTGGTATTAATTCGTATCGGTAACTTTAATGGAACAATGTCATCGGGGACATTTCCCAATCCCCTCAATTTTCAAGTCAATTCATCGTCTAGAGACATCAGTCCACTCTCCTACCTTTTCTCCTTCCTTCGTGGAAGTTTCGATGATCCCAAAAAGGCTGTTTGAGAAGAAATCACTTTGGAAAAATCGCCAGGTAGACTTCAAGTAAAATATCATCTGATTTCTGACAGACATATGTAAACATTGTAGTAAATTTCAAGGATTTCATCTCATTTTCGCGCCAACTGTCATGCACGGAATCTTGTTCGTAGAACTATAATCTTTGTGAACGATCAAATCACAATTTTTTGGATAAAAATATGCAATAAGCAATAATGTTATGTTGACAGAAAAATAAAATTTCATAGGTTTGAAGTTTGACATTTAGCCGATTTAGCGTGACACAATTAACCGCACCATCTACTAATGAAGTTCTAAGCAGAATTTAACTCCATTCATTTGTTGTCCCCCAAAAATTCTAAACAAAATCGAATCAGTGAATACACCAGGGTTTTTATTTTAGGCATTTTAGCGTTGTCTTATCGACTTCCATTGATTTTTACTTTTATTCTTATAAACCATTCAAAATACTTTTTCCAGACTTTTACATCGATTTTAAATATCTGATTGTACTGTATTTTTACAGGCAGTTTGAATGTACCGCTCAGACCTTAACACACCAAGTACAAAACCGAGGTTTAAAAAATTTTACTCCAAAAGAAGTGGAGAGTGGAGACGTCTACAGTCGTTCCTGTGCCAAAAGTAACCCAGTAACAAACCTCTTGTGTTCCGAATTTTTTATTTCCATCAAGTAAAATATTCCTCTAAAGAACATGGCCTTAATACCGGATGAAATACAAGAAAAACTTCTATGTCACATCTGCAACAAGTTCTTGTCATTCCAGCCGATAAAAGTATACCCAAATAGGAAAATCAAATGTGGAAGATGTTCCGAAGATGATGATTCTGGTGTAGTTTCCATATTTAACCAACTAGTCCATCAGGGCCTTTTCAAGTGTGTCAACAAATTTGATGGATGCAGAACACTCTTAACCTACTCTCAAGTTCCTGAACATGAATTTGAATGTGTCGGTAAGAGTTATGAGTGTCCGATTTGTATAAATTCCACTGAAGTGCCAACATATTTGATGATTGCACATTTCGAAGAAAAACATGAAAACAATTACCTGGATAATCAGTGTTTCACTATCAATATTGAAGAAGCCCTGGAGGTAACAAATTTTTTTTCTACAGACATCAGGACAATTTGTTTGTTATAATTTTCAAATCTGATGCTTCCACTGAATATTTTTTGTTGAGCGTTATGCTTCTGGGGGATTCTAAAAATGCAGAAAATATCAGCCAAAAATTTACTCTCAGCGCAGCAGGTACAGATTTAAAATACATACCAGTAAAAACCGTGTGTAGCTTTTGGTATGAGTGATATTGGTGGATTCCATATTGCAAAGCTGATGTACCAAAAAGTAATAATATCCTACATATAAATTTTAAAATTGCAGGAGTGATGCAAATAGCTACCAATGTAGAACCTGTAGACATGAACAAACTGATGAAACAGAGAAAAAATGCAACATGTCGAGATATATATTTCTAAATGATGACTTTAAAAAATCTCATCCTGAGTTTTTGATTGGTTCAGATTTTACTTCTCTGACAAGAAAAAAAATGGTATTTCATAAAAATTAGCCTTCTTTGCATGAACTGTTCTTTACTAGACTATTGTTAGTTTCTAAAAAGGAAAAAACATGGTATATTTCATTAAAAATGAGGAAAACTATGATTTTTATGTTTTCCTTGTTACCAATATTACATGTCTACATTAAAAATATTTCTAACAGATGATAATATGATGACTATTGAAGTTATCAATGAATTTCTCTTTTTCTGCACATGGAAATGTGGTAAATATTTCACTATAAACTCTTTGAAAAAACATGAAGTTGAATGTCCTCTTCAGCCAATTCAAAAATGTCCTTCAAGCATTGTAAAACACAAAATACATTGTTTGGCATGTGTAAACATTTATTAAGTGATCATTCCCCTGAATTCTCAGTTGATTTTACTATTAGGAATGGTAATTTTCTGGAATGTGTCACTATTGATTGATTCAGCTCCAATAAAACAGTTCATTATTGTGTCAAATAAGTTTATTCTTATGGAATTTGTTTGGAATGTGCCACAATGGGAAATAAAATTTTCAAAATGTAACCAAACCAAGCTCAAAGCAAAGGCACTGATATTTGATGGGATCAAAACTTTCTTGGGTGAGCTTGAAGAAAATCAAACTTTGAAGATATGTCACATGGAATCATTGAAAGTAAAATGTTATTTTAATATGTAGTCAGTGTATTTTAAATTGAAAATCTTGGACTGAAAAAATAATACTTTTTCATCAGGTGCATAAAATAGCAAAAAATCTTGCTTTTCAATTGATGTTCCAAACTACAGAGAGAAAGTTTCTCTACTTAGAACAAAGTAAGGTAAACCCCCAATAATTGACACCTTAAAACAAAAATTCAGATTTTTTTATGACATGATAAAAAACGGTTTTTTTCTGTTTGTTTCTGTTTATTCCAGTCGATGTCCCAACTTGTCCAAATCCACTAAGGGAGATTGCTAGAAATCATAAAAACATATTTGTAAAAAAATTATTGAAGTGTTGTTCTTTTTTGTACCAGTTATTGACAGAGCAAGTTTCCAGGTTACCCACTTAAGCTACTAATTGACATCCACTGTTTGATAATATAAAAATATATTCTTTTCAATACTTAGGTATACATAAATAAAAATTAAAAATATGAATTCAACTTGGGTAGTGTACAAAATAAACAATTGATTGAGATTATACTTAAAACATTCAGATGTGATTACAGAAGGCATTTTTCTTTGCATCTCTTCCTTGTAGATACTTTGGGTTTAGGCCAAAAGAATGTTCTTTTAAAGGGAGACGGAACGTCCAAGGGTATAGACGACTGAGTCACTACTGTAGAAGTGCTCTTGACTACTGATTGTCCATTTATAGGTGTTTTGAAGCTTTGGATTGACCAAATTGTTTGACATGCTGCTTCACTGTTGAGTGGATCTGTATTTTTGTTTGTTACACATTCATTCTTTTTTTCGGCATCTCTTCTCTCCTTACCATTTTCATCCTGTTCTGCTCTGGATATTTTCTTGTTAGATCTTTCCATATTTGAAAAGAACTTGATCAACTGTTTCACCCATTTGTCTTTATTGATATTTTTTTTATATATCACTTTATTCTTACTAATTCTGTCAGTAGACCAATGGTTCTTATATTTTCGGGTTTTTGTTTATTTTCAAAATTTCTGGAAGATATTTTTTCAAAATTTACGTTATGACATTGAAGGGACGAAATCCATTCTTTAAAGTTGCATCTGATATGCAGTAAGATATTTTTTGAAAACAATACTAAAATTATGTTTCTCAAATTTACTTCCAGAATTTTCCATTCGCCAAAACAGCAACATCTATCGACTGCAACAAATGTGTAAAATTTGGGAATAAAGCAAATAATTATATTACATTAACTGGACAGAATTTCAATAAATTGTGTGGCATGTGGGAGAGATGCCCATCAACAAAAAATAGAATAGTACGTTGAATATTTTCCTTTTTCAGCCATCGTAGGAAAACGTTTGTAATGTATTCAAAAAAAGTCGCACCACACATCCAGCCATTTTCTGATCTGCCAATAATAGCCCATGTGGAAGGGATACTGGTAGAAATTCAACCCAATTATTGACATGTTCTTGTCCAGTAAATGACACTAGTGTCAATTACATGTACATTGTAGGTTTCACAAAATGAAAATCATATATTTTAGGTCGAGTGTAAGAGCAGTCACTGATTGAACTCCGCCTTAATAAAGACACATTATTATTATATATTCAAAACCACCTTTTGACCGAGATCTACAAGCAAAACACATTGTTGTTCTAGTGTTTGACACATGTGTCAATAACTGGTTCAACCTGATTTTTCGTTTACCAGTTATTTACACTTGAGGTTTTTCTCAGTAAAAAGATTTACTTATTGGTTATGTTAGACTTGATATTTCTCCCCATCAGAGCATATTGATTGGGTAGAAGTATAGAAAATGTATAGATCATACGAAATAAAGGTTATAATGAATATTTTTTCATATTCTTACCTTAAGAATATCCCAAACAATAGGTACCATTATAATTATGCACCTGTTCAATTTATCCATGTGCTCTGATGGAATAGCGGCTAAAATTTGGTATATTGTTGGCACATATATCAAGGAATACAACTATTTACATAACATATACTTTGGGTTAAAACCTTTCTTATTTTAGTTCAATGAATTTGAAAGTGTTGATGACTGGCTAGGTATCGAAGACTTGGTAGTTTACCTTTTCTCTGACGAAATGTCCACTATTATTTATGCTATACATTCTGCAGAATGTGTGTATTTGTGTATCTACCTATGAGTGATTATATAAAAACCATTAATAATATTTTGGGTTTCATTATGTTTTGCCTTTTTTATTGGGATATTATTTATTTTTACATATATAGATCTATTCCGAAATATTAATAATTTGTCAGATTTAAAAATGTAAATAAAGATTACCATTATATACTGTGAATTTCCCTATACAATATACATAGTAAAAAGAATCAAACAGGATTGTTTCATAAAACACCAGTTTTTTAATACTAGTATTTACAAGTGTACTATTCTGAAATGTGAATAATTAGTTAGATTCAAAAATGTAAATAAATATTACTATTTATTTTCCTAACAATATTTTTTTTTTATTTATTATTTAGCCGTTTTCCAATAATACAAATCAATTATAATACTACTGATAATAATTTGAAAGAAAAAAAAGTTCAATTGTTTTTTCCCCCTACACTCTAAGTGAGTACACACTTGTATTGTGTAGTGAGAAAAAAAAAACAAAACAGCATAACATGAAAACCGACAATTTAAAGTCAGAAATAGGAAGAAGGAACGGAACAGTATAAACAATATAAAAATGGAGGGTTAATAGGAACAGAGTAAAACATACTACAATAGGCAGTAATTGTGTGAATCAAAATTCAACAGTGCAGTTAACATGGCTGTAAGTTGGTGAATAATAATAAATATACAATTTTTTTATGTTTCTATAATTCTCAAGAAGTCCCTATAATTACTATAGATATAAAGTTTAATGGCTGAAGTGAATTTCTTGAGGTTAGCATATTTTCGAATGGCGAGAGGTAATAGATTATATGCTTTAGGTTGAATATATGTTACAAAACGGTGACTAATGTTCTTGTTGTTAAGTGGTGTAACGAGTAGTTGGTTCAACGTGCCGCGTGTATTGTAACCATGATTGAATGTTTGCTGACAATGACCACTCTTATAGGCAGATATTAAATTTGTGAAAAAATATAATAACCGAATATTAAGTATATCTGGAGAATACAGTGCATTTGTCGAGGATAGTTTTTTTCGTTTAAAGATAATTTTTAATATAAAATTCTGGATCACTTTGAGATTTTGTAATGAGTTTTCATACAGACCACCCCACAATAGTATTCCATAGCGTAGGAGTGACTCCACAAGTGATTTGTATATTATAAACAACAGTTTAATCGACAGTATCTCTCTCAGTATATAAAATTTGTAAATCAGTTTTCTGAGTTTTGTTGTTAGATAATTGATGTGAGTTTCCCACCTGAGATTTTTGTCGATTATAATGCCTAAGTATTTGATTTGGCTAACTTCTGTGATGTTTTTATTTAGATTAGTGATGCTAAGATTCTGGAACTCTGGCCTATTTGCATTATTGGCAGAAAAAGCTATATAGTGTGTTTTTTCAACATTCAGAGATAGCTGGAAAGCATTTAGCCAATCCGTTATTATGTTTAGTTCTCTTTGGACATGTAATTTAGCTTGTGACCAGGAATCACCCTCGAATAAGATCACAGTGTCATCAGCATAGGAAACAAATTTAGCATTTGATAGTGAAAGCATTGAATTGATGTAGATTAGAAAGAGTACTGGTCCCAGTACCGTTCCTTGAGGTACACTTATCTTGACGGTAGTTGGGACACTTAGCGAGTCATGGACTTTAACTTGTTGTTATCTATTATCTAAATAATGGCGGAAAACATCCAACACAGTACCACGAATCCCATTTGTTTCAAGAATAGAAAGGAGTTTCTGATGGTTCACTGTGTCGAATGCTTTCGCCAGGTCTAGAAAGACCCCTATACATTTTCTATTCTTGTCCAACTTGCTTATAATTTCATTCACTACAGTGTACATGGCATCACTTGTTGATTTACCTGCCCGAAAACCAAATTGATAATCATTCAATATCTGATTAGCGTTGAGAAACTCCATTAAACGATTTTTGAGGCATTTTTCAAAGATTTTACCGAAGTTGTTTAATACACTTATTGGTCTGTAGTTATTTATTTTTGTTTTGTCACCTGCTTTGAATACAGGAGTTATTATTGATTGTTTGAACTGATACGGGACAGCTCCTGTTGAGAAGATGAGGTTGAAAATGTGTACAAGAGGGACCAGGATGTGAGGGTGAGTATTTTTGATCATCTTAGTGGTAATATTATCTATTCCGGGAGAACATTTATTTTTTAGTGAGGATATTTGTTGTATCAATTCAGTATCAGTTACAGGAGTTAGGAACATGGAATTTCGATTTGGAGTAAGTGGTGGCAGCATAAATTGCTGAGTAGGGACATTTTTTAGCATATCGATTCCTATATTGGTGAAATATTTGACACAATAGTTTGCCATTTCATTATCATCATCAAAATCTTTGCCATGTCCGTCAACAACATGGAATTTGCTAGATAATTTATTATTTTTTTCATTGGTTGCCTCACTTATGATATGGTAAATTTTCTTCATATATATTGCTATTATGTATTTTATTCAAGTAATTTTTTTTTGTCTGCTTCAGGATTTATTTAAATGATTTCTATAACGTTTGTACTCTAATTCTAGAAGAGGTAGTATTTACAATTAGCTTTTTTTTCATTTTGTCTCTGTTTTATTGATTGTATTAAACCTGCTGTTATCCAAGGCTTAATTTTTTTAGATTCATTAGTGTTTTTCTTGAATATCTTCTTACTTGTCTCTAAATGATTATTAAAGGTTGCATAGAATATATTAGTAGCATGTTGTGCATGGCCAGATTGTAAAACATTATGCCAATTTTCTTGTGATAAGAGGTTATTTAGTTTTGCAATATTATATCTGCCGAAGGTTATTTTATTATTATAACAAATGATGTATGTTTTATGCCACGCCATTCTGGATAATCTAATTCCCTAACCGAAATCTATTGCGTCAACTCAATCTTTTTTTGTTTCAACTAGTAGATATTTCAGTAAGGTGCAAGTAAATTTTATTTATACTTCAGAAGGCTGTTTTCAAAACTAGAAATGGATAACTATTGCCCTATCTCAGTGATCCATGATTTTCCAAAAAATATTGCAGTCTTTTAAAAAAAATTATTGAGTTTCTGAACAGATATCATGTGATAACAGAACGACAATTTGGTTTTATCAACTCCAGTACAGAAAATGCCATTGTAGGTTTCATGCAACAAACTGTGACCGCCCTGTATGAATCATCTAAATGCCTAGCGGTCACATGATGTTTTGTTTAATAAACTCTTCAAATATGGAATTTGAGGTCTTGCATTAGATTTGATGCGGGATTATCTATTTCAACGGACACAAACAGTTACAATTAGGGAACAACTCAGTATGCCAATCAATTATCTATGGGTGTACCACTGGGTCCAATTCTGTTTCTTGTGAACATCTATGATACTTCTGGAATAAAGGACTTCGATGGTCATATTTATTGTGTGTTATGCTGATGATATTCAAAGGTAAAAGCTGGCATAATATTTACCATTGTTCAGATGCGTACTGAGTTTGAATGTGATCGACCCCATAACAATATTTTTAGAATACACAGCCTACTTGCACAAAAAATTCATAATGTAACTGTCCAACGCAATAGAAAACAACAACATCGATAAAATATTCGGGAATCGTAATTGATCAACATTTGTCAAGTAAAAAAAAGGATGAGACTATAATAATAATAATAATAATAATATACTTTATTGTCATTAAGAATAAATCTTGTGGACAAAGCTTGTGAAAAATAAATATAAAATGAAAATATGAAAACACCTACGGAAAAGTAAAGCTAGAACATATAAAATGTAAATATAAAAACACCTAGGGAAAAGTAATGTTAGAACATACACTATAAAGTTCATCGTCGAATTTTGTATCAACATGGTTGTGTAAAGTTTTGTTTAAAAATCGTATCAAAACTTATATAATACACATATAAACATATACAATCATATATAATATTACATAAATGAACACACATATTACACCAAACAAACAAACATCTATATCCAAGGAAGAATATAAACAAAAATCTTATACAACATATATTCAAATATGCACATTTTGTCACGTAAATTTATCATTATAGAACTCTTGCAAATTATAATAGGGTCTATCAGCCAGAAATGTTTTTACTCTTATTCTAAACATTTTGTTGGTCAAATTTGCCTGTCTTATATCTGAGGGCAAGTGATTAAACATCTTGACCCCATTGTAATAAATAGAATCCCTGGCCAAATTTGTTGAAGGAATTGGCAATTTCAACGCGGTGGAACGGGTGTTATAAGAATTGCACGAAGCCTCAAATAGGGACATATTTTTGTAAATGAGACAAACCGATTCCAAAATGAACAAAGCAATCACTGTTAAAATCTTTTCCTCAACGAATTTGTGTCTGCACGAATCACGAGGTTTAATCTACACATATACCTGATAGCCCGTTTCTGCAGTACTAATACAGACAGAAGGGCTGATGAATTGCATACTCCCAGACGGTATTCCATAACGTAGGGTGAGATTCTAAGAGGTAATACACCGTTCTGGCAGTTTTAATTCCCAAATTTATTGAAGTTACTCTCACTGCATAACATCCAGAAGAAATTTTACTTTTAAGATGTTTGATATGTTCAATAAATTTGAGCTTATTGTCAATGTGAATACCTAGAAATTTAGTTTGAGTCTCGTTCTTGATCACTAAGTTATCACCAAATGACAGGTCATCAAGAGCACATCTGAATGATAAAATGTTTGTTTTAGCGATATTGAAAGACAACAAATTAGCATCACACCACTCCTTGATTTTTTTCATATCAGTAGATATAGCATTGTGTAAATCATTTGAGTTTTTGTTGTTCCACAATATCGTCGTGTCATCAGCAAAAAGAGTGAATTTTCCAGAAATGCTCAAATTTGCAAGGTCATTGACATATAATAAGAATAAAATGGGTCCTAAAACTGATCCTTGTGGCACTCCACACATAATATCCTTTTTTTCTGAAAGTCCTGTTGTTCTTACCATTTGATTCCTTCCTGACAAGTAAGAATCGAACCATTTGAGCGTCATTTCTCTGCAGCCATATTGGTGAATTTTTCTTAGCAAGATCTTATGATCAACGCAATCGAACGCCTCGATAGATCACAAAGACCGCAGCAGCTACATTACCAGAATTCAACTTTGAATAAATATCATAAAGAAATGAAAAGATGGCATCGTGCGCATTTTATTGCTTTGAAAACCAAACTGGCTTTCACTAAATATTGTGGCGTCTTAGGAAATCCGTCAGACGTATTTTCACAAGTTTTTCGATAACTTTGGCTATAGTTGGAATGAGGGAGATCGGTCGAAGATTCGCGGGATCATCTGAATCTCCACCTTTGTATAATGGAAGGACAACAGATGTTTTCAGAAAATCAGGAAAAAATCCATTGTGGAATGAGGTGTTGATTAGAGATACCAATGTTTGCAATGCATTAATTGGAAGATTTTGGATAATTTTTATGGAGATTCCATCATAACCAGTTGCATTTTTATTCTTTATATTCCTCAATATTTCTACTAATTCGTCAATATTTGTATCGTACAAAGTTAGGTTATCCTCAATTCTGACATCTTCAAGATTTAATAAGGGATCGTAAGGAATCACTATATTCTCACTAAGGTTTTTTGCAATCGAACAATAATAATCATTGATTTTATCAGGACTAAGTGATATTCCCACATGTTTTTTTTTATTTTCCCGTAATATCACTGATAGCAGACCATGCTTCTTTCATTTTATTAGTTGACTTACCGATTTGGTTATCATAATGAATTTCCTTCGCTTTCTTAATAGTGGATCTATATATTCTGCGGTAGTTATTGAAGAAGTCATGGAAGTAAAGATTGTCAGTAAATTTTCGTATGTTATGCAGTGAACGTAAATTTTTCGAAGAAATTTTCAATCCTGTTGTAATCCATGGTTTTCTTTTTTTGACTTTAATTTTTTGCAAGGGAAATGATTCATTAAATACATTCAATAGCGTGTTGTGAAATGTGAGGAATGGATCACTTTGGAACAGCATACCTTCCCAGTTAATCTTTAGACAATTCTGATAGAACCTATTATAATTTGCTCTACTGTAAAGTCTCCCAAACTTAAGTTTACGTTGTGTATTCAATGAGTCAAGAAGTACTCTCGTAAAAATATACTAATCTTATATAACGCTCTCTAGCAAAATCTGTACTTCGATATTGTATTGTTGTGTGTGTGGAGGGTACTGAAAAGAAAATTATATTTTAATAAAATAATAAAAGACGCTTTCGCAGTGTGCAACTGTACAGAGAAATCAAAATAAATATTCAATGTTAGATCTCTTAGCAATACATCAACAGATTCATTATTATTTTAAGAAAATTAGTTATAACATAATCCAAACCTAATACAAAAAGGTTAAAAATCAATCAAATTGGTCATAACTATCAAATTATGTGGAAACATTTTATTGCATTTCACACCTCGAACAATAGGCCATGATTACGGTATCGGATTACCATTTATAATGAGTCTCTTAAATGTCTAGCAGAAGTATAGCTATCAGTGTTCTTGAACACTCATCAATCTAGTTATTTCACAGAAAAAACCACCAGAGATTCGTTTTCTTCTTTGTACCGAAGCTATACAATGGGCGAGATCCCTAATTTCTGGAAAAAATACCACAATGTCCAGAAAGATGATAAAAGTGGTTGGATTTTTTTCAAAGCAGTTTTTCCAAGAAAAATTCCTTAAAGATATGTTCTTGAATAAATATTCAATGTTAGATCTCTATGTATAGTACTGCAATACATCTAACACATTCATTATTATTTTAAGAACATTATTTTATAACATAATCCAAACCTAATATAAAAAGGTAAAAAATCAATCAAATTGGTCATAACTATCAAATTAGGTATGTGGAAACATTTTAATTGGGCATCAAAATGGAATATAGGAGGTAATTTACATATTTTAAAATCCGTACCTGGAATCCCAGCCCCTTTTTATTACATTTCACACCTCGAATAATAGGCCATGATTACGGTATCGGATTACCATTTATAATGAGTCTCTTAAATGTCTAGCAGTAGTATATAGCTATCAGTGTTCTTGAACACTCATAAATCTAGTTATTTCACAGAAAAAAACACCAGATATTCGCTTTCTTCTTTGTACCGAAGCTATACAATGGGCAAGATCACTAATTTCTGGAAAAAATACCACAATGTCCAGAACATGAGAAAAGTTTTGGATTTTTTTTCAAAGCAGTCTCCAAGAAAAATTCCCAAAGAAATGTTTCTGAAACCACGCCAGGATGTGACGTAACAAGTTCAGATCGACCGCCGAGAGCGCAAGATAATTACAGAGTTGCCAAGCGTTATTGATAATATTTCTTTACAATGTGAGCAGGCCGAAAAAATTATGACAGCACTCGAATAACTAAATCAAGAACAGCTATCAAATACGAAGTACAAGTTCTGTTTTATTCATAGGATGAAACAGTATAACATTTCCTCAGAATTTCCGCGAAATAGTGACACTGGCAACTCAGGAAAATGCAAAATCAATGGACTTATGACGTCAAAAGAAGCGGCAATAACGCTGTGTTTGAATGTCTCACCGAATTTGAGGGTTTTAGAGCGATTATTCGAATACTACACAATATCTTCTAGGAAAAACTATGCATACATAATATTTTATCACTATATTTCAACTACAAGCACATATGAAGCAAATTTGTGAGTTTGTGATCTCGCCCATTTAGTTCCAATATCTTCGAAAAATATAAATAAATTCACACATATCGTCAAAAATTACATATACGAGAATCCGATGACGTTCAACATATTCTAAAACAAAAAGGTAACAATGAAAAATACCTGCTCAAAATAACTTTCACTTCTAATCCCATCCTCTGAAGTCCTTCAATTTTTTTTATTTACTTTATTATTCTAATTTTTCTATTTTATTATATGTTATTCTTTGTCAACCATTATCACAAACACTATTTCTCAGCAAAATAATATTTAATATCCACTCTTGGAATTATCCATCCGAGTTGGTAAAAAAAAAGCACAGAAGAGGCATCTAGGTGTGTATTTCACCCTCTATGATGATTTATTATTCAGAAAGTATTTATATTGTATTAATATTTATTATTCGCTGGGATACCATGTAAATTTCTTTCAACAAAGACAAAAAACTTCAAAGTTTAAGAGGGGGTATCAATTTCGAGTTTTTGCGAAGCAAAATCGTGTTTACGTAGGCAGTTGTTAGAATATTAGAATAAGAAAGTCTTTATTGTGCTAAAAACCAAAAGTTTTTGTTGACAAAGTATGTGATGTACTATAACTAATATTAAAACTATAAAATCATGTAAAATATCATACACATTTACAAGAACAAAACATTTAAGTGGAACATATACTGGTAAAATTTATACTATAAAAAAGAAGATATTAAACAATTAGAAAATAAAAAAAATAATTAAAAATTGACATGTATCTTTATAAAATTATTGCAAGGTGTAATAGGCTTCATTCAATAGTAGCTCTTTAACTGCTTTTCTGAAATTAATATGTTTACCAATGAACGAATATGTGAAGGCAGGTGATTAAACATTTTCTTGGCATTGAAAATAATAGATTTTTTTATTAATGTACTTCTGGAAATTAGTAGGGAAACCGTGAAGTTTTCATTCCTTGTGTTGTATACTGACGATGAATGAATGTTAGTACCATATTTTTTGTGGATCATACATACATTCTCTAAACTGAAGATGCAAGTGAATGACAGTATTTTCTGCGCCACGAATGATGTCAATAAAACACCAGTGTCTTATGATCATAAGACACAGTCTAACACAATCTAAACTCACATACATTTGTCATGGAAACCATATCATGACCTTCTCGAACAACATATTTTATAAATTTTCTGCAACTGTCATAAACATCAAATAAGCCCTTAATTTAGAAAAAGTGTGTTTATAATATGGATAAAATGTTGTATTGCATTTCATATATATCTTATTAGCATATAAAACCCTCAAGAAAATCAAACACTCAAGCTACGCCCTCTTGTGGCTTTTCTTTCGTGTTTTATATGCACTCATACAATAAATAATTATCGTATCGTTAATCTATGCAATGAATGCCATCCTGAATCCCAGGATAGAAATAACTGCAATAAGAGATAGAAATCTGTAACATTTTTGATAGCCAGCCATAATTTCATTAAAAATGTCTTATTCCTCAAGACAGCTGACTACAAAAACCTATTCAATAGGTGTATGTTAGTATATAGGACTTTTGCACGTTTATCCATCGGATGTCATTCAACGTCCGTCGAGGCATTAGCCAGGGAAGTAGTAGTTTTTTTTATGGATATGCGTCCAACACTCCTATCGCCTAGGTTTTTGTAGTCAGCTGTTTCGAGGAATAAGACATTTTTCATTTTCAATGAATGTTACGGATTTCTGTCTCTTATTGCTGCTATATCATTATTTTTTCGGGCTGCTCACATTGTAAAGAAATATGAATAAGTCAAGCGTTATTCATAATATTTCTTTACAATGTAAGCAGCCCGAAAAAATAATGATATAGCAGCAATAAGAGACAGAAATCCGTAACATTCTTGATAGCCAGCCATAATTTCATTGAAAACTCTGTAATTATCTTGCGCTCTCGGCAATAGATCTGAACTTGTTACGTCACATCCTGGCGCGATTTTTGCAGTGTTCAAACAGGAGCATTTTTTTGAGGATTGTTTTTGGAAAAATTACTTCGCAATTTTTTTTTTTTTAAATACAACCACTTTCTTCATTGTTGTGGTATTTTTTTCCAGAAATTAGTGATCTCGCCTATTGAAGTTAAACATTCAAAAAGTCATAATTTAAAACATTTGATCTAATACCCCTTTTGAATCCAATCCCTTTGCGACAAATTTTCCTATGATTCTCGTGAGCTTTGAAAACAATGTAGCAAAAAGAAGGTTTAAGTCTGATTTTATTGTTTAACCACAACTTCTAAATACCAAATTTTTTTTTGATGTTCTTCCCATGATTCTCGTCAGCCTTAGAAGCAATTCCGCGCGCGAAAAAAAGGCTCGAATCGGGTTTTTTTTTTCGAACAACCTCTTCATTTGCGGCTGATACATTAGATGAAGCTTTGGAGGGTTCTATGGCTGCACGAGAGAAGATCGAGGAATGGTTCTGTGCAAACAGATTGCAATTAAATAGAGACAAAACAAAGAGAACAGTATTCTCATTGAGAGATGTGGGTGACCTGAATGATGATGCAAGTGAGGTTACATTTTTGGGTGTTCATCTCGATCCGGGACTCCAATGGAACATGCATATAAACAGTGTTTCAAATAAACTAAGTAAAAGCCTTTTCATCCTTCGAAATTTGTCAAACTGTGTTTCCAGTGGGGTACTAAGGACTGCCTATCACTCTACTTTCCATTCTCATCTTTCTTATGGTCTCATTGCCTGGGGTCGATCGACAGGGATGGAACGGGTGTTTGGGTTACAACGTGAAGCGCTGAGGATATTGTCTCAACTTGGTTTCAGGGATGATTGTCGACAGCCATATATATCTCCCAATATATAAACAGTTCCCTCACATTATATCTTAGAAAACCTTAAATATATAAAGCAAAATGAAGCCTCCTATAGGTCTCATCAAGACACTCACTCTCACGACACAAACAGAACCTGGTTCCAGCATCTTGGAGGCAAAGGAGGTGTCAGGGTGGGCCCAGGTACTGGGCGATCAAAATGTTTAATGTACGACCAGAATATATAAGGGTTTTACCTCTCAACCAGCATATGCAAACAATTAAAAAAATCCTATTAGAGAATGCTTTCTATTCAGTAAATGAATTTCTCTCTTATCGTTTTATGTAGTATTGTAGGTAAAATTGTACATTCACTATCGTAGTTTTAGGAAATCTTATTAGCTTTTACTTGAGTGAATTGTATTGTATTTTAATAGTGTTTTATGCATGTATGTTTCTTTTAACTGCCCTAAATTTAAATTTAGTTTATTCATTGCTATGACTTGACGTGTGTAAGACAATGATTCGAAATTGTGATTAACATGAAATAAATTGAGTATTGAGTAAAAAGCACCTTTGTGACAGGATTTTTTAAATATTTTTCCCATGATTCTCTTCAGCCTTAAAAGCAATTCCGCGAAAAAAGCTTAAATCTGGTTTTTTTTGTCCAACCGCCCCCTTTAAAAACCAGCCCTTTGTGACAAGTTTATTTTTACCATGATTCTCGTCAGCCTTCAGAGCAATTCCGCGAAAAAAAAAAGACTCAAAACATTTTTTTAGACTACCATTTTGTGCCAAAAAAAAAAACTTTTTTTTTCATCCTTTTTGACAGCCCAAGAGGCGATTGAGCAAAAAAAATTAATTAGTTCCGTTTTTTTAGGTCATGGGGACCACTGTGTGTATAATGATAAATGGTTATACAGGTATGGGTAAATATATCGCTTTTTCTCCTCCAATCACATACCCAATCCCGAGGCTACTAATATTAATAATTATAAATGTTTCACCCAAGGAGCGCTAGGTTGGCGCTCAAGATCAAATTGAGCTTACTTACAATTTCTCCTGGTTAATTTGTAATAAAATATATTAAACCTTGCCTGATACACATTTTAGAGGAATTGGAAGAAAACAGTTGCATTTGTAAAAGCACATTTTATTAATAAAATCAGTTACAAGAAGGTATAAAAAATACACTTTATTAAAATAAAATTATAAAAATGGACGGACACATATCACAATTGTTCTGATTTACTTAAAACATAAACTACCTACTGAATTTTTTTCACCAACATACTTGTTTATCTGAAATGAGCTGTCTGAGCGTCTTTTGTGTAATTAATCGCATGGCATGGGTAGGCACTGTGGAATTATAAAGGACGCACAAAATATTGTTATCCACCTTGAGAGCGTGACATTTGTGATACTCGGAGCACCAATATGTTTCCGTGCAGTCGTTTTCGATTGAAGATTCCGTTTCTTCCGATGGATCTACTTGGTGACCACTTCTGCTGGGAATGAGTTCGTTCACAACTGCTCGGTAGAAAAATGTGCGCAGGATGTCCAAACGATGAGAGCTAGTGGTGGTTTTTTTTGAGGAAGATTGTTGGGTACTTTTTGACATCATGTATTTCCTTGTGGTTATATTCACCAAAAGCTGCTGAAAAGATTCCAATAATTTTTATCATACAAATATTATCATAAAACTTTTTTACAAAATGAAATCACAAAAACATCTATTTTTCTACTAGGTGTTCAAATTTCATCGACACATTTTAAAATGAAGTATGATTCCAATAGGGAACACGCATGTGCCCCTTTTCTAAAATATTGTGTTTTCCACATAGAGATTACCGCCTAGAAAGTTCAGTAACAAACTTAAAAATCGATTTGTTTGTTTTTCATAATTTAAATTGAAAACACCAATCTTTTCATCACATTCAAAAACGTACTCCTAGCGCCTCTGATGGACGTATGTATGTTACTACACAGTTCAAAATTTTCTGCTAGTTGCTTCGAACTGTCAACTATAATCTGTCTTTCATTTATATTTATAGTTGCATAAATATGTTTATTATCATATCTTCAATTGTTTCTGGAACGACACATCGCAAATGAGGTTAAATTTATGTTTGGATTCTAAGGAATAGTATTGTCAATCAATATTCCTGAAACAACCACAATTGGCGCTAGTGTTTGGTGGAAGTTATTGCAGAAAGGCCCGGTATTTTCATCTCCGGTTATACTAGGAATAAATTAACCAATGGTTAGAATGTGCTTTTGCTTATCAATAAACGTTTAAAAAAAGCATTTTCTAACAGTGAAAATACCAGGCCTAAAGGTCAAATCTAATTAGAATTGAGGAGAACCTTTAAAATTGAAAATTTCGAAAAACAAACTTAATTTGAGAAATTATTTTGACAAAAGTAATTTTTGAGGTGTGAACTGAAAAAAAATAAAATCATGCACGTTCCCTATTTTACCGGCACAAATCTTTTTTCTCTCTTTATCAGTTAAAAACTCCTACAGGAGTATGGTTTTACAAAATACCAGCGAAATTAATTTCTTATTTTTAAATATATTTGCATAATTTATTTGGCTAAAATGGACCCAGAGTGCCTGTATCACAGACCTCATAAAAGAAGTACATATCACTTGGTACAACACAAACAATAAAAATAACCTCGCTCCCATGACCGCCATTATTGTCCACTTCACGTTGGCACAACTGTTTATAAATCCTATACACTCTTCTAATGATTGAAACATAACGAGACTTTTCAGCTTTGACAGACCCATATTTTAAATAATTAACCTTTCCGCTGGGGCAAGTTGTCCCTCAGAAAAATTCATTCCTACTCACCATACTAAAGTCACTAATAACAGACAACTTCAAAATTGTGACTCGAGAAATAGACATAGGCGTGGCTTAGAAAGATCAATGAATCCTGAACCAAAAGTAACCACCAAGGCTCTATCCCACATCACCATATTGTTACTTCAAAGGAAAAATTATAGATACCGCCACTACAAAAACCGCAATTTGTTGAATCAACCTAGAAAAGGCAAGTTCGTTCCTTTATCAATATCTACGAAAAAAAAAAAGAAGTAGCATTGTCTAAAAATACATAGTTAACCATACAGGCTTATCATTGGATGAAGATGTGATCAATTAGTAGATGGCGTTAGTCCGCTAATGCCCAAAAAATAAGATATCCAATGTCCGAATGAGATGGAACAAATTTAGCACAAGTTATATTTTGCATTTTTTGTTACCGTCCTTTTTTTAAGAACATTGGTCCTAAGAGATGTTGAGCTTCAACAGATATTGTAAAAATACACTTTTAATATTTAAAAAATTATTAATAAAAAATATTTTTAAATACAAGCTTTATTCAAATGCACTAAATAGTAAAAAATAATTGCTTTGGATGTGTGACGTAGGTTTTTTCGTGAGTTATATCGGGTGTCCATGGAAGGTGGCTCGCCCCTATAACTTTTTTGTTTTTCGGAGTTAATGGAATGACATTTGGAGGATCTGTTTAATGCATAAAACTGCATTTTTTGACAAGTAACTCAACTTCATGCAAATTCCGGATTCACCTTTCGATTTTTAATTGGGACACCTGGTATATTTTCAGTTTTTTTGTCTCCATATGACATTTAGAATACAACCATGTATATTTGTTACTGTTTGTAACCGTTTTTTTTTTTCGAAATACATTTTTATTCTAGAGGGCTATGGATACGTTCAAATAACTAATTTCAATCCTAAAATGTTTGTAAAAACAACTTGACTGTTTTCGATCAAAATGTTTCAGCTATGTGACGTTTGATTTTAAAATTTTTATTACTATTTTTTTCAAATGGCAACATGGTGGTTCGTCGGGTTAGAAAAAAAGAGCATTTTATTACGATTAATTTGATACCGCACTCTATTAGGTTGCAAGAAAACTTTCGATAAAAAACTGAAAATACCATAACATTAGAACTTTTTTAAAATGAAGCACCTGTTGAAAATGAAATAATTATATTGAAACTACCAATTTACATATATTTAGGCTTCCAGATGTTCAAAGTGACCTCCATCTTGTTGCTGACAAAGGCGAACTTTTCTTATTGTTGCTCTTACAACGTTTCTCAACTGTTTTGGTGTAATTCTATGAATAGCTGCCCTTACTTTGTCCTCTAATTCATGTCGTGTGGAAGGAGGTACATCATAAACCTCGTTTTTAATAGATCCCCATAAAAAAAATCTAGAGGCGTAAGGTCGGGTGACCTGAAAAGTTTTTAAAAAAAGAATAAATAAAGGTATAAATTGAAAACAACTCTATTTTTACCTCGCCGGCCACCTAACTGGGCCCATATTTCCAATCCAGTTTTCGTTGTAAGTTTCATGCAGATATTCCGTAACTGCCCTCAGGTTGTGTGGTGGAGCACCATCTTGTTGATAAAATAATCCAACTTGATTTATTAATTAATTAATTTCCAAGAAATGCTCAATTTCCTGCGTGAGGAAACTTAGATATCTAACCCCTGTCAGGACACCGTCAAAAATTATAGGGCCTAAAATTCTGTACCCTAAAATCCCAACCCAACAATTGAAACCAAACCGTTCTTGGAAATTTCCTTCCTCATCAAGTGTAAATTTGCATTGGACCAATATCGCTTATTATTTCTGTTGAAATGTCCCAAATTAGTGAAACGGCTTTCGTCAGTATACAGAATTTTATATGGAAATGTGTCATCCTCCAAATATTTTCCAAAGAACCAATTGCAATACTCAAGTCTCCTTGCATTATCGTTTTGGTAGAGGTGCTGGTGTAGTTGATATTTAAATGAATGATATTTATGTTTTTTCAAAATGTTAGCTGCAGAAGACTCCGAAATGACGTATCTCCTTGAGTGACATATTAATATTTACTTGAACGTATGCCAGAACACCTATTTCTTTTTCTTCACTCACAACAAACGAATCGTTCCCATTATTATCAGGCTCATTTCGCATTTTTTTAACCAGTTTTGGAGAAAATATTGACGGGTTGGGTGACGCCGATCAGGATATCTCTGTGTGTAGAGACGTGCAGCATCGGTTGAATTTTGCCTACACTCTCCAAAAACTAATAACATATCAACTTTTTCAGTTCTTGTATAAATATTGTTATTTTCCATGATTTTCAAACAATGAGGTACCCACAATAATTACCTAATTGACTTTGTAGACGAGATGTAAAATAATATTGACCCGTCAATTTTTACCGCAACAATTTAATGATTTTGTTTTAGTTGTGTTGGTCACAGGCTACTTGATGATTTTAAATCTTATTTCAATCTCAATAAGATTCTTCATTTAACGAAAGTTCTAACGTTATATTTTCCATTTTTATCGAAAGTTTTCTTACAACCTAATAGAGTGCGGTATCATATTAATCGTAATAAAATGCTCTTTTTTTCTAACCCGATGAGCCACCATGTTGCCATTTGAAAATGAAATAGTAATAAAAAATTTAAAATCAAACGTCACATCTCTGAAACATTTTGATCAAAAACAGTAAAGCCGTATTTTTACAAACATTTTAGGATAAATTAGTTATTTGAACGTATCCATAGCCCTCTAGAAAAAAATTCAATTAAAAAATAAAATAAAAAAACGTTACAAACAGTAACAAATGATACATGGTTGTATTCTAAATGTCATATAGAGACAAAAAAACTGAAAATATACCAGGTGTCTCATTTAAAAATCAAAAGTTTATGTCACTTCCGGTGAATCCGGAATTTGCATAAAGTTGAGTTACTTGTCAAAAATGCAGTTTTATGCATTAAACAAATCCTCCAAATTTCATTCCATTATCTCCGAAAACAAAAAAGTTATGGGCGAGCCACCTTCCGTGGACACAGGGTAAATTCAAAAGCTAGTCGCGCAAAGTTTTCAGTTCGAATACAAAAGTGACGAAGCTTTTGAATCTATAACTCACGGAATAACCTACGTCACACATCCAAAGCAATTATTTTTTACTTTTTAGTGCATTTGAATAAAAGATTGTCTTTAAAAATAGTTTTTATTTTGTGCTTTTTAGTACTTAAGTACGCCTTAATCTATCCATTTTTGTTAAAGCATCGTTATTATGAGGACTTTTTCCTGTAATTTCTGAGCTATCTTGTCCTTCAATGAGGAGATCATCTAAAGATTAACTCATCTGCCATCTTGGAGTTGCCATCTTCAATTTATGAATTTTAACTAAAAATCAATAGTCCTCGACTAAATTCATAATCTCCGACCCCAAAAATCCCGACACACCAATTTTGAAACGAATCGGACCATAACTACAGAACTCGTCCGGTATCTTAAATTTGTGAATTTTGATAAAAAATTCATAATCTCCGACCCCGAAAACTACCACATACCAATTGTGAATCGAATCGGACCATAAACATAAATCTGGTCCTCCATATTAGATACAAAAATTCCATGAGCCGCCATTTCAATTTCATAAATTTTGACATAAATAATCTCCGACTCCGAAAACCTCCACATACAAATTTCGAACAGAATCGGACCATAATCACAAAACTCTTCCGCCATTTTGGAGCCGCCATCTTGTTTTTTCTCTAACAAAAATTTCATAATGCATCCTCACCGGAATTATGAACACCTGCTAAATATCAGCTCAATCGGATGTCGGTGAGTGCTCCAAAAATGGATTGGAAATTTTGAACTGGAAAGAATGACATACGAACGAAGCAAGTTAAATAAAAGCTTGTAAAAAAAAGTAGAGCCATTAGGGTAACTAACAAGATTTTCGAAATTAAAATAGAAATCTGTTACAGTTAGCAAATTCATATTGAAAAATATCCTGTTTCGATCAATACGGCTCATCACAAGTTCATTTATCATTTGTTTTACATCTTATCATAATTGAGAGTATCAGCTGAATAAATAGATATGCCTTGGATCTTACCCCAGAATGCTCCCATCAATAGAGCAGGCCTCAGGAAAATTTCGAGGGACACACTGTACTGCAGCGTTCAGGATGTCTGTAGAGTTTTTGAAACATTGGGTTACATAATGTTCGATTTCACTTAATACCGGTGTTGGGCCGCAAAGGCAACACAGTTGAACCTCCGGTACCAGCGTACATGATACAAAACGGAAAGCCACCTGAAATTGAGACATTTAAATAAAGACTGAAAAGTGGGGGCATAATCCCGAAAAACCTAGAAAAAAAAGTTGACTTAAAAATGAGGTTAGATTCATTACGAAATATCACTTGAACAGAACAATAAATTATGATAGTAAAAGTGATAGTTGTGGCAAGAACATTACTCCCAAAGAGAAAATGAAGCCGTCAAGTGTAAGTCTTGCATAATGAATATTATGTACCTGTGCAAAGTATCTAATTATACATTTAAATGTGGAACCAAATATATTTCTATGCCATTTTTCTATAGCCCTACTCATTGAGTCTGTAAGGCCTCTTCCATCAATCAATGACCTCACTTTGATTTTATGGTTCCTTTCCTCTCCTACTTTAAGAGATGAGGGTGTGAAGTTATTTGTCGAAAAATAATTGTTAATTAATTCTACTTATTTTTATCTAATATACACAGTGGCGGATTTACCAGCAGGCTGAGTAGGCTGGAGCCTAGGGCGGCAAATTTTAAGGGGAGGCAAATTTTAAGGGGCGGCAAATTTAGTTAATAAATTTTTTATTTCGATTTACAAATTAAAAAAAAATATACACACACAAAATACGAATTTCGAAAGAAATTAAAATATTTCACAAAAATCGAAATTTTAGTTATTTTTACATATTTTCTTCACTGATAACTGCTATAATTTTTTTCTCCATGTACCTAATAATTATGAGATCTCCTTACACAATTCAATCTTGATATAATATCGATGGTCTAATCATGATTGCTGCAGCAAGTTTGCAAATTGTAAATTCAATTTCAGAAAGTTATTTCTTTATGCGTAAAAAATACTGACTAAAATTGACTAATTTTTATTAAATAAAAAACTAGTTCAATATCTTATAGAGATATAGTTTTTGGTTTAAATTAATCGAATAACTGATATTTGAACGACTGCGACTTGACAATAAAAAAATTCCCTCAACAAAATATGAAGTTATTGCTGATTAGAAAATTGATACATTTCATCAGTTAATTATTTTATTTGTAGTAAGAAAAAGTTTGGAAAATCCAAATGAGCATGCCTTAAGAGCTCATGTACACGAATTATTTAAATTGAATGTTTTCATTAGTACATTTGTTAACTTTTTCACAAAGCCAACTTTTTCAGAAAATGCCAATCGGAATGAATTAATTATAATAAGATAAAACAATACTAAGCAGCAATTTTTTATTCAACGGTTTCTCTCCAGTCAAATGAGTATATTAAAAAAAAAATTGAAGTGAAAAAATGATTTTTTCGAAAGTTATCGTGTTTACTGTGAACATGATCTTCAAAAATCCATGGGATATGGCATTAAAATTACTTTTTTTTATATAAAAAGTAATTAATCATAACTGAAAAAATAATTTTTATGAGCTCAGCGATCATTTTTCTTTCTGATAAGTTGCTTTTTAAATAATATATCATCGTATTTGTTAGGTACGGTTTAATGTGAGAAAACATCGGATTTAGATTTTTAGGCAAGAGTAGAGCTATGCGCTTAAGGCATGCAATTGCGTAGTCGTATTTGTGTTGTAATGCCAGAACAAACGACATGACCATTCGGTAAGAGTGTCTGGCTGAATGGATAGCACAAGTGATATGATTGTGGACTAAGATATCAAAATTTAGAGGCGGCAAAAATTGAATAGCCTACGGGCGGCAAATCTGTAAATCCGCCACTGTATACGAATGATTTCATATTTTTTTAAATGACTCACAAATTGACATGCCGAAGATACATCCACGAAATCACAAATGACCAATTTTTCTGATTTTCATATCTGGTTGATTAATTAACCGCTTAAAAAATTGAAGATGCACAAATAGAACATCTGAATTTATTGTTTCAAAGATTGGAGAATCAATGTGTTGTCATCAATGCAGAAAAAAGTGGATTTGGTATGAGTAGCATAGAGTACTTGGGATACTCTGTTAGTAAAAATGCAATATGGCCAACCGAGAAAAAAGGTTCTGGAGTATTAAAAGCTAGAATTGAAACAGTGGGACAAGTGCACTCAAGGCATTTATACCAAACCCTTCAAAAAGAAGAACAGCAGCCCTGTTAGAACTGAATAGGAAAACCTGAGAATTATAACAGGACTACTGACAGATCACTGTAGACTGCGAAAGCATCTTAAAAAAATCGGACTTGCCAAAGCGAGGAAGAAACAGCAGATCACATCTTGTGTAGATGCAAGGGTTTGGAACGAACAAGATTCTACCGTATGGATTACGGGCAGCTAGAACCCAAAGACCTGGAAAAGGTATCACATAGAGTCATCATCAACTTCGTCAGAAGGACGGGACTTGAAGTGAACTCTAATTCAATTAGGATCGAGCCACGATAAATCTGAGGTCGCAGTGGAAGGGGCGGTTATCGCGTTACTCGAGTAGAGTAGAGTTTATTGACTACATTACTTATTTCGAATACATTTGTAGCAGGTCTTATGAAATTAAAAATATTTCTATATCTAAGAGTTACAACTAATATCACCGAGTTAACATTATGATTAAAAAGACAAAACAAATCCAATCTGCATAAAATAAATCGAAGCAAAATATCACCAAGTAAATATTATTATCAGAAGACAAAATACAATTAATTCAACGTGAATAAAATAAATCGAAGCCCAAATGGTCGAGTGTTTTTCACAAATCCTCGTTTGTTAATGCATAGATGAGAAACTCATTTCCGAGTAAAAACAGTTCTTCAATAAAAAAGACTCAACTCTTTGTTTGAAATTGTAAAATAGGACCTAACCTAACCAGTACAAACTAGGTATCTGGATTAAATAGGTCAATTCTCTACAGATATACGACTTATTTCGGGAATTGCAAATGTGGTAGATACCAAAATGTAACAAAATTTAAAACATGGGGGAAAAACATGGCAATGATACTCAACTGCAAAAATTACTAAATGGTACTTGACTTGTGGAAAAAATTTATGAAAATTCCTGATACCAGTTTCAGAATTAATTGTGATATTTCAACAAATAATATAAGACTGTGTACACGAATTTTTCAAAAAATTCTTAATATGTGACATCCAGGTGTGAATATTCTTACTGTCTAACTCGTATTGATAGATACTCAAGATGAGTTGAGGCTTTTCTAGTCCAAGATATAATAGCTGAAAAGGTTGTCACATAATTAATTCTACACCACCCAAGCTCTAACAAGATGATTTCAAGGTTCCTTAGAACAATGAAATCAACATTGAAATATTACCCAAAGAGTAATGGTTTGAGTAATGCTGAAATACTTTATGAATATATGTAACAGATATTCTCATTAGAAGCAGAGTTATCTCTTCAAGAATTTCTCAAAACATTGCAAGAGTCTATAATAAATATGAAAAGTAGAGAATTACACAACTATAACGGCAATAAGTAATGAAATACTTCCCATGTATTTATAAGATATAGATGGTTTAAAAAACATTAAAGGCTGCATACTATGCCATCATGAAGTTTTGGAAAAAATAGACAAATATTTCACTAGTTTATTAAATGAAAAGAAGAAAAACATATCAATCGACAGACTCACGCCAGCTTTCTTGGAATTTTTCGAAGGAAATATTAAAAAAAAATACGGCATACAAAGGGTCAAAATAAAACTGATAAAAATCAATTAAAATACATACAGATATCAAGAAACACATCACCGTCGAGGGTTGCACTCATCCAGCATGAGGTTCTTTAATTTTGTCCTAAATATATGTAGCAAGTTTGAATTTTTCAGTTCATATTAATATTACTCAACCCTTTGAAAAAAACGAATTTTGTTTTTTTTTTGCGATAAAATCGTCTAGCACGAATATTTGATGAGAATATTTTCCGTATTACATTTAAAACTGAATAAAACTAATAGAATTCATGTTATATTCGAACTTTCAACGTGGAAAGTTACAACAATTCTTTTTGTTCCAAAATCGAACGAGTCGTTTTATAGATTCATTCATTGATAATGATTATTCACTGCTCTCGAACTCACTCAAAAACTTAAAATATATATAAATTTTTCACTATGAATTAAAAAACAAACGTAACTGGAACTAATTTTGACAAAAACCAAATCCACATATATATATATATATATATATATATATATATATATATATATATATATATATTATATATATATATATATATAAAACTGATCTATTTGGTTCTCTGTTTCGGCAATTTGATTGGTTAGAAAATAATGAGGGAAATATTCGTTAAAAACTACAAATAGGCACTGTTAAAAATTTTTGTTTTTCCATGGCTTACTTTAAAAATTATTTATACAATTTTACTAACGTAATGGAAAACAAATAATACGTTTATGAGTTCAATACCCAATGGATTTTAGGTTTGAAAATACTGTTGGATTGGTTTCGAAAAGTTGTGTTCAACTGCGGTATGAGTGGTGTCATTAAAAAATGACATTTTTGCAATAAAGTAATTTTGAGAGATTAAAATGCACCCAGTCATCGAATTTGTTGGTTACTTACTTATTATTTTTTATGTCATTTAATCGCAGCATGCTAGATTGAAAACAAAACTTGACTCTAAAAAAAATCAAGTCGCCTTAAAAACCCACTAAAATAGTTTTAATCTATTCAGAATTTTCCCAGGAATCCTATAATGCAATAATATAAGGAACGTTCTATTTAAAACTCAAGAATTGCTGTCACTACCGGCCAAACCGAAGACTGAAAAAATCGTCAAAGACGTCAAAATGTGGCATTTGACGTCTATATTAACGAGTTTCATTTTGATATTTGCAGAAACAAAGGACAGGGGTGCCTCAGAACACTATCTATTGGTGACAAGCTCTTTCAGGACCTTGCCCTTTGTTCAGTTGTAGTTGGAATCAAAAGTCCTATAAATTATAGGTGGGACGACCTATATAGTTAAAAACTAACTCTGATTTACCAAAATTCAGCACTTACTGTCGGACTTTTATAAGGCAGGAAAACCGGAATGTCTCTGGACTCAGCTCCATTTTCTGATGTGGCAAGTAACCCAAGGAGGCGAATTTCAACAGGATGGAGAGACCACCAGCTTTCAGTGGCTGCGGCTACTTTTCCTGAGACTAAGACACAACTGAACATCGAGTCCAAACACTCTGTGAATGAATCTAGAACAATCTGAAAATATTCATCTTCATTTTTCAATTAAACGTATATTTTTTCTGAAAGGCGATACTCTATGAGTAACTGAAGTCGATTCTCATTGAAATTGTTTTTGAACTCAAGTAAAAATTGGAAATTTTGAAATGTTCCCATTCACACAATAGTAATACCTGTATCAGGTGATTCTCAGGGCACAGTATTGTTTCGACAAATCCAACAATATCCGAAGAATGTTTATTACTCGAATCTCCACAGTCCAAAGAATCTAAAAGTCTATCAATCATAGGAAAGCACACCTAAAAATATATTTTTGAGTTTAAATAAATCAGAGTGCATTCCGGAATACCCTCAGCTCTCTCTTGAGTCTTTCGATGTTCCGCTGCAATTTCAATTCTTTTATTCCAACAATCAGAACCATTGTGTTAAATACTTCTTCTAGTAGTTGGTTCAGGACATCCACAGAGCAACCACTCGCAATTCCGATCATCACAATACTGAAAAAAATACACACGTCTCAGTCATATTTAGTCTGGGACTAGACTTTAAAACCTGACGTCCTATTCCCATGCAGAGATATTTTGACTGTGAGCGGCAGATCGTATGCAGTTCCTTGCTGACGTCAAAACATTCGTAATACTCCTTGTTACTTAGACTGTGATTTATAGGTTCGCGCAAATTTCTGCGTGTGGAGGTGTCTTGGTTATTTTCCAGCATTTAATAAACAAGGAATGTGAACATTACTCGTGAGTGTAGTGATTGCAAGCAAACATATAAGCGTTATTACGACTTAAGAAGACATGTAGAAAAATATCATAAAAGAAAATTAATGCAATTGCACCTTCAAACATAGATTAGATTAGATTAGATTTTTTATTGGTCAAATTATTACACCTTAGTGCTATGACAAGTCAATAATAAAGCTACATATAAGATAAATGTAAATTACAATATTAAAATACCGAGAAACAGTAGTTAGTTAATAAGATTTGTATATGATACGAGCACAGAGTAAAGTAAATAAATATATAAATGTAAAAAACAGAAATACATGTAGAAATAAAAAAACGGACAGTTTAAATGCAATAACTGTAATAAGCAGTTTGGTCATGAAGAGTATTTATAATTAATTACATCTTGAAAAAGTGCACAATGCTTTCGTGGAAACTGAAACAAAAGTTTTCTCTATGTGACTACTCTACATTTTTTAGGAAAGACTATGAGGAGGTTCACAGCATTCCACATGGAATATGAGACAATTAATTTTGATAACACTGGAGAATTTATTATTTGGAAAGAGAATTTAGAAAAGGAGACACTATCAAAATTCATCAAGGAAAGAGTTTCACAATCAGGAATTACAAATTATGTACCTATGCATTATAATACAAAGGCGACTTTTCAGTACAAAAAAAAACAAAAACATTTTATGAATATTTTATTTATTCTGGGCTGAAATTTTCGATAAAGCCAATTTATCATTTTAAAAACTACAATTTTAGTGATTGGATAATTTGAATGAGAGCAATTATACGCTAAAGATGGAATTTTTATCTAAATACAATTCTGAAATATATTGTATGTAATTTAAATGGCATTGTTCCCAGAATTTTTCAATAATCGGCCCGTTATCCTCTTTGTTAAATACTTCTGGCGTATTAAAAATTATTTGTTAGAATCTAATTTCGAATTCTCATTAGTCCATTGTAAAGAAATTAACCTTTATATAATTTGCATTTATAGAACACCCACCTCTGATATCAACATATTCCTCACAAATTTGGAATCACTACTAAATGAATTGCCTATAAATTCTTTGATACTAATGACGGGAGATTTCAATATAAATTTCGAAGAAAAAAACTCTGCCAACACAGAATCTCTGATAAATTTGATGACTTAAAAATGCATGTTAATACAGCTACTCGTATTATCAATCACTCTGCAACGACTATGTATGTAGTAATTTAAACGAACCGTATGTTTCTTGTTCAGCAGTTCATGCAGGTTTATCAGACCATGAAGCCATCTGTTGTAAACTCGATGTGAATGTAAACAGCCTCAGAGGCAGAAATATCAGGAAAGTTGAAGCATCATTATCGCCTGATGTCCTAAATAATCATTACTGTTCTATTGCTGGAAAAATAACAGAAAATATATCTCTACAAGTTGATCCATTAGCTCACTTTCAAGGTCCTTTTATAGCTGATTCTCTAGTATTTCACGATACCGATTTAACTGAACTGAGAAATACTATAATTTACAACTTACAGGCATTGATGATATCTCTGTACGAATATTTGAAAATCTACCAGAAAATGCACTTAATATCCTGGTTCATCTAATAAATAAAACTTTTCACAATGGTACATTTCCTGATTTCCTGAAAATATCTGTAGTAATTCCCCTGCATAAGGGTGGTGACCGTGACGATCCATCCAACTATAGACCTATCTCTCTCATTCCTATATTAGCAAAAATTATTGAGAAGTTGGTGAAGATTAGATTATCTGCATTCTTAGTTAAAAAGGAAATCATCACAAATGCCCAGTTCGGCTTTAAAGCTAGAAAAGGTACAAATTATGCAATTTTTTCTTTTTTGTATGACGTATATACTGAGATTAATTGAGGTGAAGCTACTGCGGCGGTATTCTGTGATTTATCAAAGGCGTTCGACTGTGTGAACCACAGAATACTGTTACGAAAGCTTTACCACTATGGCGTTAGGGGTGTCTCTCAGGAATGGTTTGAATTATATCTCTCAGGTCGAGGCCAAGTTGTTAAATGACAACATACTCCGATGAGTTGCCTGTAGAATGTGGTGTGCCTCAGGGGTCAATACTCGGACCAACTCTCTTCTTACTCTACATAAATGACTTGGCCAGAATAAACATTTCAGGAAAAATAACACTGTTTGCGGATGATACGAGTATATTCTGGAATAATAAAGATCCCGAAACACTTCTTGAAATTATCAAGGATGATATGTGTGAGTTGAAAAGATGGTGTGACTCAAACCAGTTAGCTATGAATATGGCAAAACTAATATTATGTCTTTCAAAGGTGAATTAGATGAGCTGGTCATGGGTGATGATGTTATAGGAAACACTAAACATACAAGATTTCTAGGTGTTCTTATAGATTGCAGATTAAAATTCGATGAACATGTTTCAATTTTAAATAAAAAATTGTCTTCTGGATGTTATGCAGTAAGAGTAACATCGAATGAACTTGGTCTTTCCTCCGCCAAGGTTGTGTACCATTCTTTAGTAGAATCCCACTTGAGATATGGAATCCCATTCTGGGGGGTGTGTAATATGAATCTCATAGACTCTGTTTTTGTACTACAAAAACGTGCAGTAAAATATATGTGCAAAGCAAAAATTCGTGATTTCTGTAAACCTCTTTTTGTTAAACACAAAATGTTAACAGTATTTGCAATTTTTGTTATGGAAACTGTATGTCTAATTAAAAAACATATTCACAAATTTGACACTTGTATTATACATAGCAATATAAAATAAACTGAATATTAAATCTATTACCTTATACGAATAATGGTTATGAATATATATATATATATATATATATATATATATATATTATTAGGATGATGATGTGGGTTGTTTATTTTATTTCGTTTTTGATTGATTATTATTTTATTAACCACTAGTCATCACAATAATTTTGCAATTTGTTATGATAGTAAGCTTGATTGATTTATTATCAATTTTATTTAATTCTTAAAAAAAACACTTATAACAATAGAAAGTCAGGCTATGTTGTTCTTACTCTTTTTCAAACACCATTTTACCTTTCTTTTATTACCTTTCCCCAGCTCAGTCGGTACGCCTATGTAGAGCAGCTCGTCAGGAGGATTGCAGTTGCGCCATCTAGTTGTTTTGCTTGAAGTCAATTTACCGTTTCATAGAAATATAGTTCGTGATATGATCAAATGATAAATAACGAAACAGAAAATAGTTAAATTTGAATTTGTTTTTCTTTTTATTGAAATCAATTTTCAAAGGTTTCAAAATCCTACTCCTACGATATCTAGCTTATTAAATATAATTGAATCCATGATCTTAAAAGAATCATCACATGACTTGCTCATGCATAATAGAATGAATGTAGCAAATAAATATTTACACAGTGGTCATAAGTAGTTACTAAATAAAGTTTGCCACTGTGGATAAATATTATCAAAGACCCCAGAAAGTGTCTAATACCAAAGATATCACTTCGTTTATTTGTGTTTTTAAAAAGTATCTGTAGTTCGTTGCATTTGTGCACTCATGAAGTCTCCTGGCTGTATCCAGTGCTTTGGTAAATGAACCTGTCCGACATTGACCCCCTTTATTGTTGGTTATGTCCTGTGTGGAATGTGATCTGGATATCAGGTAGGTGGTTTCTTGCTCAAATAGTTGTAGGCTGTTTCTTGGTTTCGATTATTGATTGGAATTGCTCTCTCAGTTGTGTTTTCTGCTCATTTGGATTGATTTATTTCATGAACATTTTTCAAACTCTTCTTCAAAATTATTTTTTCTTGACTCCTGTTTTCTTCCTCCTGTAGCAACCATCAATTTTTGTTTTTGGGCACGAAATCACACACTTTTAAAAGCAACTTTTCTATTCTACACTATGAAACTTATTTTATATAAAGCTTATATTTCTATACTTAATATTATGCATACAGAATGGTTATAAATTCTTATTCAACCATTTTCTGTTCTCAGATTTCATATTTTATAATTTTTTCATGATAAATTATTTGACATGTCCCTGTCATGTTCCCTTGAATTTCTAAGTTAGCATACAGGATGTTCTTGCTTATATATAATTTTTATCTGTTTGAATTCTAAGATTTTGTTCGTAGATTTTGATGTCTATTCTTTTTATAGGTTGTGCAATCTAAGTGGATAGTTGATGTCAACAGAAAAGCTCCACTGCTAAACTCTTTGATGAGCTGCGTCGGACATGAGATGATAAAAGGTTTCAGAAATGCAAAGTGCACAAAAAAGTATCGTTTTATCAAATTTTTATTCTTTTAATAGTTAACATATATTTGATCATAACAATATATATCAGTGTAGCAATAAAATATAATGACATAACACCACACCAAACATAATATATTTAATTCAGACTAAATATTATCAGTAAAACTATTAGTTATAAAAATTATCAGTGTATCAATAAAATATAATGACATAACACTACAATTCAATACAGAATAAATATCATAAAATAAAAGTTCAGGTGTCTAAGTGAATGGAGCCTCCATGTATTCCTGAATTGAGTAGAAAGATTTTTCGAGAAGAAATTTTTTAATTGTGTTTTTATAACAATAGTTATTCATGTTATTAATGTGTGGTGGGAGTATATATTAATATATAAAGTGGATGTTATTAATTTAAGCCTTGGGTCTAAGGTGTACTGCATTTCTTGTTGGGTAGTTGTGGATGCTTGCATGGGTCACATAAGAGTTGACATTTTGGCGGAAATGTATCAGTATATTTAAACTGAGTAAGGGTAAAGTTAAGATTTTGAAATGCTTGAATATAAGTTTGCAATATTCATCATTAGTTGCCCCAGCTAGAGAACGGATAGCTTTTTTCTGCATACGAAAATTGAGTGAGTTGAATTACGCCGAATATTGGCCAGTCTAGAAAAATACACGAATACTGACTTGGACTCACGTTTGCATTGCAGAGTGCAGGCGCTTATAAATCACACTCTAAATAACACAGAGTATTATGGATGGTGGGACGTCCGCATGGGGACTGGGTAAGGTCTGCCGCTCACAGTCTAAGAACCTCTGCACGTAATAGAATCAGATTTTAAAGTCTAGTGAGTCTGGGCATCAAGGATCTCGTGAACTGTACGAGTTGCTTTGGCTTGTTGGGATTGCCTTGATGGATGTACTGATGTAGATGATTACTTACCTTTCTTCAAATTCTCTCCAGCTTACAGCATAATCGTCAGTGAGAGTTTCCAAAATCTCAATTCCAGATGGTTTTCCAAACATGTGAACTCCGTTTAATGAACCAATTATAGAAAATGGTAGCTGAAAACGAGCATGTTATTCATTATGCAGTTAATGCGAAAAATTAAGATTCAACTGTATCTGAATTTCCTTTCTTTCTGGAAAATATGGGTAATCCACCTCCTGAAGTATTGCATACAATATATGCAGACATTTTGATGGTAACTATTTTCAACTAGTTGTTAATAATAAGAAGAATGTAGATTTTAGCTTTTTCGGTGATTTGAAATGAAGGAACGTTTCCTCTCTTAGAAATGTTGAGGTTATACACTGTTTATGTTTATAGTGTTTATTGTTTATACGTGAACAGTGTTGCCATCCTCGAAATCACAAATTATCCAATGGTTACCCGATTATTATCCGAAATTATCCGGTTTGAAAAATTTAAAAGAACTATTTTTTAGAATGGATTGGTTTTTAGGAACATTATCATCGCAACAATAGATGAAGAAAGAACTTATGGTTCTTTTCATTTTTGTAAAATTCAGAGTTTTTGAGGGGTTTTTATCATAGGACACTTACAATAGAAAACAGCACCTAGCGCCCTCTTGAGAAATAACCGAAGTTTTTTTAGTAGTATTTCGTTCCTTTGATAGAAGACATTTAGTAACTTTCCTTATTTTTCATGTTGGTAATAAATGAATCACCGCCACCGACATAACCTTAATCTAGACTGCTGATCCCGTATGATGAGAATTCATCCAATTACAAGAAATCAAAGAGCTTTTAGAGCATGCGTATTTTGTGTCTGTGACGAATCAAAATCACATAATGGCTCCTCGTTAGATGTCAATGTCTGAAATGACATTATTTGTGCTTTCTGCGCAGACACGTTCACGTAAATTCTATTTGGATGAATTTTTCGAGTGGTGGGGATATGACCTCTAGCGGTCTAGATTAAGGTTATGTCGGTGATCACCGCCCACAATAATTGCACACATAAATGCTATTGCTCACATTTGAATTCGAAAAGTTGGCGGTGATTCATTTATCACCAACATGAAAAATAAGGCAAATAAGTTACTTCTGTCAAAGGAACGCAAAATCGTTTATTTGGAACTGTGTAAGGTGGATTTTTTTGATGAAAACGACGATATTTTGTACAAAGTGTATCAAAAATAAGTGATTTAGGGTGTATTGTTCATGCTGGTAAAAAGAAGGAGGCATTTTGAGTGATTTTTGTGCGAGAAAGCGTTGCTTGAAAATGAGGTTATTTTTTTTTAAGTGCTGTAACTCGGGAACGGTATGAGACCACCGCATTTTTCTTCCAGATTCGTGTTCAGGAGGCAAAAAACACGTGAGAAAAGTATTTTCCCCATATTACACACAATTACAAGCTCCACTTTTTTCAAAATGAAATAAAACAAAGAAGGTCTCGGAAAAAATAACTACATGTCTCCTGAAAGTCTGTTTCAAAATCCCAAAATTCTGTTTCAAAATTTACTTGAAAATATGTTTTCATTCACTTGACGATTTATTCATATACAGTGTCAAGAGAATACATGTCATATGGGAATTTTGTTTCAATTATTGATTTTCGTGAATTTTGCCATTGCCAATAGTTTTTGCTTGAAAAGAAGATGCCGAATGTCATATACAAAATGAATCACACGATTTGTTTCCTGTCAATAATTGATTCTTTTCCAACAAAAATTATACATTTTCCTGATTTTTTTTTATCCAATTTCAAATGATAGGTCTACCAACTTGGGTGATTCATTTTGTATGTGTCATTCGGCATAATTTTTCATGCAAAAACTATTGTTAAAGGCAAATTTCACTCAAATCAATAACTGATAAAAATTCCCATTTGATTGTATTCCTGCACAGTACTTACATTAAATCTCTTAAGGAAACAGAATAGTTTTGACATTGGCCCACGAGACAGAAGTATCTATGTACAAATTGATTTCCCCGATATTTCAAAGGATGCCACAGATAAGAGGGGAAATTGAGGTATGCTGATTATTGAAGGTAACGTAGATGATGTCACAAAGGCGAGGAGAGAAAACAACCTAAATCAGCTTTTCTTTTAATTTTCAGTAACACCCGCATGAGATAATCGGAGAAGGAGGGGTATCTAAACCAAGCAGTTGGTCGGAGGAACAAGGCCCACTCTCAAGATCGATAAGGCTAATGACTATTATTAGTATAATTATCACTTTTTAATAAACACATGATTTTCACAAGTAAGCATGGACTTTTCATTCTATGAAGATTTCTTGATTTTAGCTAGTAAATTCCGAACAATCACAGAGTGTTCCATGGCTCTTTAGAAAAAATTATCCACTATATTTAGAATTTTCATCTCCAAATCAAATATACTTATAGTCAGAAGATTGTCATCTCATGGGCAATTTTTTTTAACAAAATTAAATATAAAAGTAATGATAAAAATATTTGACTTGCTAGTTACAAGATAAATTCATAGAAATGTAATTATAATATACTGACTAGAATGCGTTTCAAGCTGCGCGAAATGTCCCATGCATGGTGGCCGCCATTGTTGTTTATGTCCTCCTCGCAAGTAGCGGAACAATTCCAGTGGCATTGCTTGTAATGGAAAATAGGGTATATCATCATAAAACGTTTTTTTTAAATAGATGATGCATCAAAGGTACAGAGAATTGTGAATATAAATGTTATATACCTGTGTAAAAAATGTTCACTCTTCCACCCATCTATTATATGAAGATATATGAGACATGTTTTACATATCCTTATAATTGAATAGGTATTTCTATCAAGATTTTTGATTGCACTATTACATCAATATTTGAAAAATGAGTAAGTTATAAGGTCACATTTGATGTGGATGCCATTGTCATTGTATATATCCATTTTTCAGCCGACGAAACCAAAAAGGAGGAGGTTCTCTAGTCGACGCGTATATTTTTTTTATGTATGACCACGCATAACTTTTTACAGAGGAGTCCGATTCCGATTATTCTCTTTTCATTGGATAGGGCATACTCCAAAGTTAGTCCCATTTGAATACGAAAAAAATCCACTCCTAAGGGTAGCAAAATGGAAAATATTTATCGTTCACCCTCTGAATTTTGATCCGTTAATCGATTCTATCAGGCATAACTTTGTACTGGGTTTTCCGATTTGGATAATTTTTTTTATTACCTAGAATATACCTCATAGTTGATCATATTTGGGTTCGGAAAGAATTAATCCACCCCTATGGGTAGAAAAATAGGGGATGATTGATTTTTCACTTGTGAACATTGGCACACATATGTAGTTGACATTGACAGATCGCTATTGTCATTATTTTTGTTCTCCTACATCCGTCACAATAATAACATTCTATGGAAGGATGGAATTATATACAAAGTGATGAAATGAACTTACCAGAACTATCAAAAATAATTGATAATATATAACAATAAATAGTTGAAGTAGATAATCGTATTATTTAACTGTTATTAGTTGAAGTAAGGTGGGTATAAGTAAGTATTTTGGAATTATTCAAAAGTTAAGTAGGTAGTAATTAGTATATTTCAGCCACAAAAAATTGAAAAATAAAAACTTTCTAACAAAAAAATTAAACCGACGAAAAACGGAACTGAAAATCAAAAAATAAAATAAACTTCCTTAGTCTTGACAACTAAGCTCCTAAACTAATGTAAGTAACTAATTTCGAGTCGGCGCCAAACGAATAATCAACGAAGATCATTAAATTACTTCGAAAAAATTATCAGAATGCCACCGTGCATCTCGATGCCATCATATTACGCTTTACCTAGCTTGTTTGTTTGGCGCCGACTCAAAATTAGTTACTCACATTAGTTTAGATGCTTAGTTATTAGGACTAAGGAGGTTTATTTTATTTTTGCTTTTAGTTCCGTTTTCGTCGGTTTGATTTTTGTTAAAAGTTTTTATCTTAGTGATCTTTGCCTCTCGACTATACCGTATATTTTCATTGTTTGAGAATATTTTTTGCCATTTGTTTAATTCTGTATTGTTGACGCTTCGAAATGTATCATATTAAAACTGTTTTTTGAAAATGCCTTCATCTGAAAGGGAAAGGATTGAAATTTTAATTATGATTGGTGTTGGCGATATGATGCGGACTCAACAAGAGGTATGCAGATTATTCCATGAAAAGCACCCAGATAGTGAACTTATTTCACAATCTACTGTAAGCAGAATAGAGCGAAAATACAGAGAATTAGGACACGTGAGGGGTGCACCAAACCAAGGTAGACCTACAGTTAATGAAAATAATCAACAAGACGAGACGTAATTTTGTCGGCACCTGGATTTCTTACAAAATACATTAATTCCTGATTTGACCCAGCTTTTTCCTGATATTCAAATAGCCAATAATTTAGACCGCAGAAGGCGCACCGCAACATTTTGGTGCATCTTTGGTAGTGTATCCAGTAGCTGCATAACTACGTAATTTCATATAATAATTCTTAATACGTTTATTCTTCATTTCGTTTTTTGTGAAGTACAGTATCGCATAACTTTCTAATAAAATTTTGAAAACACCTTTTGTATTGTTGCCCACCCTCTACCAATTTGGAATCAGCAAGTTAACTCATAAATAAAAAAAAAGAGGGTGTTCATTTAATAAAACCACCGCTGATGACGTCATCTCTCGAAGGTAGATCACCCTGTATATTGGATTATGATTTTAAAAAACAGTAAATTAAAATAAAAAATCGACCTGTTTCGGGAATTTTTAATGATATTGTTTATTTAGCTAATAATGAATGTATGCGTTACTTTATGGACACACTGAAAGGGCAATATGTATAAATAAGCATGGCCACATATCATTACCTACTACTACAAACTAATGTAACACTTCATTATATATAACAGTTTTCAATTTATCCACTATAATCACTATAACAAAAAAGACAACAAAGTACAAAGACACATCCAAACCGAACACAAAGGAATTAAAGAAAATTGGAATGATTTGGCAACGCTTATAAGTGCCAACCGACAACGCCGTTATGTTTACAAATAGATGATATAAATACTACCGTCATACGTTCAGTTGATTATCTTCGTCGCACGCATGTAATATGCTCATGAAGCCATACTCTTCTTCATTGTTTGGTGTCCTCCTTGCTATCGCATAAGGGTGCCACGAAATTCGGTTGCGCAGTAGACTAAACGCGTTCTAGTCAGTATATTATAATTACATTTCTATGGATAAATTACAATCACAAGTTGAAAAAATTATTACAATGGGCAAAGGTAGTTCAGAAAGATACAAATTAATTTATACATTTAGGAGTCATTTTACTACGAAGATAATTTGAATTCGATAAGATAGTCGTGTTGTCTGCCAAAATAGTGAACATGTCTTAATTTGCCCAAAAGCTGAGAGACTATCAGTGTTCACAATTTGGGTTCTTTCACTCAGATAGGACTCGAACCAATTGAAGCTTCGTCCTCTGAAGCTGTAGAGATGAAGCTTACGTAACAGTCAAAAGCTTTACATATATCACAAAACACTGCATCGCTCACATCCTTCAGATTAGAATATAGATTTTTCAGAAAGCGAATTTATTTATTGAAATTATTCATTGAATTTTAGATCTTTAGCAACTCTGCTAGACATACTAGAATTAGACCGTTTTAAAAGTTAGGTTCCGTTTTGTCCCTGGAAAACTTAGGGCAAAGTTTTGCCGCTGTCATAGTGACAAAAACACAGTCCTTTATGGGATTTTTTGTGTATTCATTAACTTGTCTAGTATATAAATCACTACACTTAACAATAACCTGCTTTCATCACATTTTCGTCAATCCTAGCGAAGTATCCATGGAATAGATAGCTTGTCATGAAGAACTTAGCAAGAACCATAAAAAATGTAATAATGTATTTATCTGAAACCGAAGTTTGAATAGTTACAATCTAATGTAGACCTTTTTGGTTCGATCGTCAATAAGAGATTCAGTGATCCGGTCCTTTTTGAGAATTTCATAATTCAATATAAATAAATTCACATACCAAATGGCGCAAAAATCAGGTTATGACCTTCAACTTTTACTATTAGGCAATCCATACCACGTGACCCAATATGGCGGTTTGTTGGCACACACCGATAATCGCCATAAGAATATCATTGTCAGTGTGTACCTTTGGCTTGTAAAAATGTATTTTTGGTTATTTTCGGAGCTTTTGTGTTGTTAATTAATAATATTCAGATGGAGAGTGATTACCTGAAGACACTATTGTTGAAAAGCAGAGGCTTTGGTGAACGGTATGCTTGAAAATACATCCCCATCTTTTGTTTACATTTTTATCAATGTATTTGTAACAGGTACAAAATGAAGTTGAGGATTGATCAGTGATTTAGATCCTTTTTACACTGAATATTTCTGAACTGAATTGTTCAATTGTTGGTGCTCCTCCTGTTACGAATATGGATATTATTTCGTATTTGCTTTTACTCAGCTTTCCCAAATGCAGATGAAGCCCTATACAAGTTTAGAATCCATACATACTTTGAATCTGGCTTCGTCGTGAAGGTGAGAAACACAAATTCAGAATCATTTATATATTTTAGTTAGTCTAGTATTTTTTTCCCTAGGCAGCAGGTTTTTCTAATGGGCACATGTACGTTGCAAATCCTGAGTCATCGAGTGAATTATTATAAATTAGGAATAATAATACATAAGAAGCAATTTATAACTTCGATCTGTTCTATTATGTTTATTGCCACATTTGTTTATTATAAGAGACATTGATTTGATGTTTAAGAATATTACTTCTCAACTTTCGTAATAGTTCTTACTAATCGACATAACTTTTTTCAGGTCAAGTATTCACAAAGGCAAATTAAAACCTTCAGATGTTTGGTACATAATTGAAAGGATGAAAAGCATTTGTACTGCTTACTGTACTTGTATGGCCGGAAACAGTGAAGTAGGTGGTCATATTGGTGCTATATTAGAGCAATGGCACGCACAGATTTGGAAGCTGTGGGCCAATGCAATCCAGTCAAAAATTTATTGGACATTGCCTCTTGCTCAGTTGTTTTAAAAATAAAATGTTTAAAAATGAATATATATAAATAAATGTTTGTTAATTTGTTGTTTTACTGATTCAGTTGATTACTCTTAATTTAATACCAATTATAAAAAATTACACAATATTGATATTTGTTTATAGTACAATTTCGATAAATATCACGATATATCCAATTGTTACTATTAATAAATTACGATACCCTTTGAAGGTTGTAGACGATGTGGTAACTGATTACTCTCGATTCGGACGTCCATCGTCTTGATGTTCTTGAAAAGGTTTTCACGATGTTTCGAATGTTTGTATCTGCAATCGTCTGAATACAGTATTCACATTCAAAACATCATGTAAACCTTTTCAAATACATTAAGACGATGGACATCCGAAACGAGAGTAATCAAATACAACACCCTTCACAAGACTTGATCGAGGCTTTCGATAATTGCCTGAAATATCTAAAAAGGGAAGGTTGAGATTGAAAGACTATATTTCTAAATATTTTTATTTATTGAGTCACCAGAATCCTAAAGAAAATTTGTATTCCAGTAATTCAATAACCTATAAGAATGTTTTTGAGGAGGTAGGTAATATATATGAACATTCATTTGGAGTTTTCTCTACTTTTGAAGTGGAAAATATATCAATTATATATATATATATATATATATATATATATATATATGAACTTTATTTGAAATGGGACCTCCTAATGTATAATAGTTCAGATACATACAAGTAGACAAAATCATACAAGTAATCGTAGGAACAAATCAAATCACAAAAGTCTGAAGTTATAGGTAGGTATCCATGACGGAATGAAGGATGTTATCACGAATGTGCACGCAAGGTATGTCTGCTGCAGCCTCTCTGATACTTGATTTTCGAATCCGTAAGATCTTCTACGGAAAAATCAAACCACAAAAGTCTGAAAGTTATAGGTAGGTATCCATGACCGGAATGAAGGATGTTATCACGAATGTGCACCCAGGATAAGTCTGCTGCAGCCTTCTCTGATACTTGATTTTCAGATCCATAAGATCTTCTAGGTTGATTGTAGCTAACATAGAGCTCTTCTCCTCCTCGATAAGTCATTTTAACTGGTCAAAACTTATGATTTGATACTGTAGACACCGAGTGAAACCCGACTTTATCCCTGTCGTGACAGACCCACAGTTAACTACAATGCAAATAAAGGGCATTTTCTTCAGTTGAAGCACGAATTATAATCCTAAATTGAAAAACTACTCAAATTCGCCAGAAAATCATAAAATAAACACTTTTACCACTATGGTCGCTTATGACGAATTACAATGTGTGCCAACAGCCCGCCATATTGCTTTCGTTTTGACAGGTCGATGGATTGCCTAATAATGTTTACAAAGATTAGAGGTTAGTTTACCCCCTACTCTTTGATGTTTACATCTGTCTGTCAAATATCAGATAACTGCTTGATTTTTCTTGAAGTCTACTGGCGATTTTTGATTATTCGCAAGGATTTTTCCTCTAAACGTTTTTTTCAAAGCGATTTGGCGAATATTGACATACACGAGTTGTTTGTTTGATTTTGTTTTTATGAGCCTCAAATGGAGAATGGAGATTGCAAGGAAAAAGTGAATTGATAAAATCTGTATTCTCTCAATGGATGAAGTTTCTTTGAAAGCTGGTATCCAATATGATCCAAAAATTGATGAAATTATCGGGTTCCACGATTTGGGTGAGTAATATCTTCAATATTTTGTTTCTTGAAGATGGCTTTTTATTTGAAACATTATTTATTTTTTCAGGTAAATGAAAGGATTTTATTCCAGCTAAAAATGCCTTAGTATTGATGGCCAGAGGAATCCACGATAATTGGAAACAACCATTGGGATATTTCTTTCTAAGTTCAATATGTAGTGCTTCGGATCTCAAATAGTATTTGATTCTATCACCAAAATGGGAGAAATAGGACTTGATGTTAGAGCTCTTGTATCTGACATGGACTCAAACTTCGTTCAATTGTCAAGTGACTTAGTTAGGTGTGAATATACCTAAATAACTTTATATTTCAGGTGGACGACAAGAAGATTTTCTAAATTGTTGATACACCTCATTTACTTACATTAAATCTTAAGGAAACAGAATAGTTTTGAAATTGGTCCACGAGACAAAATATCAAAATGTAAAAATTGATTTCCGAAATTCAAAGGACTACAGATGAGGAATTTGGGGTCTGCTGATTCTTGAAGGTAACATAAATGATGTCAGTAAGGCAAGGAGAGAAAACAATCTAAATCAGCTCTTCTTTTAATTTTCAGTAAACCCGCATGATATAATCGCAGGAGGGGGATCTAAACCAAGCAGTTGGTCGGAGGAACAAGGTCCACTCTCAAGATCGACAAGGCTACTATTATTAGTATAATTATCACTTTTTAATAAACACATGAGTTTCACAAGTAAGCGTGGACTTTTCATTATATGAAGCTAGTAGTAGCTAGTAAATTCCGAACCATCACAGAGGGTTCCATGGCTCTTTAGAAAAAATTATCCACTATATTTAGTATTTTCCATCTCCAAATCAAATATACTTATAGTCAGGAGATTGTCATCTCATGGGCAATTTTGTTTACAAAATTATAGATAAAAGTAATGATAAACATATTTGACTTGCCAGTTACTAGATTAATTACAATCACAAGTTGAAAAAAATTATTACAATAGGCAAAGATACTTCAGAGAAGATACAAATTAATTTATACATATACGAGTCATTTTACTACGAAGATAATTTGAATTCTTGGGATAAGAGAATATCAGTGTCCACAATTTGGTTTCTTTCACTCAAATAGGACTCAAACCAATGAAGCTTCGTCCCTGAAGCTGTAGAGATGAAGCTTCCCAAGTAGCACACAGAGGTCATAATTCGGTTGTACAGACGTCTACTCGACCTTTCGCAAACGTCCGTGACTTATGTCCTGTAATATGCTAAGACGTCGCTATGTATGCCAATACGACAAAAAGGCACACTCTTGCGATGTCACATCGACGTTATGAAGTAGTGGTAATGACTTGCCGATATAGACTTATCCAGTCGCAAAAGGGTTGGATTGAATATTATTATTACGTCGTTCTGTGGTCTTAGTGTAGTCATTATATCATTATGCATGAAGGTCATAATCTTTCTAATATAGTATTACAATATGTGTACCATATCAAAAGATTTTATATAATATTAATATAATATATAATTCAGTTTTCCTTTACATGTTCATGATACTCTGTGGTAATGTCCTATATCCACTATATATACTAATAACAAATGACCGTGATAGTTATCGAGATAAAAATGATTTTCAAGAATTGTTCTGAAACTCTAGTGACCAATCAAATCCATTTTTACGATCAGCATCCAATTCTACTCACTTATTCATGGGCCTCGAAAATTAAAAGAGATAAATATTTATTTTCATTTCAGAAAAAATATATTTCATCAATTTTTCTCATTAATCGTTGAAATATGTAGACCATATTACGAAAGATACTTGATTAGCACATCTCCAATGATTTTTAAATTGATATAACATCCAAGGTCCCATATTTTTTATTTTAAATATTTTTGTTCCAATATGGCTACCAGAATGATCAATCAATCGAAAAACATGGATGCCGTCCTTCTAGTGTCGAAAAGTTGTAATTACTCCGCTATGTACTATCATAGAATAGTTTACGAGTGTCTCAAAGACATCGCAATATCTTACATAAAAAAGTTGTAATGTAGTCGCTGTGACCACAAGTAGCAAGTTTTGTTGTACTAACGTCGTAACGCTATCAGAACAGAAAAAGATATACACTGAGTGCATAAGCATTCCGCTAGTTCCGCCTAATGCAAAACTCTAGAATAACTGATTTTACAGTAGAGGTTATGTTGATGTTGAACAGTTATATTTAAATATTTTTTATTTATCACTCGAAGTGCACATACATATTATATATGTCTTTCCTCGTTGTGAAAACAATTGAAGGGACTGGATGAACTTCATTTTTTTGCAGTGTTTCGATAGACTGATTAATTATTTCAGATGTTAATTTTGGGGTAGGCACTCCTTCCTCTTTATATTTTTTTAAATTTTTCTATACGCTCCAGTTCTTTGTAAGGCAGATTGGATTTTTGTTTTGGCATTTTAATCATTCATACGGAACTGAATATTCTACATACATAACACAATATACCCATCCAACAAAAATAACATAACCAACAAAAATAATCTAACCATAGATACATAATGTAATCATTACGACCAAAGTTCATCAGTTGATAAAACTACATTACATGAGTACAATATGTAGTCGTAGAAACGTTTCAAAAATCTATTCATTAGAACCACATATGTTCATTGTCATAATAACCTCACAGCAACTGCTCTTAAGTTCTACTTAACGACACATACAATTTATTTACATACAAACCACAGTACAACTTCATCTCGAGAATTCTTTATTGTACTCTCGTTATATCTACTACACGACGTCATAGCAACGCCTGAAGGTTATAAAACGCACATTAACTTTTTGGTTCTAAAACATTACAAATACGTGGTCTTTAAGACGGTATCAGAAGTCATTATGTTAATTTTATGACTCTGTGCTACTTGGGTTACGTAACAGTCAAAAGCTTTAGATATATCACAAAACACTGCACCGCTCACTTCCTTCAGACTATAATATAGATTTTTCAGAAAGCGAATTTATTTATTGAAATTATTCATTGAATTCTAGATCCTTACTAACTCTGCTAGACATACTAGAATTAGACCGTTTTAAAAGTTAGGTTCCGTTTTGTCCCTGGAAAACTTGGGCAAAGTTTTGCCGCTGTCATAGTGACAAAAACACAGCTTCTTATGGGATTTTTTGTGTATGCATTAACTAAGATGCCTAGAGCATTAACTTGTCTAGTATATAAATCACTACACTCAACAATAACCTGTTCTCATCACATTTTCGTCAATCCTCGCGAAGTATCCATGGAATGGGTAGATTGTCATGAAGACTTAGCAAGAACCATAAAAAATGTAATAATGTATTTATCTGAAACCAAACTTTGAATAGTTACAATCTAATGACCTTTTTGGTTCGATCGTCAGTGATCCAGTCCTTTTTGAGAATTTCATAGTTAAAAAATAAAATGTTTAACTTAATCCTTCCAATAAAACTCTTCACACTTCTAAGACTAAAACAATTAAATCATAAATGTTAAATTTCAATTGTGTCAATTCATCGATTCAATTTCATGCCTATATAAATGAGAACATATTCTCTTAATATTTCATCCCACATCCCATTCGAAAACCTTGATAATTCCTACATTTTTTTTAATACGAAAACCCCCGAAGGTCCGAAGCGTTTCCTCGTGTACGATCCCAGACACTTGATGTCACATGACAGGTTTTCCTGACTCCCAATTGGCTAAGCCCAATCTAAACCAAACACTGGTTTTATGAATGAAATCAAAAGTGACAGCATTTGGAGGATTTTGAAACGATTTTACTATTTCATTCGTGAATAGGGTTAGTGATTTCTCTTGTTACTCTACTCTTTGACCAAAGTTTGCGAACGCGCGTAGTTAACTCGGATTAGGAAAACGAATGTGCATGTTAGGTATCAGTATAGAACTTTTGTCTATGATGTTAGGGATCGTGTCAACCCGTCAACCCGAGTAGGTTTGGTTTTAGGTTTCAGAAAATGCTTATTGAAGTAAACCGTTAACCGTTTGCTGTTGGCAAACGAAAACGAAAATATTCAGTCAATTATCGAAAAACTTCTAAAGAAGTCTTCATTGAGGATCATGGCCTTATTGATACCGGATGAAATACAAGAAAAACTTATTTGTCACACATGCAACAAGTTTTTGTCATTCCAGCCGATAAAAGTCTACCCAAATCGAAAAATCAAATGTGGAAGATGTTCGGAAAAAGAAGATGCTGGGGTAGTTTCCTTATTTAACCTATTGGCCAAACAGGGCCTTTTCAAGTGTGTCAACAAATTTGATGGATGCAGAACACTCTTGATCTACTCTCAAGTTCCTGAACACGAAAGAGAATGTGCCACTAAAAGTTATATGTGTCCGAATTGCCCAGATTCGACTAAGGTACCCACCTACCTGATGATCTCTCATTTCAAAGAAAAACATTCAAACTGTTATCTGGATACATCATATTTCAGTATTGATATCAGTGAGTCCTTGGAAGTTAGCAAGTTCTTTTTGTACAGACATCAAGACAACTTGTTCATCATAGCCTATACATTTTATGCTTCTACAGAATATTTTACGTTAAGTGTAATGTTTCTGGGGAATTCTAAAGATGCAGAAAACATCAACCAAAGATTTACACTCAGTGCAGGAAAAAACTTCAAGATCCATACTAGGGAGAAACCCTGTGTAGCTCTAGATTTGTTTAATGTTGGTGGCTTTAAGATAGATAAGACGGATATACCAGAAAAATTCAAAATGATTTATATCACTTTTAAAATTGATATGTTAATATTACGGGCTTTATACAAATACCAACTGGAATAGACGGTACCAAACAAATTGAGAGAAAGTGGTACAAGCTTAGGAGTTTATTTCTGAACTATAAATTTAAAAAAATCAACCCTAAGTTTTCACTTAATTCGAATGCCACTTCTATGCTGATGAAAAATGATAATGTTGAATCAGAAATTGTCTTACTCTGCTTTAATTGTTCTTTATTGTGTCATTGTTATCTTGGTGACAAATTATGCTTCATAATGAAAGGGCAGAAGTATTATTCGTTATGTTACTATTGTGATGTATATTTTAACTCTATATTAAAAGCAGAAAATCAATGTCATAATATTATCTCTAGGAAAAATTTTAATCTAATCTCATTTTTCTGCACATGGAAATGTGGGAAATATTTCAATAAAACTTCTTTGGTAGAACATGAAATGAATTGTTCCTTTCAGCCAATTCAAAAATGTCCTGTCAAGTATTGTAAATCACATGATAAATTATCTGCTATTTGTCAACATTTGTTAAGTGATCACTCGCCTGAATTCCCAGTTCTTTCCCTTGATAGTGGCGATGAAGCCTCAAAATTTTCGCTGTTGATTGAAAATTCTCCAATAAAAAAGTTCATCATTGTGTCTTATAAGTTTATGCTTATGAAGTTCATTTGGATTGAGCCACATTGGATTATAAAAATTTCCAAGTGCAATAAAAATGAGGACTATGGTGAAGGATTCAGAGCGAAGGCACTGTTATTTGACAAAGGGGATAGTTTCTTGGGTCACGTTGAAGAAAAACTGAGTATGAAGATTCATCACACGGATACGTTGATAGTAAAATGTTATTTTGAAGTATAATTTGAATTTCTACAATATATGATTATTTGAATAAAATTATTATTTTGATACCTATGTTATTTCTAACAACTGATGTGTTTTATTATATTATGCCAAATTTTTACTCATGCTTTATTAGCTTCACCTGGATGTACGTATAAATGTATCGGAATCTTTGAAATTAATTTCCACCGACTTCCAGACGTCAGAATAATTTGAAATTTTGCACACATATTAAGATCTGATGATAATACAATAACTTCATAGATATTACCTGGTTTTCTGAACAAGATCGTCATAAAAAAGTCTATTTACATTACCAAAATTCACTGGTAAATATGCCTGATTTAGATTTCAAAGATTTGGTGAATTCACTAGTATGGTCTTAGTAGTTTCACCGAAAGTTATATACAAAAAACTTAATCGATTCATCGAAATAATCGATGTGTTTTCTCCCATAACATGTTTTTCTGGCAATATAGACAGAAAAGTTCAAAATAAAATTATAGTTTAAAAAAAATTAGTTTTTTTAACGATATGAACTAAAAAGTTGAAAGTAATAAGAATAAAGTAATTGACCAAAACATTAACTTTAATGAAAGGGGTGCCTTCTACTTACTTTTCATAATAACTCTATTTCTACGAATTGCTAGCGATACATAATTTAAGACAACTGATATCAAGCACCCCACGTTTTTTAGGTAGATTTCAATAGAAATACTACCTATCCCAGTAAACCAAAATATGTGTCTGAAACAACTAATGTTTCTTCTTTTGGCTCGGATACATTCGTGAAACATACCAGACACCAGAAATGACCTACGTATGAAACGTTTCAATAAAAATGTTCCTGGAACATATTTTAACTGTGTTTGAATACATTCAGATATATTTCACAGGCAATGTTTCAGACACATAAAAACATAAAATAACTGCTCAAGAATTAATTTTGAAATATTTCACTTGCAATGTTCCAAAAAAAAACATATAAGGAACATAGTATATAACTGTATAATATGTTATTAAACATTTCGCATAATTCATGAAAAGTAGGTAGGTTAAGCCAGGATTTACATAAATGATTCTAATGCAATAGTTGGTCTTTGAAATAAATATTGGCTTTTCCTGTTTGTTACTATAACACTTACTGATAACTATAAAATTTGGGGGTTTCAATGTTTTCAGAATCCGTGTTTGCATCAGTGATAATGATGTTAATTGACATTTATTTGAATGAATAAAACAGGGTCTGAACAAATTATTTTTATTCTAGCCACTAGTATATATATATATATAAAATTGAAGAAATTTAATAGACATAGCCCTCAAAGAAAAGTGTTAACCATAGACACGTGTTTCGGGCTTTCGGCCCTCATCAGTACGGTGCAGAAGTGCAAGGATGAACAACACTTGGTAGTAAACGACAAGTCAACGGAGTCAACAAACAGAAGCAGACCCCGCATTTCAGGGCAACAACCAACGTCACCACGGAGGCAGCTACCTGCGTGACATCCGAGCTCAGGATTATAAAGATGAAAGAGAGGAATATCTTTATAATCCTGGACTCGGATGTCACGCAGGTAGCTATAGCAGCCTCCGTGGTGACGTTGGTTGTTGCCCTGGAATGCAGGGTCTGCTAACCGAAACCACAAATGTGCGGCTAGCTTCTGTTTATTGACTCCGTTTTACTACCAAGGGTTGTTCATCCTTGCACTCCTGCACCGTACTGATGAGGGCCGAAAGCCCGAAACACGTGTCTACGGTTAACACTTTTCTTTGAGGGATCTGTCTATTAAATTTCTTCCATTTTGTTTTTTACAGTCCCCTCGATGGGGATATTCCTCTCTTTCATTTATATATATATATATATATATATATATATATATATATATATATATAGAGTATACTTATACAAAATGCACTTAACATTATATGGCTGGATTTTCCCTTTTGAACCTTAGAGTTGCCAATCGAAACCACAGGTAGCAGTGTGTTTTTCGAATTCCGTGTCAGACATACTAGGAAATCGCTTTCGTGCAGCATCTGAAAAAATATTTCAAGTGAACACCATTTCGAATTCATTGACATCGAAAAACGGCAACATTAAAATGAATACTTCCATCTTATTATTCGGAAGCCTCCATATTTTGTATTCATTGAAGAACCATGCATCTTTCAGAGTTAATATCCCTAACCCACACAGCACATGTACGTACAATGGATGAACAATGGACGTTGAATATGGAAGTTGAATTTGGAAGTTCAAGACATCCACTGGATGTCCAGAATTAGTCCAATGTACATTCAATGGACGGCCAGGACACCACTTTGGACGTACAATTAAAGCCCAGATAACGTGTCAATGGATGTACATTGTGTATTTTGGGCATCCATTTATGCCATATTTGGAAAATGATGTCCAGAACATATCCAAATAACAACCACTGTGGTTGTCCAATGTACATCCATTGTATATCCAAAATGAATCCAGAGGATACATATTATACAAGGTATCTTGTAAATAATGGTCAATACTTTGAAACATATTGTAAAGCAAAACTAACACAAGTTGTCATACATACATTGTTCTTGTACCCACACAGCACAATGGATGAACAATGGACGTTGAATATGGAAGTTCAAGACATCCACTGGATGTCCAGAATTAGTCCAATGTACATTCAATGGACGACCAGGACACCACTTTGGACGTACAATTAAAGCCCAGATAACGTCCAATGGATGTACATTGTGTATTTTGGGCATCCATTGTATGTCCATATTTGGTAAAATGGATGTCCAGAACATATCCAAATAACAACCACTGTGGTCGTCCAATGTAGATCCATTGTATATCCAAAATGAATCCAGAGGATACATATTATACAAGGTATCTTGTAAATAATGGCCAATACTTTGGAAACATATTGTAAAGGTAAAACTAACACAAGTTTTCATACATACATTGTTCTTGTAGTGTGCCCCTTTTAGACATTATTTCTACTTGAATAGACAATCTCTTCTAGATGAAGTTATCACAAAAATCTCGGTGATACAATATTCGAAAGGGAATAAGTAACAAGTGTTATTTTTTTACCTATACCATATGTTAGCAAAAGTATTGCCCAATATTTCAACACACTGTATAAATTACATTTCATATCAGAAAGTTGACATTTGATTGTTAGAACCCAAAATTCCTTAGTGTTCTGGATCTTAATTAAAATGTTTACGAGCATGGCATATCAGGATAAATATTCTTTGATAAGTAATTTTTCGTAAAATCAATAATTTTGGAAATATGTATACATTTTTTAATTCAAAATTATAATTTATATTACAAAAACTAACATTCACAAAAACATGGTAACATAAATTGTTTATCTTGAACCTATCAAACTTATGAACAATTTTCTCTATACAATTCCATAAATAGATTTTAATTAAATGTCTTCTCACATATTTCAAAGGTTGAAATCCAACAAAAAATTGATACAACCAAAATTGAGCTACTAGAACTCTCTAATTTCATTCTTTTATATCTTGCACATATCAAAATTGACGACACTTTCAAAAACTAACTGCAAAGGAATTCATTGAATAACAACATAAGTGTAAGTAGATACTCTGAAAAAAATTTATAATAAAACCAAATAATAACAACACTGGTCAAAAGTATAAATAAATAAAAATATTCTGAGAACGATTCATTTCCTTTCATTTGCTCTCCTTAACCATTTAATATTTGCCTCCTCTATTTCTTTTTTGTTCGTCTTTTTCATATGCCTGTTCTGCAGCACCTGTATGTATATATTCAATAATAATCAACAATATATCTTTTGTTCCACCCACTGATCAGGAAGTCGGCCATTTTCAAATCCTTGAATTTTCGACATGTTAACTATATTGAATAAGTCGGGATGAACACCTTTTCATTAACTCATATGTGTTCCCTCCTCCGGTTTTTGACATATAATTTGACTGAAAAATGAATAATCAACATAAAGGAATAAAACTTTGCTTCAAAGAGTACGCACAGGAAAGATTTGCCAAGTTTGAGTTTGTTATAAATGATCATTACTCCGAGACTACTTGAAAAATTATACACCTTAATTTTTTTCACTATTGACAGGTGACACTTGAGAGGGAATCAATCCTGTTTTTACTGTAGGCTTGAATGGAGGTAATTTGCCATTTGCTTCAGTATTGACTGGAGACACATGAGAGGGACTCAATCCTTTTTTTATTGCAGGCTTAAATGGGGGAGGAGAGGTAATTTTCATTTGCTTCATCGGCCTTTCTTCTGAAGAAAATACACCCTTCTTCTTTCTATATTTTCTAGACTGAGTGTAATCGACCCGGTAAACTACCTCTATTAAATTATATACCAGATTTTCCCAAGAACGTATATTAACTACTCATTTTAGATACAAACAACCATATCACAACGCTTTCGATCATGCCTGTCAGTAGACTGCCTCCTCGCACACGTCACCCGTGTTGCCGGAGCCGATTCGTGCGGTGACTGGCCGTGGCTAATCACACGACGTCGGTTACAGTCGGATAACCTGACAAACTTCACGCCCCCGTGAAGCAACGTTTAGATTCTTGATTCTGAAACAACAAAAATAACATAAGAGTCAGAAAATCACCCCAGATGAATGATATCTTCATTCATCTTCCGTATCGCTACTGTCATTAGAGGAGACAGTCGTAACAAAGAGTTTCATTCGTTCTGAAGGAGATATTCCCGTATAGGCCATCCTCGAACGCTTCGAACCTGGTAGCTCGTCCACTACGTACCGATCGTTATCGAGTACTTTCGTAACAACAAAGGGTCCTTTATAACGAGGTTCAAGCTTTCTACTTTTTCCGTCATTGGAAGTTTTGTTAGCTTGAACAACAACATGTTGGCCAACCGTAAATTTCTTTATCATAGCATGCCTCTTGTCGTAATATTCTTTTTGATACTGCTGTTGAGTTTCGATTTTTCGTGACACATCGTCTCTCAGGGACTCTAAATTTTGATGATTCTCCTCGGATATCTCTGATGTGAGAAAAGCATCGTTCACACCACGTGGGCGGTATCCGAAGAAAACCTCATGGGGCGTTTTACCTGTGGCGGAATTGACCGTTGAATTGATTCCCCACTTCACCTGGCTCACTGCCTCATCCCAACGCTTTTCTTCTGTCGTGGACGCCATCAGGGAAGAAAGAATTGCCTGTTCATTCGCTCTAGGTGTTGCCGTTGCGCAGAGGACCCGTTTGATTCCCAAACCATGACAGAAGTCAGCAAATTTCTTACAAGTGAAGACTGTACCACGGTCACACACTGGTCTCCTTGGTACACCAAACATATCTATCGTTTGATTTAGGAACTGTATGACTGGTCCAGATTTGGTATTTTGTACTGCTTTCAAAAAGACATATTTCGTGAATCCATCAACTAAATCTATAAGATAAGCATTTTTCTTGACACTTGTAACGAAAGGCCCGAGATGGTATCCAATGGAATGTTTTCTCTCCTGATAGGATTGAGAGTGCCTGGTTTCTTACCTGCTGGAACTTTGTTATACATACAACCCAAGCAGGAATTTATATAGTTCTTTACGTAACTACGCATCGCTGGAAACCAATAACGAGTACTGATAGCCTCCAAGGTTTTGTCTACTGCAAAATGTCCAGCTCCATCATGGTAATACATCAGAATTCTTCTACGTGCCGACTTTGGTACCACCCATCTATTTCCGGCAGGTGTTATACGGTAGAGGCGTTTTTCCTTCAGACAGTAACTCTGCCGAATTTCTTTATCTTCTTGGGAGGCTGATTGCTTTGTCAACGTTTCCATTATATCCTTGCAGGTACTATCTTGTAGCTGTGCTGATAAGACCCAATCGTCTTCATTCACGTTTACTAACAAGATATCAACATCCTCGTTGACGTTACTGCCCTCGATTGGATTTCTGCTCAAAGCATCAACGTGAACCATCTTCGTCCCAGGTCGATATTCAATTTCGAAATTGAACTCCTGTATAGTGAGCCACCATCTGGCAATCCTTGGAACCAGATCCCTCTTCATCAGTGTGTGTCGCAATGAATTGCAGTCAGTCACTACCTTAAAACGTATCCCAATCAAATATATTCGAAACTTTTTCAATGAGTTCACAAGCGCCAGTGTTTCTAATTCATAGGAGTGATAATTTTGTTCCTCCCTCGTAGTAGCTCGACTGAAGTACTGAACCGGTTTCAGGAAACCATCGCTTTGAGTTTGGAGTAGAATTCCAGCTAACCCAACCTTGATGGCGTCACAATGTACTTCCGTGTTTGTTCCCCTGTTATAAATTGCAAGTACAGGGCGTTCCACTAGTTTGGATTTCAACGTCTGGAATGCCAGTTCTTGGTCCTTTCCCCAATCGAAAGAGGTGTCCTTTTTGGTGAGAGACGAAATCGGCCTTGCTATAGAAGCGAATCCTGGGATGAATTTCCTGAAGTAGCTTGTCAAACCTAAGAACCGTCTGACGTCATGAACATCTTTGGGTGTGGCGAAGTCTGCAACAGCTCTGATTTTATCCACTCCCGGACGAATACCTTCGCCAGATATTTCGTGACCCAAATAGTCGATTTCGTTCTGTAGAAAATGGCCCTTACTCAGCCTCAAAGTAATTCCAGCATTTCTAAATAGTTTCAATACCGTTTCGAGTCTTTCTATACCCTCCGGAATCGAGGCGGATGGAATTAAGATATCGTCGAGATAAGCTAATGCAGCTTCGAAACGAAGGGGCCCTAAAATACAATTTATCGTTTTTTGAAAAATAGCTGGGGCATTGACAAGCCCAAAGGGGACCCTGAGGTACTACAAATGCTGTTTTCGGAACGGATTCCTCATCCAAGGCTATCTGATGATAGCCTGAAACGAAATCAAGGCTAGTGAAGTACTTGTTGCCCTTGATAGAATCCAGTAAATCATCGATCCGAGGGAGTGGATACTTGTCCTTGATAGTTTTTCTATTCACTGCTCGATAGTCTACACACAGTCGTTCTTCTCCGTTTTTCTTTTTAACAAGAAGTATTGGACTTGCGTATGGCGAGTTGGATTCCCTAACAATTCCATTATCAATCAGTACATGTACTATATCACGCACTTTTTCCCTTTCTGATAGGGCCATCCGATATGGGCGATACGTAACAGGGGTGTTGTCGCTTAAATTTATTGCCATTTTTGCGACATCCGTTTTACCAACTTCATTAAGTGCGGTGGCGAAACAATCTCGATATTTATTCAAAAGTTCCAGTATAATGTTTTTCTCATGATCGTTTAGAGATGGGCTGATTTGTTTCTCAACGTCTTCGAATGTGAATGGTCGGAATTTCCTGACTTCCATTTTCATACATTCAAAAGATGGAATATCAGATTCGGCAGAACACTCGAAACCCCTTAGAACAACTTCACCTTTTTTGTAACATATATCTTGGTCTGAAATATTTACAATCGGTAGGTAACCACCTGTGCTCAAATTCGTTATGCACCGCGGAATGATATGGAACTGACCAGGCCAACTTCTATATTGTAATTCATTGAAAATGTCCGTAAAGTTTTCATCACCGTAGATAGAAATATGTCCCACGTGAAATGAGGGAATAACTGTAGTTTCCTTAGTAAAAAGGCTGACCTTTTTTTATGGCAACTCAGTAATTTCCTTTAAAATATTTTGGATACGATTGAATAAGTAGTCGTATTTGATTCCCGTGGACGACAACCATAACATTTTCATTATTTACAAACGGTTGCCCGACGATCACCGATACGTCCTGTACAATATCTGGAACCACTAACGCTTCTACGGTGGCTGAAGCTAAATCAACTTCCAAATGAATCGATACTTTTGTATCCACACATACCGAACCGCCCCCGTAACCTCGTAAATTTGCCAGTGTAGGTTCACCTCTTAACTTCAGCCGTTTAAAATCAAAATCCCTCAACGTTACCGCTGCACAACCGGAATCAACATATCCTCGTAAAGGTTCCTCATTTATAACACAATCAATGAAATGTGTTCGACAAATTCCCGTGAGAGACATTAGAAAGTGATAGAATTTGAGTGGACTTACCCTCACTTGGCGGATTTCGAGGTTTACGAAATTCGGTCAGCAAGCCTACAGTGCATTTTGCTTCTTCGTGGCCTAATAAATGACATCTACGACATTCTAAACGTTTTTTGGGGCAATTTTATTGGTAATGACCATGCATCTTACAGCTGAAGCATTGGACATCTTTAATGTCTGAAGATTTTCGTGTCGGAGAATATCTTCTGGGGACATAAAAATGTCTCGAGTCCAATTTCGGTGGTCGTCTTACCACACTTTCAACTCGAGAAGGCTTGGCAGCGGTATCTGTCCCTCACGAAGCATGGAAAGATATTCTACATAGAGGGCTTCGGGTGTTACGTAACGACCCGCCCTTGCACCATTTTGGGCCGTAACATCCGTAATTCCATCAATCAAGCACGACACAGCGTGTCTGCCTGATATTTGGCAGGTTCGTAACAATTCCATTTTACTAAAGTAATAATTCGTCATGGTTTCGTCTACCTGTTTCGTTCTATTCAACATTTTCCTCAATACCGTTGCGTAATCCACGTGATCTGGGAAGGTTTTCACAATCAAACTTTCCACTCCGACCAAGTACTAGGATAGCTCGTCAAGCTGTGATACCATGTTCTCGACATACCTGACAATCTGGACTGCATGTGGTATATGGTTGTCACGTAATTCCAACCATTCACGTCCTTCAGTTGATCAATTTTCTGCAACCACTTCAGAGCTGACAGATTTTCATTCTCAGGGTTGAATTCTGGGATGCAATCGCTTTTGATGGACATACGCCTACCTTCTGACTCGGTACCCTGCCTAACAAGTACTTCCAGCATACTTTCTAATCTATCTATCCTGGATTCGACAAAACTTATTGAAGCTGCCTGGTCAGGCGTACGTAGCACATCCTGTATAGTCATCCCATCTCGTGCCGATTCATGAACAATGATTTCAGGTAGACTTACTTGACGTCTAACTGAACTTTCCACAGTCGGTTGGGCACACCGTCGCCTAAAATCCGATACCGACTTCGGGCTTCTATCGTAACGGGACTCACTTTTCGTATTTCTCTTTGTTTTCGGCATTTCATACACTCAACATGAATAATTACCTGATTACCAATAGAGTATACCCCACACCTGAACTGTAATCGACCCGGTAAACTACCTCTATTAAATTATATACCAGATTTTCCCAAGAACCTATATTAACTACTAATTTTAGATACAGACAACCATATCACAACGCTTTCGATCATGCCTGTCAGTAGACTGCCTCCTCGCACACGTCACCCGTGTTGCCGGAGCCGATTCGTGCGGTGACTGGCCGTGGCTAACCACACGACGTCGGTTACATGAGGATCATCATAATTCAGATCCCTGCTGTATTCAGCCACTTTTGTTTTATTTCTTGCTTCCAAGATATCTGTGAATAGGTTGCATTTCTGTTGAAACCTGCAGCACACTCATTTTCATCTGAATTAGATTCACCACTTTGCATCAGTCGCACTATCATTTATTCGAAAGTTTTCTAGAACCCATATCAATCAGTAATGAAAAGTATACTTATTTATTACCATCGATGAACGAACGAAACGGAGTCATAAATGGAGAGCAAAGACGCGGAAGCAATTGAAGCATTAACCTCACATTTCTCAACAACACTAAAGGCACGTTCCACTAAACGTTCGCGGCGCTCGCGAATTTCAAAAATATTTCATAGGCGGCAAGAAAAAATAGCAACCGGAAAAATAACGTTTTTCGATCCAGAAAAGAATACAGTGGTTAAAGTATTGTTGAATTTAGCAGATTCGTGACGTTCATATATCGTTTATTATAAAAGAAATCAATGATTGTATTTGAATGGGAAGAATAATGGATGTTAATTGTGAATGTACAATGAATATCCAGAAATGTACATAAACTGGCCCAATAAAATATCCATCACGGTTGAAATTTTTGATTGAAGATACTCACGAATTTCAGTTTCATTTGAATTAAAAATAATATTCTTAGGGATCAAACTGAAATTCATATAAATATTTTTGGACATTGAATTGATGTACAATGGACGAACGTTTTTAACATCCAATGGACAGCCATGTTCACACGTACAATGAACATCCATTCAATGTCCATGGACGTTTGGACTTGAGATGGACCTAAAATGGACATCCAATGGATGTTGTGTGTTCTATGGGAACTATCGAATTATTAAGGGGATAGTTATTTTTTCATACCACGAACACTTTCTGGACAGTTTGTTGGAAAACATTCTCATTAGGCCTCTTCTGAACAGGTCATTGGAGAAAATACAGTCTTGTATTGGTCCCGTCAGTTCAAATGTTTATATAGGTATCTATATACAGTGTGTCTCACTTTTAATGGAGGTACCCCCGTAACTTCTGTAATTATATAGAGGTAGAATGATGAAACTCTCAGGACTGATGGAATGCTGAAAATACACCTACTGAAGTAATATAACCTGTCCCCCAGTAGCGATGGCGGAACCACCCCTTTTTACAGTAAATCATGTTAGGGGCAAAATAGGCTCAACATTCCTTCAGATTCGTGATCGGGACCCCCATCTTACTATAGTCTAATCAACAAGTTCAAAAACGTGTTAAATGGATATAAAGCTCCTAAAAATATGAGCGATAGCTCATTCGATTCGGAATGACGTCTAGAAAAATGTTTTTAAGGGTTTATTAGCACGTGAAAAATTGCGATTGTTATTTACAAAATAAGATTAAAAAAAGAAGGTATTTCGTTTTTTCGTTAATAATTTCTAAAATAATGATATTTAAGGAATTATGAAAAAAGATCCTGGAAGAGGAGGAAATTTCCAATAAAAAAGTCCCACCTCCCGGAACTCTATCTCTATTATTTATAATTTTTTTTAACGCTGAAAATAGGGCTCCGCGAGGTCGTTACGGCATAGGCGCACCGTCTAAAAATCCGTTATATCACCTAAAATAATATTTTTATAGTATTAAATAACAATTTAAGAATTTGAATAAATTATTAACCAAAAAAACCTCGGTAAAAAAAATTTTCATGTCGATTTTTCAAAAAGTTACACCATTGTTAATTAACTAATTTTTTTCCAATCTCTGTTTTTATAAATTACGACATAAAAGTTTAAATAATTGGTCTATAAAATTTTCGCTTCTTGGAGCTCTTTTCATTTAGGTACTTAAAAAAGCAATGCAAAAATTTTTTTTATTAAAGTTTATTATTTTGTTAATTATATTTTTATAAATTAAAAAAAATAAATTTCTTGAAAATGTTATAAAAAATTTTTTTTTTTTAAATTATTTTTTTTTAAATTAATTGTCATTTTTTAATTGTTTATAAACAGACTATTTTGGGATTAAAAAAAAAAAAATTTACCATCTTATTGCATAGGTAAAGTTATGGTTTTTCAGATAAAATTTTTTTCTTAAATAATTTTTTTTATTGTTTATAATCGTTTTTTTTATATTTCAATTGTTTAAATATTATTAAAAAATTTTTTTTTTTTTAAAATAATTTTTTATAAACAAATAATATTAACCGTTATATTTTTTTTCGAAAACTTAAAAAAATAACAAAAACAACTATGTATAACAAAGTATAGAAAATTTTATTTTTTTATTTTTTACAGCATTGTTACATATTATATGATAATGAAATTACAGCCGTTCCATAATTTGTCAAGTTATAAATTGTTATAACTTTTGAACTATAAGAGATACGGTAAAGGACATCGATCATTTTTATAAAAGATTTATTTATCTTTAAAATGAATTCAAAATCGATTCGTAACCATTGTTTATCAGTTGTTATAAGCATTTGTTTATAAAAATTTTAGATTTTTTTAATATTTTTTGAAATTTCATAGCTTATAACTTGTTAAATAATATAGATACAGCTACGGACTACATAACTTTTTTGGTCTATGATAAAATATCTTTCTAATTACGTATAAATTATAGCAATATAGATTTTTGTTTAAATAATATACTAGTTTAAATTTATACTTACCTAATTTACATTCTGCTATTGATCATTTTCATTCATTTATCACTAGAATTATTAATATTCTGCTAAAGTTTAATTATTTATTTACTAAAATAATAATTGAATTTATTTTTAATTTTTATATTTTTTTCAAGTATATTTTCTAAATTATTTTATTTTTATTGAAATTATACTTAATGCTTAATAATTTAGAAAATATACTTGAAAAAAATATAAAAATTAGAAAATAAATTCAATTATTATTTTAATAAATATTTAGTAAATTTTTTAGAAATTTCATTTTTTGTTAATTTAAAAAAATTATAATTAACAAAATAAAAACTTTAATAAACTTTTATGTCGTAATTTATAAAAACAGAGATTGGAAAAAAATTTGTTAATTAACAATGGTGTAACTTTTTGAAAAATCGACATGAAAATTTTTGTTTACCGAGGTTTTTTTCGTTCAATTGTCTAGATTACACCATAATTTATTCAAATTTTTAAATTGTTATTTAATACTATACAAAAATTATTTTAGGTGATATAACGGCTTTTTAGACGGTACGCCTATGCCGTAACGACCTCGCAGAGCCCTATTTTCAGCGTTAAAAAAAATAAATAATAGAGATAGAGTTCCGGGAGGTAACTTTTTTATTGGAAATTTCCTCCTCTTTCAGGATCTTTTTTCATGATTCCTTAAATATCATTATTTTAGAAATTATTAACGAAAAACGAAATACCTTCTTTTTTTTAATCTTATTTTGTTAATAACAATCGCAATTTTTTACGTGCTAATAAACCCTTAAAAAAACATTTTTCTAGACGTCATTCCGAATCGAATGAGCTATCGCTCATATTTGTAGGAGCTTTATATCTATTTAACACGTTTTTGAACTTGTTGATTAGACTACTACAAATACACCTTTTTCCTGAAAAAACTTCAGTCCTGAAAAATCCAAATTTGTCTCACTGTTAAGTCGTCATGCTATTTTTATTTTGTTACTGATGTTCAATTTATATTTTAAAGTCAATTTTGATAGTTCTGAAAGTAAAGGCCAACAAAAGAAGTAATTGACTCGAAAGACTCAAATTTTTGGAAAAAGATTTTGAAATTATCCAAAGTGTCAACATCACAACCGACAGAAAAGAGACATATTTGCCTAATATTGAAATTTTTTCTGATTGGAATAAATTATTAGAGTCACAGCTTGGATAATCGAAATAAGTAAAGTTTGGATTTCAAAAGTACGTCAACAAAACTGTTCAAAAAGAATAAATATGTGGATAAAGAATTGTCAGCAAGATAGTTTTCCGGAAGAGCTAAATGAGCTCAGAGGAAAAAACCAATTAGTAGACAAAGCCGCCTGAGAACATTGACACCGATGCTAGATGAAAGGAGTGTAATAATATTAGGAGGACGAACAGATTTAGCTCCAACTTTGAGGGAATCAACAAAACGACCGCCAATTCTGCCGAAAATACATAGATTTACTATACTATTTCTCAAACATCATCACGAGAAATTCGGACATCAGGGGGTCGAAACAGTTTTCAATGAATCCAGACAAAAATACTGGATAATAGATGGGAGGTCGGCGGTAAAATCAGTTTTTTTGAATTGCCAATTTTGTAAGTTGAAAAACCCGAAGTCTATGATTCCTCTCATGGGACAAATGCCAACTGAGAGACTAACGCCGAACGTGAGATCCTTCACGTTTACAGACATGGATTTTTTTGGACCTTTTTCGGTTTCTGTAGGTCGAAGGAAAGAAAAAAGATGGGGGCATTCTTTTTACGTGCTTGTCAGTTAGAGCAGACTTAGAAGTAACACATAATATGACGACAGATTCAGCTATTATGGCAATTAGGAGGATGATAAGATATTTGCAGACAACGGTACAAATATACGAGGTGCTTCGGAAGAGTTGAAGAAAGCTTTAGGTGAAATAGAACATAAGCAAATAGAGGAAGATATGATAAACTGTGGAATTGAATGGAAATTCATACCGCCTGCCAGCCCACGCATGGGAGCGACGTAAAAAAATCGTTTTATACAATTCTCAGGGAACAACAACTCAAAGACGAACTTAAGCTCACCCTATTCGCGGAAGTAGAGAACATTATAAATACGAGACCTATCACGAAGATTTCCACAGATCCGGATGATTTCGAAGCCCTAACACCCAACAATTTTCTAATTGGCTCCCAAAATAAGATGGATCAACTCGGAGCATTACGACTTGAGAAAGAATGGAGGAAAGTTCAGAATCTCACAAATGAATACTGGAAGAGATGGGTCAAAGAGTACCTTCCAACTTTCACAAAAAGAAGTCTTTGGACGATAGACAATGAGCCTGTCAAAGAGAATGATGTCGTTATTGGCATGGAAGATAATATGATTAAAAGCTTTTGGAAATTGGGTCGAAAGTGAGAGTATTTCCTGGTCCAGATGGGCGAATACGCGTCGTTGAGGTTAAAACGAAGAATGGAATTTATAAAAGGCCGGTGTCTAAACTGGAAAAAGTTGCTGACTAGACGTCCTATTTTGGAGGGAAAAGAAATATTGTCATATTGTCAGTCAGACTTTAATTTTCATTACACAGATCAATTAGCCGACAAAGAATAGTCAAAATATTTTACACTCACTTTTCATGAAAGCACCCCCGTAACTCCCGTAATTATCGAAGTAGAATGATGAAACTCTCCAGGACTGATGGAGATGCTGAAAATACACCTACTGACTTGATGGCGCTGGTCTAAGTAATATACACTGCCCACAGGTCGCGATGGAACTACCCATTTTTACGGTAAATCATATTAGGGGGCAAAATAGGCTCAAAATTCCTTCAGATTCGTGACCAGGACTCCCAATTTACCACCAATACACCTTTGTCCTGAAAAATTTCAGTCCTGAAAATCTGAATTTGTCTCACGATTCATGGAAGCACCCCATGAATGACAGGATTTTCTTGAAAAATATAGTATTCAGGACGAGCCGACTTTCACCTCTAACGGTGTGGTCTTTTCTCAGAATATGAGATATTGGGTTGACCAAAATCCGCACTGGGTGGTGAATTGTCGAGATAAAATAACCAAAAAAGTAAATGTGTGGTATGGGATATTGCATTAGTTAATAATAGGACCATTTTTTAACGAAATCCGAATACAGAATTCATTTTCCAACTTTCTGGAAGAATTGCCCCTGTATTTAGGGAATAAATTGATTTTCCAATTGGATGGTTCACCCCTTCGCAAGTTCAAGAAAACAAGGGTAGGGCTGAAACCTATATAGAACTTGATAGCCCTCTCGTGATGTCGCTCCCCCGGTTCCTTGATCTCACCCTCTAGACTTTAATTTATGTGGAACCTTAAAAAATGACGTATATAGAAATAGGCCTACTTCTCGTCAAGATCACCGCGATAGAATAATTGAGGCATGCCAAGAAGTTATACCTGGGACACTGAGAAAAGAAGTTATGAATAATTGAAAACTAATAGAAAAATGTATCCTCTTCGAGGGATAACTCGTAGAAGGAACCATTATTTGAATTTTGTGAATCCAAATCAATATAAATGTTTATTTTCTTCTTTGAATAATTGTGATTTTGAAATCATTCATTGTTGAAACTGGTAGTATACGTGGGAAACTAGTCAGGAGGTATCTTCAACTATCTGCAGTAATATTTCATATTAAATTTTTTCTTGCCCCTGAAACTTTAGTATGATGAGTTAACTTTGCATGATGCAATTATATTTCATTATCTTTATAAAATTGTGATATTTTTGCAGTTATTCTCCAATTTCGTTGCATGACTTCCATTCAATGAAAATCAGATATTTCCGTTTTGAAAGTTAGTGAATATGGAAAAATATTAAAAAAAATTAAAAATTGAGAAATGAAATCTTCTAATTTGATGAATAAATTCAAATGTTAATTTAAAAAATATCAATATGGATTTGAATTCAATTTTAATTACAAATTATTGAGATTTCCGAGTGGTGTTTGGGTGGAATTAATTTCCCAGAATTTAAATTTCCTCAGAAGAATTATATCCAAGGTTTGTTGTCGATAGTTTCATCTCTGTTGGCGTGCAGTGTTCATAACCATTGAGCCAGTAGGTGCATTTTCAGCATTACCATAGGTACTGAGAGTTTCATTATTCTACTTCGATAATTACGAGGCGTGCTTCCATGAAAAGTGAGACAAATTCGGATTTTTTCCAGGAAAAAGGTGTATTGGAAGTCCTGATCACGAATCTGAAGGAATTTTGTGGCTATTTTGGGCTCCAATATGATTTACCGTAAGATTGGGTTGTTCCATCGCGACTGGCGGGCAGTGTATATCACTTAGGCCAAGGCCATCAAATCAGTAGGTGTATTTTCAAACTTTCCATCAGTCCTGAGAGTTTCATCATTCTACCTCGATAATTACGAAAGTTACGGAGGTGTTTCCATGAAAAGTGAGACGAAATCGGATTTTTCATGACTGATTTTTTTTCATGAAAATGGTATTGGTATTGAAAAGGGGTCCAGATCTCGAATCTAAAGGAATTTTGAGCCTATTTTTCCCCCTAATATGATTTATCTTAAAATGGGTAGTTCCATCAAGACTGGCGGGCAGTGTATATTAGTTAGGCTAACGCCATCAAGTCTGTAGGTGTATTTTCAGCGGTTTCATCAGTCCTGGGAGTTTCATCATTCTACCCCGATAATTACGAAGTTACAGGGGTGCTTCCATAAAAAGTGAGATAAATTAAAAATTTTCAGAACTGAAATTTGTTTATGAAAAAAGTGTATTGGCAGTAAGTTGGGGGTCCTGATCACGAATCTGGTAGAATTTTGAGACTATTTTGCTCCGTAATAAAATCTTCAAATTATCAATTCATCAAATCGTCAAATCTTCAAATTTAAAATCTTCAAAATCTTCAAATCTTCAAATGTCAATCTTCGAATCGTCAAATCTTCAAATAGTGAAATCTTCAAATCATCAAATCTTCAACATATCAAATCTTCAAATTGTCAAAACGTCAAATCTTCAAATCTTCAAATCATCAAATCATCTTCAAATCGTCAAATCTTCAAATTGTCAAATGGAAAATCCTCAAATCTTAAGTCATCAAATCCCCAAATCTTCAAATGTCAACCCTTCAAATCGTTGAATCATCAAATCGTCAAATCTTCAAATCGCCAAATCTTCAAATCCCAAATCCTCAAATTGTCGAATCGCCATTTTCAAATCCTCAAATATTGAAATCTTCAAATCCCCAAATATTTGAATATTCAAATTGTCAAATCATCAAATTGTCAAATTGTCAAATCGTCAAATCTTCAAATTGTCAATTCGCCAAATCTTAAAATTGTCAAATGAACGAATCGTAATCGTTAAATCCTTAAATCGTCAAATCAAATCTCAAATCTTCAAATAGTCAAATCTTCGAATTATCAAATCCCCTAATATGATTTACCGTTAAAATGGGTAGTTTCCTCGCGACCTGTGGGCAGTGTATATTACTAATGCCAGCGCCATCATGTCAGTAGGTGTATTTTCAGCATCTCCATCAGTCCTGGAGAGTTTCATCATTCTACCCCGATAATTACGGAAGTTACAGGGGTGCTTCCATGAAAAGTGAGACAAATTCGGATTTTTCAGGAGTGTTTAGTTCAGGAAAAGGTGTACTGGTAGTAAGTTGGGGGTACTGATAACGAATCTGAAGGAGTTTTGAGCCTATTTTGCTCCCCATTAAGATTTACCGAAAAATGGGTAGTTCCATCGCTACTGGCGGGCAGTGTATATCACTTAGGCCAACGCCATTAAGTCAGTATGTGTATTTTCTGCATTTTCATCAGTCCTGAGAGTTTCATCATTCTACCTCGATAATTACGGATTTTTCAGGACTGATTTTTTTTCAGGAAAAAGGTGTAGTAAGTTGGGGGTCTCAATCACGAATCCGAAGGAATTTTTGAGCCTAATTTGCCCCCTAATATGATTTAGTGTAAAAATGGTTAGTTCCATCGCTACTTGCGGGCAGTGTATATTACTTAGGCCAACACCATCAAGTTAGTAGGTGTACTTCCAGCATTTTCATCAGTCCTGAGAGTTTCATCATTCTACTTCGATAATTACGGCGGGGATGCTTCCATGAAAAGAGAGACAGATAATTATTATAAATGGTGCAATTGTAAAAATTTTGAATAGTATGACCGTTATTAGGTGGATACAATGTATTGTTGGTATTATTATTTGATGTAATTGGAGTACTCCTAAAAGTATTCACTATATTCTGATGTTCAGCACTAAGATGTAAATACGGTTTCATCGAGTTCGAACTTCCATGTTCAGTAATTTTCATAGCTTGTTCACTAACGCCGGATTGTAGTAACTGACTAACTGCAGTGGCACGATTGTTATTTTTAGTTTTTTAGTGTCTAATCCTATCTTTTCTGCAGAGAGTTTTGTCCAATAGGGCAATTCTTGTACCAATTATTATTATTATATTTATTCCACTTGCCATTCACTATCAGAAAAAGTCTGTCATTGGTAATAATTCCCTTTTCGATATAATCTCATAGGACACATTTCAGGATTTTTCAAATTTTGAGTCAGCCATTTAGTATCTGCACAGTTTTTATCACCACCTTGGCGGGTTTTGGAGAATATCGGGTTATATGCAATTCTGTTTGTTAAACAACCTTTGTTGTCAGTAAAAATGTTACATGGAAAAAGTTGCTTCGTTACCTCTCCAAGCTAGTTCTACTGCAGCTATGTGAAAAAACTTCTTTTGGAGTCCCTCTGGCGTGTCTTCGTCCCATTGAAAGCACATATTTCGTCTGAAGTCATTTTCTTTTTTTCGGGTACAGCTTGCAACAATTTTCTCTTACTATCTCGAGCCACCCTCGCCTCCTTGAACACTATATCTTTGAAGGGATCAATATGTCTCTGATACTCACAAAAATATTTTGGTAAATATAACTTTGACAGATGAAATTTAGTAACTTTGTCTTATTTTTCATGTTGGTAATAAATGAATCACCGCCAACTTTTCGAATTCAAATGTGAGCAATAGTTTCCCCTTCATTTATGTGTACAATTGTAGTGGGCGGTGATTCATTTATTACCAACATGAAAAATAAGGCAAAGTTTCTAAATTTCATCTGTCAACGTGTGAAATTTGTTCATTTGGAACTGTGTAAGAAGGAGGATTTTTTTCGATAAAAACGACGATATTTTGTGCAAAGTTGTGCAGAAAACAACTACTTTAGGGTGTATTGTTAATGATGGTAAAAAGAAGGAGACATTTTGAGTGATATTTGTGCGAGAAAACGATGCTTGAAAATAAGGTTATTTTTTTTTTAAGTTCTGTAACTCGGGAATGGTATGAGACCGCCGCATGTTTCTTCCGGATTCGTGTTCAGGAGGCAAAAACACGTGAGAAAAACTTTTTCCCTAAATTCAGAGTGCATGTGTAGAGTAACTTTATATTTACCAATATTTTTCTTGTACGAATTTTGCAGTAGTGTTCCATATGGTTTTAATAACACTTTCCTTGTAATCACTACCATAAGTTTTCCACATATAGAATGCCCAGTCTTCTAGAATGAATGCTAATCTTTCGTTGCTATTTTCTGCATCTGATTTGTAGTTGCGTTCCGCACAGAACGTCATGAATTGTCTCCATATATAAGATTTTGATATTTTTGTGTTACTGGGTATATTTTCTTCAATATTTTGGTTTATTACCTCGTTTGAAGTAGCACCGAAGCGACTCATTTTGACGTTTGCAGCTACAATTATTTTTGGTCAAACTGTCAAACTTTGCATTGCGATCCGTATCCATGGTTACGTCGTTGAAAACACGATGCTGCTAGAACAATCAGAATTGAAAGACAGCTGGTGTTTTCGCGATCATACAAGCTGTCTTTGGTTTTTGATTGGTCAGCTTTTGTGAAAATTCCAAGGTGCGTGGAATAGTCTGCGAAAGTGTACCCAAAATGAGTGATTTGGTGTTCGTCAGTTATGCTGGTAAAAAGAAGAAGACATTGCGACTTTTGCGCGAGAAAAACGGTGTTTGAGAAACACGTGTTCTAGATCAAAAAAAGGTCTCTAACTCGGAAGTGGTATGAGAACGCTGCCTTTTCATTTCGGATTCGTGTTCAGGGAGCAAAAACACGTAATAAAAGTATTTCAGTTATTTTCGGAGAGCAGAAGTGCTCTTACCGGATATTCACTCATTTTACTTTTATGAAGGATTTTCTAGAATTGAATGAATAATTGGCACAAATGTAGATAACAGGTGAGATGTATAAACTGAAACGTCAAACAATTTTTTATTTTCTGAAAGTAAACTAAGTTTTTATACAGTGAGTTGCTGAAAAAATTAAGAAATCAAGCCGTTCCAAGTAAGTGGAAATTATGATTGAAACTAGAACTTTTTGAATCTTTCAAGGGACATAATTCCGAAAATAACCGTTTCCGCGGAAAAATTTCGTTTTGTCTACTTTTATTTTCGTGTTCTATCAAAATTTCGTCAAAATGGGTGACATTTCACTTTGGGCAAATATAAAGTTACTCTACACATGCACTCTGAATATAGGGAAAAAACTTTTCTTACGTGTTTTTGCCTCCTGAACACTAATCCGGTGGTATCATATCGTTTCCGAGTTACAGCACTTAAAAAAAAAATTAACCTCATTTTCAAGCACCGTTTTTTCGCACAAAAATCACTTAAAATGCCTCCTTCTTTTTACCAGCATAAACTAAATCACTTATTTTCGGCACAACTTTGCACAAAATATCGTCGTTTTTATCGAAAAAATCCTCCTTCTTACACAGTTCCAAATAAACAATTTTCGGTCCTTTGACAGAAGAAATTTAGTAACTTTGCCTTATTTTTCATGTTGGCAATAAGTGAATCACCGCCAACTTTTCGAATTCAAATGTGAGCAATAGTTTCCCCTTAATTTATGTGTGCAAGTGTTGTTGGTCACCATTTTACATAAAAATATGGATTTAAAAAATAGACCTAAAAAAGCATACGAAGCAGATTTTAGTGAGTGAGTGAGTGAGATATTTGAGATTGAAAATAAATTATTTTTTTATTAACAAAATATAATTTTTCCAGATGATTATTTATTGTTAATCCAAGATATTGTTGGTAATGTGGAACTGTGGCCAGATTTTAAATAAACCACTTTGAATTCACCAACCTTTAAGCATGTTGAAAGAGTTAGGATATGCTCATTTTTCTATTTAAATGGCATAAGAGATCATATGTATCTCTATAGATTTTTGGTTCGAGTCAAAGGTATGGCGATTATGGATCCATATTTCAATACTATAAGAGATTTATACGGATATTGGAATAATGAAGACAGTGGAAGAGAAACAAGAACACGTTATTTTAGTAAATGCCTTATGCATGGAATATATGAAGATTTGAATGGAATGCCAAGAAATAGACACCAACAAAATTAATTATTCATATATGTATTTTGTAAAAAGTTATTTTTGTCACAAATATATTGCTCTGATACAAAACAAACATGTATTTCTTATAAACTGGGAATATTTATGGAAACATTTCAAAATGCACAGGAAAACACAATTTCTCTAGTGGTACATATTCTTCGTGGTGGAGAGAAATTCCTCAATCCGTTGACCACCTCTATTGTTTCGTTTGAAAATATACTCCGAAAGATAGCCCAAAAAGCGTTCCTTCTTGAGGCCATATTTCGGAGTATTGTCTCGAACATCTCTCCACATCCTCTCAACGGATTGAGTATTAGCACCTACAAAATAAAATTCAATTGGTACAATTTACTCATTTAATATGAAAATTCTAACCAGAATCGGGATCGACAAAATTATAACTATGATTAACTCTCAGATGCTGCAAGCCTTCTTCCCCCAAGCTGTTGTAGGCTCTCCAGCAATCTGACATAATCGTCGTCCACTTTTTGACGAGATCTACAAGGGTCCGAGCAGTTCTATTTGGTACTGGCACTAAAAATATTCTTCGGGAACCTCTTTCGATCCCACCAAAAACCCATTGGCCTTCAACTATCCTCCCGCGGTTGTATTTTCTCCTACCAAACTTGGCTTCATCAATCTCCACAATCTTCCCAATTCCACTAAGTTTGGTTTGATTGATTTCGATCCAATTCATGCTATAAATATATTTATAAGAAGGTATATAGTGGTTAATTTTTAATATATAATACATACCTCTCTACAATAGTTACTCCAGTCGATAATTGTAGGTAATGACAAATTCAGTTCCCTTTGCATGAATTGGACCCGCGGGTGGAGTAGCTCAAGAAAATATTCAATGAATAGAGCCATCTTCTGAATGCCAATCCTCCCCACGAAGAATGTACCACATCTTGCAGATTTCGCAAATTCGCATCGTGATCTGATGTCCTTCTTTTTTGGCATTTTGATAACGGCTGTTCTATTACATCGATATGTCAATATTTCTTTATTCAACTTGTATTCTCCTGTGCATTTTGGACACTGAATCGTTTCCATAAATATTCCCAGTCTAATCAGAAATGCAATTAATGCATTTCTGTTTTGTACCAGAGCAGTATATTCGATCAATTTCATGGTTAACAAATAATCAATATTTGTTTACAATCAAATATAAAAATTGCAAACATAAATGAAGGAGAAACTATCGCTCACATTTGAATTCAAAAAGTTGGCGGTGATTCACTTATTGCCAAAATGAAAAATAAGGCAAATATACTAAATTTCTTCTGTCAAAGGACCGAAAACTGTTTGTTTGGAACTGTGTAAGAAGGAGGATTTTTTCGATAAAAACGACGATATTTTGTGCAAAGTTGTGCCGAAAATAAGTGATTTAGGGTGTATTGTTTATGCTGGTAAAAAGAAGGAGGCATGTTGAGTAATTTTTGTGCGAGAAAACGGTGCTTGAAAATGAGGTTATTTTTTTTTTAAGTGCTGTACCTCGGGAACGCTATGAGACCGCCGAATGTTTCTTCCGGATTCGTGTTCAGGAGGCAAAAACACGTAACAAAAGTTTTTTCCCTATATTCAGAGTGCATGTGTAGAGTAACTTTATATTTACCTTCATTGATCCTTTTTCTTCAACGCCCGAGACGCCTCTGGCGGGATCCCCGATCGCGAATCCCCGAATCGCTCTCCTTGCGAGTTCCCCGTTGATTCAATTCAGTAATGCGGAGGAGGCCGCGAACGTAGTGACTCAACCTACGCGAGCTTGTTTTCAGGCTGTGGTCCGGGTGTACTTTTCGATGTCGTTCTGATCCTGAATGAAAAAATACTCTTCGTGTGGTGCAGTGACTGAAAAACGTTGAAATGCGACGAAATGTCAAAGTGCTCGTTCTCTTTTCCTTGACATGGATGTTTGTCGTTGTTTATTATTTGCAGACCAGCAGGGATGTAAAGGTTCGTTAGATCATTTTGTTTTTGTTTATAATGCAAGGATTGACATGTGGTTGTGGAATGCGGTAGGTGGAAACAGCGAACAGCTGATCTGATTGCTCGGAGGGTTGTTTCGGCCACACGTTTCATCAATTATCTTTGACACTATGCGCTGCATTTTGTAAACACCCCTCATAAATTTACTTTATCATACGAAACCGAGGTTACTGTTAATTTAATAAAGAAGACACACGAAAGATTGAGTAATGCTGAAATCCCTGTAGTGGCTCTCGTATGCCAGGCTGTGAGGGGTTAGGGATGATCTTGTGCAGTCAGGGGCGGTTCTGGAGTGGACATTAACGGGGTTGGTGCTTAAGGGCTGCCAGGACAATTTTTTATAATTTTGGTGCTATGTACTTCGGGACATTTTCGGAGATTGAGTTTATATTGGTCGTTTTGGTGTCGTATTTTAGCGAGGGGGCAACAACTTTTTCAATATGACTTTCATTACCTCATTATTGTTAAATTATTTCCAAATTTGCTTCAGTTATTCAGTTTTTTCAAATACCACTTGAATCTAAAAAATTAATTCTATAAAATTCTTAAAATAATATATCTACAAAAAAATTATTCTTGGGTACCTACTTACTCCAAAAATTATCTCTTTGCAGAAACAAAATGCTTTGATATAGGGAAGACAACTCTTCTTCCACTCTCTATATAAAAACTCAATTTAATTTTATAAAACACCGATATTCGACAAGGCAAAAAACAAAATTGAACCTGAAGACATATTTAACCAAAAAAACCTTAGGCCAACGTTGTTATAGATCTTGCCTCGAAAGTATACAATTCTCTGAATATTGAAATGAGAAAACTGATAATTATTCTGCAATTCATCAAACTTATTCAAAAGTTGACTCAAATTACCGGTTAGTGCGATCGAAAACATAATAAATCCTGATTTCAGCCTAATTATAAATGTGTATATATACATATATTGAGAACTCACTCGTTCGACATCATGTGTGTATCAACCTGTGCTTGAATTTATACATTATGTCGAGTTTATATTCATATGTGAACAAGAAAACCAGTTTTAAATAGTCCTGAAGATGAAGCAATAAAAGCTTCGAAACGTCGACTATTTTAAATCTTTAGTTTTCTTCAAAACACTGACCGAACTCCTGCTAATTTCAACAGCTCAAATTAATTCAACGGTCGCCATCCCATTCTATTAAACTATATATATATATATATATATATATTTTTTCGCGGGTATAATGTGTTGAGATAGTTTCTCGGGTTTCTGTCCGCGTTCTGTGATGTTCTTGGTCCTCAAAAGATCCGATTTCACGACGTTTCGGCAAATTACAAATTGAGGAGCACAACACGAAGAGATCTGACTAATTTCTAGACATCACCTGAAGATGGCAAATGTGAATTTGCCGAAACGTCGTGAAATCGGACCTCTTTGAGGACCAAGAACAGAGAACGCAGACAGAAACCCGAGAAACTATGTGAACATATATATATAAATATATATTTTCTTTAGCTTCTTGTCCATATATATATATATATATATATATATATATATAAGATGGAAGGAATTCAATGGACATGCCCTCAGAGAAAAGTGCTAACCGTAGACACGTGTTTCGGGCTCTCGGCCCTCATCAGTACGGTGGAGAAGTGCAAGGATCAACAACACTTGGTAGAAAACGACAAATCAACGGAGTCAATAAACAGAAGCCAGCCGCTCATTTGTGATTTCGGTCAGCAGACCCTGAATTCCAGGGCAACAACCAACGTCACCACGGAGGCAGCTATAGCTACCTGCGTGACATCCGAGTCAGGAATATAAATATGAAAGAGTGTAATATCAGGGGACTGTTAAAACAAGATGGAAGGAATTCAATGGACATGCCTCAGAGAAAAGTGCTAACCGTAGACACGTGTTTCGGGCTCTCGGCCCTCATCAGTACGGTGGAGAAGTGCAAGGATCAACAACACTTGGTAGAAAACGACAAATCAACGGAGTCAATAAACAGAAGCCAGCCGCTCATTTGTGATTTCGGTCAGCAGACCCTGAATTCCAGGGCAACAACCAACGTCACCACGGAGGCAGCTATAGCTACCTGCGTGACATCCGAGTCCAGGAATATAAATATGAAAGAGTGTAATATCGAGGGGACTGTTAAAACAAGATGGAAGGAATTCAATGGACATGCCCTCGGATGTCACGCAGGTAGCTATAGCTGCCTCCGTGGTGACGTTGGTTGTTGCCCTGGAATTCAGGGTCTGCTGACCGAAATCACAAATGACTGGTTCTGTTTATTGACCCGTTGATTTGTCGTTTTCTACCAAGTGTTGTTGATCCTGCACTCCACTACTGATGAGCCGAAGCCGAAACACGTCTACGTTCACTTCTCTGAGGAGTCGATCCTTCCATCTTGTTTTAACAGTCCCTCGATATTACACTCTTTCATATTTATATTCCTGACTCGGATGTCACGCAGGTAGCTATAGCTGCCTCCGTGGTGACGTTGTTGTTGCCCTGAATTCAGGGTCTGCTGACCGAAATCACAAATGAGCGGCTGGTTCTGTTATTGACTCCGTTGATTTGTCGTTTTCTACCAAGTGTTGTTGATCCTTGCACTTCTCCACCGTACTGATGAGGGCCGAGAGCCCGAAACACGTGTCTACGGTTAGCACTTTTCTCTGAGGGCATGTCCATTGAATTCCTTCCATCTTGTTTTTAACAGTCCCCTCGATATTACACTCTTTCATATATATATATATATATATATATATATATATTTTTTATTAATTTCTCGGAATGACTGATTCAGTCAATTCGTATAATTTCTTTTAACGACTTTTGACATAGTATTTGTCATCATTAGGTTAAATCACTAAAATAAAAAATATGGAGTTTTAGACATATTTAACTTAACACAATATTGACTACTAACACTAACCTTAGAAGAGTTTTTGAAAGGAATTGAACTATGTTTAACCTCAACATACTTTCAATATGAAAATAAATATTACTCACAAATATTCGGAATTGCAATGGTTATGGAGTATGTTGAAGAAAATATCATCAAATCATTAACTTTCAAACCAATATTCTTCAAACGATATGTAGACGACTGTTTAACCTGACAAAGTTGATGAAATTCTAAAAAAAATTAATCAATATCATCCTAGATTGAAATTTACAATAGAAAAAGAAATAGAAAAACAAATAAACTTTCTGGACACAACAATAATACACGACAATACTGGGAAAAATTTCACAAACTGGTTTATTAAACCAAATGCATCAAATCGTTACACAAACTATTTGTCAAACGCACCCCTTAGTTACAAAAAAAAATGTTATTCAAAATCAACTGACAGAGCTATGAAGCTTGCTCACCCAAAATTCAGGAAAAGTAATATCGAAATAATAAAGAATATTTTGAAAGGAAATAATTAGCCCAGCCACTTTGCAGAAAAAACAATAAAAAAAGGAATACATACGATCTATAATGAAAATAATAATAAAGAAAAGAAAACAACAATATACAAACACATAGACAAACTATCGAATAAAATTAATAAAACAATGGAAAAACACAACATAACTATTTCACACCGACTGAAAAATACGAACAAAACTATTTATTCAAAATTAAAACCAGAAATACCAAAAAAACAAACAAACTCTTACACTATATAGAATACCGTGTAAAAACTGTCAAAGTACCTATATATGTCAAACAAAACAATATTTGCAGAAACGAGTACAAGCCCACAAGTACTCAAAAACCGACATTACAGCCTTATCCAAACACGAAAAAGAAAATCAACATACGTTTGACACTAACAACGTTGAAATTTGGACCAAAGAAAGGAATCCAAGAGTAAGAACATTCCTTGAAATGATACGTATTAAAAAACACCACAATAGCATTAACAATAGAAATGATATCAAAAACTCAAGCCAGATTTATAACAACCTTTTTTAACTTTTTTATAGTAATAATAATGAAAACTGATCTTTACATGCTGCCAAAAAATACAGTCCGGCTCATATACTAGAACTCAATATGAACAATCCGATGTACTTATGAAGAGGGTAAAAATGCATGAAAGATAAACAAACCATTCCCGATAACTTCGAAGTCACACACCTACAATAACGTTCGTACGATGCGAACGCAGAAATTCAAATAAAATAATTTGTGAATGAATACTCATATATATATATATATATATATATATATATAATATATATATATATATATATATATATATATATATATTACAGATATTTTTATATTGTGTTAAATAACGTGTTATATTTCGAACCTATGTTTTTAAAGAATTATTTCAATGCATACATTTTAATATTGTGTTATCTTAAATATGTCTCAAACTCCATATTTTTTATTTTAGGGATTTAACCTGATGATGATAAATACCATGTCGAAACGTCGTTAAAAGAAAACATGTGAATTGACTGAATCAGACCTTTATTCCGAGAAACTGAAGACAATATATATATATGTGGTCGATAAACTAAAGAAAATATATATATATATATATATATATATATAGAGATAGTTTCTCGGGTTTCTGTCCGCGTTCTGTGTTCTTTGTTCTCATAAGGTGAGATTTCACTACGTTTCGGCAAATTCACATTAGACATCTTCAGGTGATGTCTAGAAAGAAGAAGATGGTAAATGTGAATTTGCCCAAAGTTAGTTGAATCGCACCTTTTGAGGACCAAGAACACAGAACGCGGACAGAAACCCGAAAACACATTATACCCTCGAAAATCATATAATATATATATATATATATATATATTTATATTATAATGTTTATTCAAGTATAGTGATTATTACAGATATGTAAGGGTAGATCGATGAAATGAACAAAACATTGGCTCCACAAGGAAATTAATCCGCTATATGGTTCCTCAAAAATTTTAAAACCCTGAAACTTTAATATTTCTTCATTTTTCTCATAGTGTTAGTGAGAATATTTTATAAGTTAGCCATTATATATGTAAGTTTTAATTGTAATGTCTTAAATCGTTTCATAAAAATACTAAAATGCACACAATTAAACAAGATCACACCCGCGTACTACTTCGGTTTCAGCGGATTTCTATGTTTGTTCTGTGATTTTAGATTTGTTCAAATTGACAATTTTTATTTATATATGTATATGTACTTACAAAATTGCATTGTATTAGGTATATTAATCATGCATCTTTAAATATTGTTTTCATTCGCCAAATATTATTTTCGATATAACCTTCATTATTTAATTATTCTTAAATTATTTCATTTGTTTGGTATTTACAAATACCAATCTTTGAATATTGTATTTATTCCATGAATATTATTTTTAATATTCAGTTCAAGTTTTTATTACTCAAATACATACATTCAATATTGTCAATTATTTGAATATTCTTTCAGTTTATAAAATATTTTTCATTCTCTTCACTTAAGACTTTTCATTAAATGGATATTTGCAATATGCCTTTGTTCAATTACTCATAATTTTCAATATAATTCAAGGCTTTGGATTTCAATCTACTTTGTGTTATTGTATTCTATTATGACCTCATTACATTTAGTCAGTGTCTAGCTATTAGTCTAGACGGTAATACTATGATTTGTTTGAAAATATAAACAGGGTGTTCATAAAATCGAATGTTGAATCATCTACAACTGAAACATAAAGGAAAACATTCTCAATTGAATATTGAATAGAAATATTTTTCTGTGAATTGAAAAATCCACGATAAAAATTAAGTTATTTTTTGTGAATGTCTAACAGAAAACAACTACTTCCCCGGCTAAAGCCACGCTGGATATTGAACTACATCTAATAGATATTCCTAAAGGACCCTAACTCAAAAGAAAAAATCTGAAATTGAAAAATTGCATTTTCATTCAGATAGTTATTTGATTTTCTATTCCTGTCTTAATTAAGAACTCATATAGACGAATGACGTAAAGAAGAATGTTTTCCAAAAGAGAGTACTCACCAGAAATCATTTGTAACAATGACGCAAGAGAGGCATCGCATTCACTAGGTCTTCAATACATTTTTGTCGACGAAAATCTATTTCACGCTTCCACGATCATCAGGAAGACCGGAAGAAATGGAAGACACATTTTCTAAAAGCAATCTCGCCTTGCAAAGATGGAAAAAATTTATAAACATTTCTTTTGGAGAGACACTTTGAAATTAGTGTTTTTCTGACATTAAAACCTGTCATGGGGTATGATAGATTGATTTGTTTGAAAATATGAACAGGATGTTCATAAAATCAGATGTGGAATCATCTGCGACTGAAAGATAAACTTTAGTCACTATCTTTCATCGTTCAAGATAACCTCTTGTGGGGTATTCATGTCGAAAAGGGAAACATTCTCAATTGAATATTGAATAGAAATATTTTTCTGTGAATTGGAAAATCCACGGTAAAAATGAAGTTATTTTTTGTGAATGTCTAACAGAAAACAACTACTTCCCCGGCTAAAGCCACGCTGGACATTGAACTACCTCTGATAGATATTCCGAAAGGACCCTAACTCAAAAGAAAAAATCTGAAATTGAAAAATTGCATTTTCATTCAGATAGTTATTTGATTTTATATTCCAGTCTTAATTAAGAACTCATATAGACGAATGACGCAAAGAAGAATGTTTTCCAAAAGATAGTACTCACCAGAAATTTGTAACGATGACGCAAAAGAGGCATCGCATTCACTAGGTCTTCAATACATTTTTGTCGACGAAAATCTATTTCACGCTTCCACGATCATCAGGAAGACCGGAAGAAATGGAAAACACATTTTCTAGAAGCAATCTCGCCTTGCAAAGATGGAAAAAAATTATAAACATTTCTTTTGGAGAGACACTTTGAATTTAGTGTTTTTCTGACATTAAAACCTGTCATGGGGTATGATAGATTGATTTGTTCGAAAATATGAACAGGATGTTCATAAAATCAGATGTGGAATCATCTGCGACTGAAAGATAAACTTTAGTCACTATCTTTCATCTCCAAGATAACCTCTTGTGGGGTATTCATGTTGAAAAGGGAAACATTCTCAATTGAATATTGAATAGAAAGAATACCCCACAAGAGGTTATCTTGAACGATGAAAAATGTGACTAAAGTTTATCTTTCAGTCGCAGATGATTCCACATCTGACTTTATGAACATCCTGTTCATATTTTCAAACAAATGAAACATAAACTTTAGTCACTATCTTTCATCGTCTCTTGGGAGGTAAGTATTCATGTTGAAAAGGAAAGGAAACATTCTCAATTGAATATTGAATATACATAATTTTCAGAAAATTAAAAAAACTACTATAAAAATGAAGTTATTTTTGTAATATATAACAGAAAACAACTATATCTCCGGCTAAAGCCATTGATCTACATCTGATAGATATTGTGAAAGGACCCTAACTCAAAAAGAAAAACCTGAAAGTGAAAATTTGCATTTTATCAGACTGTTATTTGATTTCTTATTCCAGTCTCAATTAAGAACTCGAAAGTAATTGTTTTCTGATGGATATTCGACTCAATATACACCTATTGTATAGGTAGTAGTAGAGGGCAGTAATGAGGAATAAGACATTTTTCATGGTCTATATTGATGCCGAGGATCGGCTAAAACTGTAACCTGTGAGTCAGATCAGACAAAAAATCGTCTTTGTGGGGTGTGATGTCACCTGGAAAAAATTACCTAACTACGCCCATAGAGCGAAAAAAACCTGGAGGAAGGAGTTCTCAAAAAAGGGGTTCTGACATATGCGGAAAAAGATAGACGTTGGTTCTCAATTTGAATCTTGATTTTTTCACTTATAATTTCCCATGAGTTGATGATACATTTTTATCAAAGATTAATCCAAGTTATTTAATGCCCACAGAATTTGAAGATATATAGGGGAAATAAAAGCAAAGCCAATAGTGATCACATAACTCTTAAAATTAAACAAATGAGTTTCTTAGCAAAAATGAATGGGATTGTATTTGAATTTGCCTGGATACCAGGACACTCTAACATAGTGGGAAACGAACAAGTTGATATACTATTAAAAGCTGGGATAACATTGAGGGTACTCATGGATATTAAAGTGGACAAAAATTCGATCATACCTATAGTAAAAAGTAAAATATTAGGCGAATATTATAAAAAATGGGAAAAAGATATACAAAATAATGGAAAGACTTATGGGAAAATACATGAAACTTATCCAATTGGAACATGGTATAAAAGATACGCCTTTATGGATAGAAGACACATCACGACGATTATAAGAATGAAAACAGGACATTTTATAAAAAATCAACATTTATTCCGAATAGGCATAAAAGAAAATCCAAATTGTGAGTGTGGTAGGGAAGAAACTCTAGGACACATCTTTTTTGAATGTCCCATTAATCAGATACCTCAGTTTGATTTATATAGGGAAATAATCAATAAAGGTGTCCCAGCTTCGTTCAATTCACCTGTAATTTTGAGACATAATCGTACGAGGATTAGTAATGCAATAATGAAATTCTTGAATTATAATAAAATAAAATTATAATAATAATAGATATAAAAAAAAGAGAGAGAAAGAAGATGTTATATATCTATAAAAAATTGTAAAAATGATGTAAAATAAAAAATCTTTAAAAAATATAATATAAATAATAAGAATAATGAGGAAGTAAAAATGAATTAAACTTGGGGAAAAAACAAGAATATTAAAAAAAAACCTTCAAAATATAAAAGTTAATTAAAAAATATGTATATATATATATATATATATATATATATATATATATATATATATATATATATATATATATATATATATATATATATATATATATATATATATATATATATATATATATATATATATATATGTGTGTAAATAGTAATAAAAAAAAATTTATAAAAAAAAAATTATAAAAAAAATTGGGGAAAAAACAATCCTTACTGTATTTCTATCCCATCCTGTGTGCTTGTTGTCCGAGGCAGGGTGTGAAATGCTCCGCTGCTGCCCCGAAGCGAGAAGAGTTGTATATCCTTTGTTGTGTAACTTTGTATAACTAACCTTTTAGCACAAAAAAAAGATATAAGAGAAAGAAGAATAATAAAAAAAACAAGAGTAGAAAAGTGGAAGATACAAGGGCTACGAAATGATGGAAATCAGACCAAGTAGTAGCCCCACGAAATGACCTAGCTGAATGCACCAATAGGGAGCAAGGGCCATAAAATCAAGAAAAAGAATTTGAAGAGATAACAGGTGTTACGTTTTCTATTGTTTACTTCACCAGATACGACAAATGTCCTAGACTCGGTTCCAAAAGTATGATTTTTGGAGCCAGGAATAAATAATGGATTTTTGGAATCATTTTTGTAAATTCATCCCTGTTCATGTATCAGCCAATCCTAGGACGACACCGTATTCATGTACATGTCTAGATTTGACAGGAAAAAACCCAAATTTGCTATCTGGGCTTCTTCCAGAATAGATCCTGTTAGATCTTCATCGAAACAATCGATTCAAAAATCCGTTTTCAATAAAAAAATTCACTTTCACTTTTAATAGATTTTACTATTTGCCTGACATTAAATCCTCCTGAATAGCAACTGGACGCCTGAGGCGCATATAGCGAATCCAATATCAATTACAGAAGCTGTTTCTATAGGGAGCAAATAAAAACTCACTTCGCTAACACGAGCGTATATGCGAAGAAACGGAACGAAAAATAATCTGTACTACTTGTATACAGTCTCCGTCGGCACAAAGAGCCCGCTGGTCAACGTGGACTTGAGTGACTGCTGTCTGTTCTACAACCGATTTGTCTGGGCCAATCAAGTCGGACATCAATGCTTGCAGGTGTGTCTATACGATGGGATGTCATAAATCACGCGCTATATTTGTGTTTTAATAGCTCTGAAAGATTAAAAACCAGTAGCGTCTGTGGTATTGGTGTGTGCCGATCGAAATACGTTTTAGGATATTAAAATATCTAAATAAAATTAGTTATCTCCGCCACTGCTGCTCACAGGATTTCGCCGCAAGACTTTTTATGCTTCTGCAATTGATATTGGGAAAACTATACCTGTATTCCTTACAAATGTAAATGTGGGGTTCATGTTGACGTAAAAGAAACCCATAGATTGTGGTGCAAATTGAGTGTTGAAACGAGCATTAACAACAGCCAATATTTCATCAATTTTGCAGCCTACAGATGTAAGTAGATATGATGGATGAAACCTGATGGCATGTCACTTATTATATGGAAATTCGGAAGGCCCATAGTTTGGGATTTTACATGTATTGATACAATAGCAGCATGGCCTGGCAGCATGGTGCAACTACTTCAGTGGAGTAGAAATAACCCCACACGAAAACATATGGGAAATTAGCTCTCGGTCGAAGTGGGTGGAATTTTATTATGTTATAGTAGAAAGGGTCATTAGAAAAAAGTGTGAGTTTAAATGATTTTGCATGTTTAGTTTCTGAGATATAAGCGGCCAAAGTTCGTAAAAACGTCGTATTGGGGTAGGACAAAAAATACTGAATTGATAAAAACAAGATTCAATGTATGGATTTGCCTGCTTGATGGAGAAACTGTTCACCTCTTATACAACAGTCTATTATTTTCTGAATTGTTTTCAGTAGAAAAGATTTGAGACTGATGGGGCGTTAAGACTGAGTCGTCTGCTGGACGGCTTTGGTATGCACACCACAGCAGCCTCTCTGGAGCTGTAGTTAGTTCTATAATCTTCCCACACATATGCCTGCATATTCTTCTACTAGATTTTCTGAGTTCATTGTTGTGCTCAGTAAGAGCTGATTTGTAGTATTCTTAATTCTTTCGAAGAGTTTCCTGACTTTTTTCCGGATTTGGATTATTCTTTTCAACCAAGGCAGGTCACTGTTGATCGCCTTTTGTTGTCTTTGAATATTAAGCCACACATAATATGACCATTGGAGTTTTTTATTTGGGATATTGTGTTGATGTACACGAGGAACAGAATGGGACTCAAAACTGTACCCTGTGGTACACCCCTAGATATATCCAGTTCCCCACAATGTTAACTAATTGTGTCGACTTAAACAAATAGGTGATTCCTCATCAAATTCAAATGAGATCGCATCCAAACTGGTGTCCGAGTGTAGAAACGCCATAAAAAATTTATCGAACACAAGGAAAGTCAGCCTCTTATGAGTCCAAGGATGCTCTGGTGTTCCCGGGAATAAAGAGGCAGACATATAAGCCAAGATAGGATAGGAAAAGACCCCAGTCGGACCGAAACCAATCTTGGGGATATCCCGCAGCATGGCCATTTCAAACATGGAGGGACTGCTATAAAAGCAGTTCATCAAAACATGGCAAGAGGCGCTATGCATGAGGCAATCCATATGATGATCCTGTCACTCAACAGACGGGATATCAGGACTGTGACTGGGCTCCCCTATGCAGATCGTACTTGGAAGATGACGAGACTCGTCGCATATCCACTCTGAGTGCCCGCTTTGGTGCTCCAGAGAGAGATCAAGCTTGGGAGCATAAATCTGTACCCAGAAGATGTCTGAGGAAACTGCTGAATTTCGTCAGAGAAATCGGCATGATCAGCTGATTAATAGAACATGTGGGCGCATAATGTATCCAAGCCCGGAACCAGCCCACCTTGGGCTAAAAAGAAGATGCTTTATGTTTGTGTACCACGATAGATATGCCTTCGAATATTAAGCAACGAATAATATAACAATTTGAGTTTTTTATTAAAGACAATGCGTTGATGTACACGGGGAATATAATTGGACCCAAAACTGTACCCTGTGGTACACCTACAGATATATCCGATGGAATTCCCCAAATTTAACCAACTTAAACAAATAATCCCTCATCTAATTAGATGAGGGATTATTTGTAAGTCCACACGACTCGTACTACGATGCATGACCTCAAATTTCAAATTTGAGGGGTTTATACAACAAAACGTTTATATAGGCTGAACTGGTGACAAATGCTTTTTGTTGGCACAATGGCATTCTAGCACATTAAATATCATTGCAAATATTAATTACAAATTTATTACCGGAACTGTGTTATTATCGCCTACATTACAAGCGATATACAAGCTTTATCCTCGCATTCCGTGATGCATAAAATTATATGCGATGTACGCTCTGGTAACGCTTGTCACAGTTATGCACCTTTTGTTGGTTTTATTGATGATATCGCTACTGATTTTGAGAAAATAGGGGCAATGAAAAATGTATGACTGACTGATGACCTACATTGTGGTGGCGAGACGACCACTAAATAAGAATTTCTAACTTTTTATGATTTTGTTTCTGATTTTTTGCATAATAATCCAATTAATGGAGATATCGCCCTAACAAAAATTCCAAAACAGCTGAAATTTTGGATTCAACAATTCGAAAGTATGAAGTATCCAATTCTTTACCATACCACGGTGCCAAAATGAAAAAAAATAAACAAAAATTCTCCTAATTTCCATTTCATGGGGGAAAATAGTCTCACAAATAGAATTTGTAATAATTGTAATTTTAATACTTAACTAGTTATTTTAAACTGTAGTGTATCATCGTTCATCCTTCATAATGTGTCAACCATTATACTTTAACAACATTATAAATATTCTCACCAAAGATTTCCCCACTATTTACTGGTTCCATCCCTACCTAGTCAGCAACGACTACTCTCTCTCTCTCTCTATATATTTGCTGCGAAACCCCACTATTTACTGGTTCCATCCCTAACTAGTTAGCAACTACTACTTTTTTTTTCTCTCTCTCTCTCTCTCATATATATATATTATATATATATATATATATATATATATATATATATATATATATTATATATATATATATATATATATATATATATATATCCCGGATCCCACTATAAAAGGTAAGGTCCCCGTGATCTTAACTCGTACAAGTTTTCATTAACTTCTGAGGGTTGATCAAACAACTAAGAAAGCGGCAAAAAAAACAATTTTACAAAAACAAAAAACAATATATATATATATATATATATATAGGGGTCGGTAGTATTTGATAGTTAGGTACAAAACTAGAATATTGGGGTAAGCAGCAATGAAAAAGTAAACTCTTTAAGGTTTATCCAAGCTTTCGGAAATGTTTATTTCCATCATCAGGGAAAAACTTTTTGAGGTTGGTTTCAATGATGATGTTAAACATATTCATCTAACATAGTGAGACAAAGGAAAATCGTAGATCAAGGAATAAAACGAAAGTTAAAACTTAATACAACCACATTAACATTGTTTAAAATTATATAAATATAAAGGTGTACTCTATGTGGTGTGACAAGTGACCTAACCTGTCAGTTTCACTTGTCACACCACATAATGTACACCTTTATATTTATATAGTTTTAATCAATGTTAATGTATTTGTATTGAGTTTTAACTTTAGTTTTAATCCTTTATCTACGATTTTTTATTGTATCACTATGTTAGATGAATATGTTTAACATCATTGAAACCAACCGCAACAAAGTTTTTCCCTGATGATGGAAATAAACATTTCAACTGATAAACAAAGTTCACTTTCAGCGCTCACCATATCCTATTTTGATATATCTATATATATATATATATATATATATATATATATATATATATATATATATATATATATATATATATATATATATATATATATATATATATATATATATATACTTCTGCGGATTTTCTTGGGGTTTCTGGTCCGTGGGAATAAGAAAAATTCAGTGATTCATAATTGAATGTTTAATGAATTTTTAATACGTTTCGTTTCGGGGCTCCAAAACTTCTTCAGTTACATTTGTTTTTTCTGAAAAGGGGGGTTATGGTTATGGCATGGTGTACATTATATTTTTGTTTCCTCTTTCTTACCTAAAACACAAATCATGAACGTTCTTCATGTTGATATGCGATTGCTGCTTTTTTTTGGGTATTTCCTTTTTTTAATTTTTTTTTGTTTTTTTTTTTTTTGGCCAATTGGGGGTTTGAGCACTCATTGCTTCCTCTTCAATTTGACATTATTTGTTCTAGTAGCAAACATGTTGATTTACACTTATTTTCCACTTTATACAAATAAATGATGCTTATTGTTCTGTGTACCATATTACTTGCAGATCGCAGAACAATAAGCATCATTTATTTGTATAAAGTGGAAAATAAGTGTAAATCAACATGTTCTACTAAACAATATTCAAATTAAGAAAGCAATGAGCTCAATCAACTAACCAATTAACACAAAAAAAAAAAAAAAAAAGAATACCAAAAAAGCACAATGCATATCCTAAAAACGTCATGATTGTTAAAGAAAGAACAAATATAATGTCACCATGCCATAACCATAACCCTTTCGAAAAACAAATGTAACTGAAGAAGTTAGCCGACAAACGTATTAAAATTCATTAAAATTCAATTATGAATCACTGAATTCTTATTCCTGAACCACAACCCAAGAAAATCCGCGAAGAATATAAAACGTAATGGTTCAAGAACCCACACAATCCATATATATATATATATATCGAACTTTTGATGGAAACCATTTTTGTCGAGAAAATCACGAGCTACAACATTTTTCCGAACATTTTACTGTATCTCCATTATTTTTGCAGTTACAGCTAAAAATAAGAAAATTCAAAAAGTTATTGGATTTTTTTTTTAATTGTTAGGGTCATGGCATGGCAAATAATTGCTTAATGGATACTTCATACATTTAGCTACCTGGATCCAGAATTTCAGCTGTTTTGTAGTTTTTGTTAGATTTTGGTGAAATTTTGTTTCTATTTATTGGATTATAACTAAAGTTTTTTTGAAGAAGATCTCAAAAGGAAAACCCAAAAATACCGATAATATGACCTTTAGAAACTATAAATACACTGTATCATTTTCTAGAATATATTACATTCAGTTCATGAGACTCATATTATTGGTTCAAGTATTCTGGATTGAAATATATTGCATGAGATTATATTGAAAAACTTGATTTGGATGCAATGTGTTAGAGCTTATTCGTTTCCGATTGGCGGAAATTAGGGAGGTAAATTAGATATTAATTTTTCTTGCAAACATTTTTTCGTAATCGTAGAGCGACAATTATGACGTCGACAAACCCGGAAAATTACAAAAAAGTTGTTTAGAATTTTTTTTTACTTAATTTACCTTCCTAATTTTGAGAAATAAATAAAAAAAGAAAGATTTGATTACTAGCTCTTTACACCAAACTAATCTTCATGTCGAAGCCACACAAATTGACGTTCTCTATTGAATAATATTTTTTCCTCATTTTGCAACAACAAATTTGTTTTATAGAAATTTTACACTTTATCGATGAATGAATTGCAGAACGTGTTTTGTACACCCAGTTGGTTTACTGAAATAAAACTCTTAATTAATTCAGCGATCCAATTTAAATGTTACTAGGCTATTTGAAGAAATCTTGCGGACATAAAAAACGAGATCAAACATTTCTATATCAGTCGACAAAAATACAACTTTCTCCGAAACGTTGTAATGAATTCAGATGAGGATCAGATAATTGCTTTCTTTTGCTCGTCCAGACTTCTGTTAACTACCTATCTAGAGATAGTTTCGTCATTACATTCAATAACAGATACACCTAGTGGCCAGGATTAACAGCATTCCTGTGTCTTTATTGATGGTACTCGTACAATATACATTTTGAAATTGATATATTTATGTAGAGTCACATTTTTTTTGAGGCTCATATCGACAGTTCCGGTTAATCCGGCAGTAACCTACTAGCCAAAATACCAGTGGCGTAGGCGAAAATGTTTCTTCCCTGGTTTAAATTACAATTGTACAATTCGAAGAGAACGAATGCGCATCATTCTTACTGAATGCCGCCTGAAAAAAATGTGATTATATAAGACTAACTATCTTGTGGAGTCGGGTTCGATCCCTGCCCGAGGATATCATTTTCTAGAATTTAAAAATTCTTGTCTGCACGTCGCCAACTCTCTTTTACAAATTTTTTATTGTTTCCAGTGGCGCCCATGTTTTTTAATAATATTATTATTAATTTTGATGACATAAATACGTGACTAGACTAGACTAGGTAGACAACTTTCAAAACTGTTTATGTTTATAAAACAAAATCTGCTTCCTACCTACTAGATACGTTTTCAATCCTTTATAATACCCAATTTCATAACAACGTGAAAATGAATGAATTTTATTTTTTATGCGAAAACCGTACGTCAAACGAAAAAAAAACAGTAGACCAGATTAGCTCAGAAAGGACTGAGGATTTCAAAAATAATTTTTCCTTCAAGAAAAAGCAGTGGCGTATAACTTTTCGCACGAACGCCACTGGCAAGAATAAAAAATTTGTTGTTCAGCAGAAAATGCCTTCTGATGCATAGAAGATCCGTACTACGTTTCATAAAAATATCTAGGATCATACCAAAGTTATCACAAAAAAAAAGATTTTGTTCTTTAAACTTTAGCACCCGTAGTTCAAAAGTTAGGACCTTTAGGACATATGTTCATATAGAGTTTTTTCTCAAAATGGACCCAAGAATAACCTCCTTAAATATTTGCATGTTATTAAGAAACATCCTGTATAGATGATTCCATACCGAATAAAATCCAAACTTCTAACAGAATTAAGGGATCTGTAACACCAAAAAAACTCATTTGGTTGAATAAAAAATGCGAGAAACCATCATGCAAAATTGCAACCTGAGACAGGGGATAATAATAAGCTGTCAACTTATGCAAGCATTTTTTTTCGTATTCATGACCCACCAGAATTTTTTTTAAGAGGAGCTCTCGTAGAAGAGATTGATTAGTGGTGAGGCGGATAATATTTATCTATTTCACAACAAACATTTGCAAAGTAACGTTGTAGGACTTTGCAAGATTATCTATCGGATGTAATCCAATGTTCGTGGAAGCATTATCCAGGAAAGTAGTTGTTTTTTTATGGATATTCAAGCCAACGTACATCTATTGTTTAGGTTGTATTAGTGAGCAATCTTTAAGAATAAGGATATTTTCCACGGTCTATTCATTCAAAATATATATTACGCAACTTTCTTTTGATCTACCATATATTATTGTTTTTCCCGAGAATCATGTGGTTAAAGTTTCATTTATTAACCGACGAAACCAAAAAGGAGGAGGTTCTCTAGTCGACGCGTATATATTTTTTTAATGTATGACCACGCATAACTTTTTACTGAGCCGTCCGATTCCGATAATTCTCAGTGGATAGGGTGTACTTCGAAGTTGGTCCCATTTGAATTTAAAAGATGAAATCCACCCCTAAGGGTAGCAAAATGAAGGATATTGATCCCTCACCCCTGAATTCTGGTCCGTTAACCTATTCTATCAGCATAACTTTGTACTGGGTTCTACGATTTGGATGATTCTTTTTTTATTAGATAGGGTATACCTCATAGTTCATATTTGGATTTCGAATGGAATTATCCACCCTAACGGGTAGAAAAATAGGGAATAATTGATTTTTCACTTGTGAACATTGGCATATGTAGTTGACAATGACAGATCGCTAATGTCATTATTTTTGTTCTCCTACATCCATCACAATCATTATATTATATGAGAGGATGGAATGATATACAAATAAATGAAATAAACTAACCAGAACAACAATAATAATTTATATTACAACAAATAGTAAAAGTATATAATCATATTATTTAACTGGTAATAGTTGAAGTAAGGTGGGTAACTAAGTATTTTGGAAGTAATAAAAAAACAAGTAGGTAGTAATTAGTAGATTTCAGCCACAAAAAATTGAAAAATAAAAACTTTTTAACAAAAATTAAACCGACGAAATACGGAACTGAAAAGTAAAAAATAAAATAAACCTTCTTAGTCTCAATAACTTAGCTCCTAAACTAATGTAAGTAACTAATTTTGAGTCGGCGCCAAACGAACAATCAACGAAGATCATTACTTAAAAAAAATTATCAGAATGTCACCGTGCAACTCGATGCCATCATTTTACGCCTTATCTAATATCTAATTCATTTGCTTGTTTGTTTGGCGCCGACTCAAAATTAGTTACTTACATTAGTTTAGGAGCTTAGTTATTGAGACTAAGGTTTATTTTATATTTTACTTTTCAGTTCAATATTTCGTCGGTTTAATTTTCTATTAAAAAGTTTTTTGATTTTACTTTTATTTTTATTTGCGAGCGACTAGAGAAGATATAATTGTAATAGTCGAAGAAACCTAATTCAAGATTTTGATAGGAATCAATTGTATACCACAAAAATCATAAATGTTTGTCTGGGTCCAATTTCAATTGATTTTTTTTAATATATATTTCTGCCGGCCCTCTGAACTCAAAGTGAAGGATACTTCATTGAAAAAACAATGTGCGATAACTAGTTTCCCGTGAAAAAATAATGAAAATCCTTCTGTGTAGATTATTGAAAATACATCCATTATTCTAATAATAGTACAACAGGCAATAATATAATGATAAACACTATAATATACTATAAATAATTATTACTTTAGGTGGAAAAATATAGCCGAACTCACAATAATGAGAATATTTTATTTGGGCCAATTAGAGACTATCTGTGAAAATGAACGGCACGGTACGTCCGGGCAATTTTATAATTATCGCACTAATCTCCTACTTTCTATGCCTAATTACGGGAATTAAATAATGATAAGAAGAAATGATATCTAGTTGAATGTGCAATGCGTGTATGCTTTCACCCGAAGAAAAAGTCTCAGTAATAAAAACCGATTGTAGAGTTGAAACGAGCGCTTCGACATATATTCTACGTTTGAAGCTTTGAAAAATTGATAAAAGGAACAAAATGAAAAAAAATAAGACAAGCTTTGCACTAAAAAGGAAAAAATAATTTCTTCAATTGTTTGACCCAGGTTATTCTGTAAATTCATGAATTTTGACAAAAACATCATGCTGTCCGACATAAGAAATTATGTCCAAAAATAATCATCTAAACACATGTTATACAGGGTGATTCAAAAGTACTATGACAAACTTCAGGAGGTGATTCCTCACAAGATTCTAATATGAATTGTCCAAATAAATATATGTCCGGAAACGCTTCGTTTCCAAGACACAGGGTGTTACAGTTCTATTTTTATTTCCGTTTTTTTTAAATAACTTTCGAAATACTGACCTTAATTAAACGAAAATTGGTATTGAGATGTTTTTTGAGGTGTCAAATTCGAACCTGATGTTATTATTGCTGTTACTCCTAGGGGGCGCCACCTACACGTCTTTTTCTTTTTTGAAGATTCATAACTTTTTTGAGCGTACCTCTAGCACATTTTTCAGTGAAAAAATCAATTCCCCTATCATATCTACGTAAAAAAGCTACTTTTGTTACAAGTCGCTATAAGCAACCGTTTTCTAGATATTTGGACTTGAAAATTTCAAGTCGATTATTTGATAATCTATGAGTGTTGGAGTTATTACCATTATTTTGCATCTTTCACAAGAATGCTTAGGAAATGAATTTGACGTTTAAGTAGTTTTGATAATTACATATTATGTGACAGTTAAACGTTTTGTTGTTTTGTTGAAGTTTCTGTAAGTTTTAAATCACTAATTTTGAAAAAATTAATTATTTAAACAATAATGCTCATTTAGCCGATATGCATTTCGTTTATGGCCTTGCGGATGGCCATGCGCGCGAAGCAAGACGTATTTACCAGGAGCGATTTCCTAATCGAGTACTGCCTTCAGCTCCAACATTTACCAGTTTCCACCGTCGTTTGGCAGAAACAGGTAGAGGGCAGCTGATATTATTGGAAGACCACGAGCAGTTCGAACCCCAGAATTGGAAGAAGTTGTTTTGAACGCTCTCGAGGAGAATCCAGAAACAAGTACAAGAATAATTGCTGAAGCTCTCAATTCTACTCAGTCCACAGTTTGGAGAATTATTCACGATCAACAATTTTATCCATACCATATTCAGAGGGTACAAGCTCTTTTACCACGAGAATTTCCCCAACGCATTACTGTGTCAGTGGTTTTTGAGAAAATTGGCTGGAAATCCCCAATTTTCAAGACATGTACTCTTCACGGACGAGGCAAACTTATCCCGAAATGCTATCACAAACTTTCATAACAAAAATGCGCACGCAGATATTGAAAGACATTATCAGTATCAATTTTCTGTAAATGTATGGGCACAGTTAATAGCTATAAACTGTGGTATGGGCGGCAATAATTGATAATTACTTGATAGGTCCTTTCTTTCTTCCGTTCCGACTGAATGGCGCAACTTACAGAGACTTTTTAGAAAATGAATTGCCGGGACTACTTCAGAATGTACCATTAGAAATTCGTATCCGCATGTGGTTTATGCATGATGGGGCTCCGGCCCATTTTAGCGTTGTAGCCAGGGAATTCCTTAACACTGTCTATCCAAATCGATGGATCGGTAGGGGTGTAGAAGAACCTAACCAGGCGTGGGCACCAAGGTCCCCAGATCTAAACCCGCTAGATTTTTATTTTTGGGGACATTTGAAGTCACTAGTTTATAAAACTCCAGTAGCGAACGAGGAAGATCTAAGAAACCGAATAGTAGACGCCTGTGAAACAATAAGAAACACACCAATAATTTTTGAGCGGGTACGAAACTCAATGACTAGAAGACTGAATGCCTGTATCTTCGCTGAAGGTGGACAATTTATTTGAATACAATTTAGTTTCCTTCATTTTATTTTATTCTACATATTCAAAATTTCTTGAAATAAAATGTTGATATTTCTTGCAAATTTTATTGAACCAAATATAGATTTTGCACCCTTGATACAAAAATAACTATTTCAAACGAGGAAAAATAAATAGAATAGGTGGCGCCCCCTACAAAGAAACCAAAACTACTTACTTAAACGTCAAATTCATTTCCTAAATATTCTTGTGAAAAATGAAAAATAATGGTAATAACTTCAACACGCATCGATTATCAAATAATCGACTTGAAATTTTCAAGTCCAAATATCTAGACAACGGTTGCTTATAGCAACTTGTTACAGAGGTAGCTTTTTTACGTAGATATGATAGAGGAACTGATTTTTTTACTGAAAAATGTGCCAGAAGTACGCTCAAAAAAGTTATGAATCTTAAAAAAAAGACGTGTAGGTGGCGCCCCCTACGAGTAAGAGCAATAATAACATCAGGTTAAAATTCGACACCTCAAAAAACTTCTCAATACCAATTTTCGTTTAATTGAGGTCAGTATTTCGAAAGTTATTTAAAAAAAACGAAAATAAAAATAAAACTTCAACACCCTGTATCTTGGAAACGAAGCGTTTTCGGACATATATTTATTCGGATAATTCATATTAGAATATTGTGAGGAATCACCTCCTGAAGTTTGTCAAAGTACTTTTGAATCACCCTGTATACAAATATAAAAGAAACAAAAATATCTTCCACGTATTACCACTCAACTATAATATCCGTCTTGTATTCGCATATATATCCTACCGCTCATGTATATCATTTTAACTTTCTCGCAAGCAGAACAGTTCGGATGGTTTCGTACACCTTCGGAATCGTATGAGCAAGTGCTAGACGCTTGTCATACAGACTCGTATTTAATAGAAAGAGACAGAGAGAGAGGTAAAGTCGCATGAAGGGGGCATATCACTTTTTTCCTACTTGATGATTTCTACCGCAAGCCACGTAATAGGCCAACCAATAGAGAAGAAATAGAGGCTATTTTCATACTTAAATAAAGGCGAAAATAACCTGTACCTCTTAAGAGATAGTTCGTAGATGAAAACCTGGGGTCGGCCCCAGAAAAATCGTTTTGTGGAATTTTTTTAACAAGAAATATTGCAAAAAATGACCACTTCTTTGGTTTCGTACAAATATCTTGAAAAGTATTTAAGGAATCGTTTCACACTGAATGGAACTTTTGTAGAGAATTCAAAAACCTATAAAACGGTTTTTTGTGCAACCAGATCGGTGCATTTTCCACTGAGGAAATCCGGGAAAACCTTTGAAAAGAGACCATTTTTCAAAAATCAATAATTTTTAAAAATGTAAAGCTGGACAAACAATCTTGCAGGAAATCATAGATAATACCATGTAGTTCAACTGTGCGCAAGATAATTTCTGTCGGATGTGTAGTTTTTGCACAATCGCGTTATAAACAATTTTAGTAATCTTGCAAAATGCGCTGATTCAAGGGAACTCGTCGTATTCGAATTCTGTAAACGGCATCTGTAAATAGAGATCAATACCTACAATTGGTATATTTTGGATTTTCACCTGAGAGGTGGGAAATGTGTTGAATATGTCATTGAAAGTTGCTCAAAACGCTTGATAGTGCGCTCGAGGCAGAGTTGAGTAGCCGTAGTGGGGGAATTGAATTGAACCCTCTCAAACAGATGTGTTTTCGACCTTGAGCGCTTCTTCTTTCAAACTTTCCATACAACGTATTAGTTTTAGTTACCAAACAGAATTTACAGTCTCTGTAGCTACTGCCCAGTTCACTTTCAAGATTTAGTAATAGGAGATCCCAAACCGATGTCATTTATACGGACTTCTCGAAAGCGTTCGACAAACTTGATCATGGAATACTGTACAGGTATGGCTTTTCTCAGACCCTCATCGAACTCTTCGTGTCATACCTCACTGACAGCGACAGTATGTCATAGAGAGAGAGAGAGAGAGAGAGAGAGATTTATTAACTACGTCCATATATATAAATACATTTGTAGCAGGTCCTTGAGGAAAAAAATTTAAAGTTAAAAGTAACAAGTTAAAACAGTAAGACTAAATTTCCTACAGTTATACATCACATTACAACAGAAAGGGGTATAAAAGTTGAATTGACAAACACATTAAAAGCCTAGATCATCCACGTTAAAATTATAGTTCAAAAAGTCCTTTACGGATTAAAAACAGTTCATCAGTAGACAAGATTTCACTGATAAAATTATAAAAGTTCATATTTCTTATTTCCAAAGGTAATTTATTATATAGGTTTATATTCAATGAATTTTTCTGTGATACAGAGAGCCTATATCTTGGTGTTCTCAAGAGGTTTCCTGACCTTGTTTGGTGCTGATGCGTGTCCGCTGATAGAGTGAAATCTGATATTTTTTTATGTATTTCAAGCAGAGTGGAATATATGAAAGCTGTAGGAAGAGGCATGATCTGGTGATGAATAAATAGAGCATGGCAGTGATCTCTGTAGCCCGCCCCTGATATTATTCGAATAACCCTTTTTTGTAAAACAAATATTTTGTTTGAATGGGACGAATTACCCCACAAGACAATTCCATAAGTCATATGACTGTGAAAAAGTGCAAAATAGCTGGCTCTTAGAGTATCTGCACCAACAAGGTTTTTCAATCTGCGAATCAAGAACGTGACGCTTGATAATTTTTTCGACATGTTTTCCACGTGGCACATCCAGTTGAGTTTGTCATCAATGGATATACCAAGTAACTTGACACTTTCCCCACCTGTTAGTGAGGAGTTAGAAGATATAATAAGATTATGATTTTTAGCAGAATTGAGCATAAGCTTATTTGAACAGAACCACTCATTTGTCATTTGCAAGGTGAGTTTGGAAGAGTCAATCAGTTCCTCTAATTCACTATTACGATCTATCAGTGTGGTATCGTCAGCAAACCGAATGCATTTTTTCGGTAATATATGCTAATACAAATCATTGATATACAAAATAAATAGGATTGGTCCCAAAACAGAGCCTTGTGGAACCCCATGGACGATTTGCATTAATGCCGATTTGGCGCCTTCAACCGAAACACACTGAGATCTCCCATGCAAATAAGACCTAAAAAATTCCAATGGAAGTCCACGAATTCCATAACAAAAAAGTTTCTGAAGTAATATATCATGGGATACACAATCAAAAGCTTTAGTCAGATCACAAAGCGTTAAAAAAGAATGCTCCCCCTTCTCGAGTCCATCAACTACATTCGAAATAACGTTCAGAATAGCTCTCGTAGTTGATTTATTTTTTCTAAAGCCAAATTGCTCAGGACACAGCAAGGAGTTTGTTTCCAGGTAGGATATCAACCTTGTCTTGACTAGCGCCTCTATGATTTTCGCAATAACTGGAATTATGGAAATGGGGCGAAAATTTTCTGCTAGATGGGGATCCCCTATTTTTAGCAATGGCAAAACAACTGAAATCTTCAGTGCATCTGGATAAACTCCTAGAGATAAGCAATCATTAATTAAAATTGAAAGTGGAGAAGCAATAATATCGGCTATAGCTTTAATCACCGCGCTGTTCAGTTCATAGAAATCCAGACAATTTGAATCCTTCAAAGATTCAATTGAGTCCATCACTTCCTCGGGAGTTACAGGGAAAAAACAGAAAGAATTTACAGGTGATCTGAGCTTTTTCAAGTATTCCGTAGGTTCGTGATTCGTCTCAGGTAGAGACGAGATCAATTTTTTAGCAATATTGCTGAAATAATCATTGAATTCAGATTCCGTGATGGTGGACTCCTTTTTTTTCGATGGATTTCTGTTACACTCGAAGTTAATTAATCTCCAGGAGTCTCTGCTGATGTTCGAGGAAGTTTTCAAAAAAGTTTCATACGCTAACCTTTTTGTTTCGATGATGGAATTCCTGTAATCCTTACGTAAGAAAGTGTATGCATCTCAGGTCACCTGATCCTTGTTGAAATTGTGAATCAGTTTCACGTTAGAGAGTGTTTGACGTTTTTTAACTAATTCTTCATTGAACCAACAAACAGGCGATTTTTGTACATTGCAATCCCTGGTTATTTTCAGAGGAAATATCTTTTTTATATGGAGATTTAAAGAATTAATAAAGTAATCAGTCACGGTGTTAGGATCCTTGATCAGAAAAATATCCCAACAAAGATTTTCGAGATCAAACCGTAACTTTTCAATGCCAGAGAGGCTGATTTTTCTCTTACAAATAATTCTTTCCACGAGTTCTATATCGGAATTATAATACATCACTTGGCCCAGGTGATCTGATAAGCAGGGGTCCAGTACCTGAGTATCAAATTGATCAACGTCCAAATTGGTGATAATGTTATCAATGCAAGTGGAGCTAACTGTACCGATTCTCGTGACATCAGAGATTGTGATGAGTAGATCAAACGAAGTGAGTAAGTTTGTTAAAGTTGTTAAATGGGCTGATATTCAATGGCTTCAAATCTATTGCATATGCAGCTACCTCAGGTGTACCTCAAGGAAGCAACCTTGGTCCACTCCTCTTCAACGCTTTCTTAAATGACATAGTTGAGGTCATTGACTTCAACTGCTCAATATACGCTGATGACCTAACATTATTTTCTGAGATTAATGGGATAGAAGACTGTCTTCAATTGTCCCTTAACCTGAAACGCATTGAGCAATGGTGCTTCCGTAATAAGCTTCCTCTTAATGCAAGTAAATGTAATGTAATGACATTCACTTTGGGAAATCAGCCACTCTTATATCAATACTCAATCAACGACATTTCCCTCCAACGGCCTGTGACATACACCGATCTTGGTGTTATTTTTGACACGAAATTATCTTTCGCCCCTCATATTGAAGCCACTCTGTCTGCTGCAAACAGAATGTATGGATTCATTGCGCGTATCTCTAAAGATTTCTCCGACCCATCTACATCAAAAACCTTATACTATGCCTTCGTCAGATCAAAATTAGAATACGCATCTATAATCTGGAAGCCACATCATCAGTTATATATAGAGAAGGTTGAATCGGTTCAGCGCCGCTTCCTCAAACTTCTCTCCTATAAAACGGACAACATATATCCACCAATTGGCTTCCCCCATGATGCATTGTTGGCCAGACACGCTATGAACAGCCTAAGCTGCCGTCGTGATTGTCACTCCACAATTTTCCTGTTCAAACTTATCAACAACCTAATTATTGACCCACATATTCTGCAAAAACTCAATTTCAACGTACCTAGAGTAGACAACACGTTTTTTTACCAACACCACGAACAGATATCTTGAAATACTCACCGCTGCATAACATGTGTGTCAATTGTAATTCTGCAAGTTGTCAGATTGATATTTTTGACTGTTCAATCTCTGCGATTAAATCCTATTACTTTAGTTAATCTCAATAAATAAATAAATAAATAATGTGTCTTGAGTGATTTATCGATTCGTATTAATTAAGGAAAAATAGAGTACAGTAAATATTGACTGATTATTTATTAAATTCACAGGAGAGTAATCGTTCACGTAAATATATACAAAACAAATACATTGACCATGGATATTAGCAGTGATACACTCTCCTCCGATGTCTCGTTCCCCCACTACCGCTACTCGACTCTGCCTCGAGCGCACTTTCAAGCGTTTGGAGCAACTTTCAGTGACATCTTCAACACATTTTCCACCTCTCAGGTGAAAATCCAAAATATACAAATTGTAGATATTGATCTCTACTTCCAGATGCCGTTCACATAATTTAAATACGACGATTTCCCTCAAATCGGCGCATTTTGCAAGATAAGCACATGCATTTTTTATAACGCGATTGTGCAAAAACTACACATCGGACAGAAACCATCTTGAGCACAGTTGTTTTTATCTATAATTTCTCGCAAGATTGTTTGTTCAGCTTTAAATTTATAAAAATTATGAATTTTCGGAAAATTGTCTCTATTTAGAGGTTTTCCCGGATTTTCTCAGTGGAAAATGCACCGATCCGGTCGCACAAAATACCATTTCTAGGTTTTTGAATTCTCTATAAAAGTTCCATTGAATGTGAAACGGTTCCTTCAATTATTTTTGAGATATTTGTAAAAAACCAAAAAAATGGTCATTTTTGAAAATATTTCTTGTTAAAAAAATTCTACAAAGCGATTTTGCTGGGGCCGACACTTCTACGAACTAGCTTTCAAAAGGTAGTATAGGCTAGTTGCGCCTTTATTTAAGTGTGAAAATAATCTATATTGGGTGGCCTATAAAGGAACTTCGTTCCATCAAGCATCATAGACTAGGAGGAATCGGCGCATGAGTACCGAAAACTATTCCACCTCAATTTTTTATGCGATCCTCTTCAAATTGCCCTACTGATGATATAAATGCATGTTGCCATGGGGCAACCCCGTGCCATACCAACCGAAATTATTTGAACAATTGCAAGGAATTGTTATTTTTCAACCGGACAATTTTTTTTATATTCTCTATTGAAATACAAATTGAAAAGGTTCTATGACTTTTCACGATAAAGTTAACATTTTTAGAGATATGAATTTTTAAAGGTTCGAAAAATCTCAAATTTGGGTACTTTTGACCCACGAAAAATATATTAAAAAAAAATATATAAATAATATTTTTTTTAATTCTTTATACAATAGTTAATAATATTCTTAATAGATATTTTAAAAAAAATCATTGTTTATACCTGTTTTTTTATTGTTAATTTCGCGCGCTCACAAGTATGCGTCGCTTACCTTTAAGTATCGCCGTCTCTCTGTGTCCTGAATTATTATTTATCATTTATCTTAAAAACTATTAACTTTATCAAGATTGTTAAAGAGAGCAATGTTATTAATAATGAAATTGTCTACAATTTGTTTCAACAAATTTTTTTCTGGAATCAATTTTACGAAAGTTATTTAAGCATGAATCGGAACATGTAATTAAAATTACTTTTTTATCAGTTTATATTACTTTTTTGTTATTATCATAGTAATTTATGCATTTATATTAACAATACTAAAATTCCTAAAAATATTTCAACATTTCTGACAAGCCCGAAAAATAAGCTAGAGTTAGTAAGATTTCTGTGTCAAAATGTTTTACAGTATGTTTCACTTACTGATCATCAAGAATTAATTATTTCTGGCGGCTTTGATTTGTAAATGTTTCAGTATTCAAGGTGGAAAAATGGTAGAAGTACCGGAATTACTAAACAGTCACATTGAGGCTGATACTCGAATTTTTTGTCACGCTGCTTACAATATTCAGTTGAATTCTGAAATAATAATTCACAGTGTAGACACTGATGTTTTTGTACTATGTATTTATTATTGGTCACGGTTGAAACAAAGTGGTTGTTCCGGACTGTGGATGGAAATTAATAATAAAAAATCACGATTTCTTTCGTGTCACAAAGCAGCTGATTCTCTAACGTACCCGGTTTGTGAAATTTTACCTGCTTTACACGCATTTACGGGTTGTGATACGACTAGTAAAATTGGCACAAAAAAAAAGCTTTAGAAATGATAAAAGTAAAAGAAAATACTTTAGTCCCTCTTGGCATTGGTTTGGATTTAAGTACTAAGGAGTTGAAAGGCTTAGAAACATTGTATTTAAATATTTTGGGTAAAAAAGGTAACACCGCGGATGAAGCTAGACAAAGTATTTTTTCTCGTTGCTTTGGCACCAATATTAATTTATCGAAAATTCCGTGCACATCAGATGCCTTGCATTTGCATGCACTTAGAGCTTCTGCTCAAACATACATTTGGAAAAATGCATTGAATCCCCAATATGAAACATTAGATTTTACGAATTTCGGATACAAACTAGAGAATGGTACTTTGCTGCCTTTATTTATAAACAAAAGCCCATTTCCAACTGATCTTAAAAAATCGTGTAATTGTAAGAAATCCTGTGCATAAAATTATTTTTTAAAAAAAAATTTTTTTTATGTGGTTGTGATTCAGAAGACTGTAAGAATATAATATATGAAAATGATATTGATAATAAATAAATACTTATTTTTAAATTTTAATTACATGTTCCGATTCATGCTTAAATAACTTTTGTAAAATTGATTCCAGAAAAAAATTTGTTAGAAACAAATTGTAGACAATTTCATTATTAATAACATTGCTCTCTTTAACAATCTTGATAAAGTTGATAGTTTTTAAGATAAATGATAAATAATAATTCAGGACACAGAGAGGCCGATGCAGCGCATGAGTCAGAGAGAGACGGCGATACTTAAAGGTAAGCGACGCATACTTGTGAGCGCGCGAAATTAACAATAAAAAAACAGGTATAAACAATGAATTTTTTTAAATATCTATTAAGAATATTATTAACTATTGTATAAAGAATTAAAAAAAAAATTATATTTTTTTTTTATATATTTTTTATGGGTCAAAAGTACCCAAATTTGAGATTTTTTGAACCTTTAAAAATTCATATTTCTAAAAATATTAACTTTATCGTGAAAAGTCATGGGACCTTTTTAATTTGTATTTCAATAAAGATGAAAAATAACAATAACAATTCCTTGCAATTGTTTAAACAATTTCGGTTTAAACAATATGACACGGGGTTGCCCTATGGCAACATGCATTATATCATCAGTAGGGCAATTTGAAGAGGATCGCATAAAAAAATTGAGGTGGAATAGTTTTCGGTACTCATGCGCCGATTCCTCCTAGTCTATCACTGTTTATTCAGTGTTCTGAATAATAATAATGTATTTAATTAGCATCAGTGCTACATACAAATTTCAGAAGTTGGCAATCAGGATTTGTTACAAACGATATTATATATAGGAAAACTAAACCTAATGAAATAAAATTTAAATTAGGTATGGAATTATAAACCTAGTTATAGAAAAAAATTCTCAAAAGCTTTTTGAACTGATTTAAATTATCACAGTTTTTAATAGTCACAGGTAGTTTGTTAAGCTCAACTGTAGATTTCTAACAGTCTTTTGAAATCTAATTGTACAAAGTCTTAACTAATAAATTGGAAATAACAGTTTGCTTGAGATTATTCGACGTGTAGTTTTTTTTTTCTCGAATATTTGCAAACCTCGTCCCTGAGAATCGTTCCGCAATCTACATCCCTGGTAAAAAAACCACTACACTTCTTTCGGTACATAAATAACTAATAATTTTCAGCAATATATATAACTATGTTCTGGAAATGTAATCTCAAGAAATAGGTTTCCAAGATAAATATTTTCAAGATCTGGGATTGGTTTGATTCATAAATCAGGGAATAAACTATTCGACCTTCCTCTTAGTGTCTCTCTTTGGGATACGATTTCTTATTCGAAAAGGTATTGTAGAAAAAACCAAAATAGCCACTTTCTAGCAGATAACGACTCAATTTCTCCATTGTTAGCGTTGAATGTCACTACAGCCATTGGAATAACTGCTGGTAGTTGAAAACCAGTCTACACTCTCATCAACAAGATTCCAGTAGATAATAATCCACATTCCTCTAGTTCTGTACCTAGTTGGTATTAGCAGAAAACTTTCCATCGCCGTTGTTTATTACCGAACAGTAGGTATTAATCCCGATACGGACATACACTTTTACCACACAATTGAATACCTCCATAACTACAATGGGGAACTTTCGATTTTCTCTGCGATGAATTATAATCTATATTTATATACGCGTTTTGCATTATTGAATAACGGTTACAGTGCAACATCCTTCTGATGCATTCTATGAATTATCCACATATATAGGGTGTACGAAAAGGCTGTTACCAATAAATAGTGCAAAATGATGTATTACATAAAATACGTAATATTTTTCTTTCTCTGCATAAAGTTGGGTACTACACTGTTCTACACAAACAAAAAACAATCTGGAGCATTGGGAACCAAAAGTTGGGAGAAACCAGCATAAATCAAATACCAAACTGACCTTAAATGATGAAAAAATATCTGAGCCAAAAGAAGTAGCATCTTATTTCGAAAATATATGCAAAAAAATTACAAAATACCAGGATGTGAGATAAACAAATTGGATTTAGAGAAGGAAAATCGACGGAAGATGCAATACTCGCTTTATCATCCTATATTTATGAAGCACTGGATAAAAAAAGGCTACCTTGTGCATATTCGGTGATCTTTCGAAAGCATTCGACTCTGTTTGCCACAATTCATTATTAAAAAAAATATCCTCATATGGACTAATAGGAAATATTTATAGAATTATCAAAAGTTATTTGACTGATAGATAAAAACTTTTTAACAAAAAATTAAACCGACGAAATACGGAACTGAAAAGTAAAAAATAAAATAAACCTTCTTAGTCTCAGTAACTAAGCTCCTAAACGAATGTAAGTAACTAATTTTGAGTTGGCGCCAAACAAACAAGCAAATGCATTAGGTAAGGCGTAAAATGATGGCATCGAGTTGCGCAGTGACATTCTGATAATTTTTTTGAAGTAATTTAATGATGTTCGTTGATTGTTTGTTTGGCGCCGACTCAAAATTAGTTACTTACATTAGGTCAGGAGCTTAGTTACTGAGACTAAGAAGGTTTATTTTATTTTTTACTTTTCAGTTCCGTATTTGGCCGGTTTAATTTTTTGTTAAAAAAATTTTATTTTTCAATTTTTTATGGCTAAAATATACTAATTACTACCTACTTGTTTTTTTATTACTTCCAAAATACTTAGTTACCCACCTTACTTCAACTATTACCAGTTAAATAATATGATTATCTACTTTTACTATTTGTTGTAATATAAATTATTTTTGTTGTTCTGGTTAGTTTATTTCAATACTTTGTATATTATTCCATCCTCTCATAGAATATAATGATTTTGACGGATGTGGAACAGAAATAATGTCAGTAGCGATCTGTCATTGTCAACTAAGTATGTGTGTGCCAATGTTCATTAGTGAAAAATCAATTATCCCCTATTTTTCTACCCGTAAGGGTATATAATTCCATTCGAAATCTAAATATAAGGTATACCCTATCTATTAAAAAAAGAATCATCCAAATCGAAGAACCCAGTACAAAGTTATGCCTGATAGAATCGGTTAACGTACCAGAATTCAGAGGGTGAGTGATCAATATCCTTCATGTTGCTACCCTTAGGGGTGGACTTCATCTTTTAAATGGGACCACCGTCGAAGTACACCCTATCCACTGAAAAAAGAATTATCGGAATCGGACGCCTCAGTAAAAAGTTATGCGTGATCATACATAAAAAAAAATTATGAAAAAAAAATATATACGGGTCGACTAGAGAATCTCCTCCTTTTTGGTTTCGTCGGTTAAAAACAGAGGGTAAGCATCAATATGGTGCAACCAGCCAATACGATAATGTTTCCTATGGAGTCTCACAAGGTACTGTACTGGGACCATTATTGTTTACTATCTATATTAACGGTTTACTCGACATGAAAACACAAGGAAATATTCTGAGCTTTGCAGACGATACAGCCATTCTGTATAAATCCAATACATGGCCGGAACTGAAGGATCTTGTAGAAACTGATTTTCTGAAAATAGAAAAATGGTTTAGAGATAATAAATTAACAATGAATTTGACCAAAACTAAATACTTGCCTTTCTGTTCCTACACAAATGGACTACCAAATATGGGACCTCTAAAAATAGGAGAGAGTTATGAAATACCAGAAGAGAAGTCGATGAAATATCTCGGCATCATAATAGACCGGCATTTGAGATGGAACCTGCAAATTGACAATATAGTAAAAACATTGAGGGGAATGCTATACAAATTCAAATATATGAGAGATTTTCTGGATACCCCAAATCTGAGAATATTATATTTTGCATTAGTTGAATCGCAATTACAATACGGTATAGTGGAATGGGGTGGAGTAATTAAGTGATAATTATTTGGAAAAATTGAATGTCTTACAAAAATATATAATAAAAATTATGTATCATAAGACTCACACTTACCCAAGTGATAACTTGTTCAAAGAATCCAGTTTTCTCGATATCTATTGGAATATTTTGAAAAATGTCAAAAAAGGAAATATTATCTTAGAACATTCAAACCACAGCACACAAGAAATAAAAATAAAAGCGTAATACCGTGCTGTAACAAAACCATAGGTCAGCGGAATGCAACATACCTAGGACCTAAGTTATATAATATGGTACTGGATTACCTAAAGAATAACTATAAAATGTCCAAATTTAAAAAAAAGGTAAAAATGTGGATTGTTGAAAATGAGAGATCACTTTTTCATGAACTTGTCAATCAAAAATGTATTCATGATTGAAACATCATTTATACCATTGATAACAATATATATATATATATATATATATATATATATATATATATATATATATATATATATATTTGTCTCGTCATGATGCATATGTCTCAGTTACTCATCAATTGTGCTAGTTTGGTTTTTATTATTTTTTTCAACAAAACTTAGTGAATGTATATTAACACAATTTTAACATGGTGAATGTATTTTAATAAATGTATCCATTTGTAACTGAAATTTACATTTATTGTTGGATTATTTTATATAATTTTACCTTGTTTTTGAGATTTTATTGCATTTATTATATATATTTTTAGATATTTTTAAATTCAATCTTCATTGATAGTGTCATTCCTATTTTCAACTGTAATCTATATTGTTCGTTCATTTATATATATATATATATATATATATATATATATTTATTTTGATGATTTATATATTATGTTATTCCTCAACTAACAACAAACTTCATAATTTTTTTTTGTAATAATATTTCAATGTGTAGTAGCATATATATCACGCACAAGTAGTAAAACAACTCATAGTTGTTATACACTTCTGTCAACCATATTTATTGCATTTCACCTTAGTGTAAAATGAATGCATGACATCGAATCGTAACATATGTCAAAGTTTCTACTTCAATGAAGTGACAGAACATCTTATTTTTTGATGTTACGATCATAAACACATTTCCTCGCTCAATGATACAATGTACTAAACCGGTTTGGATTCATTTCTCACTTTTCATGCGAATTGATGAAAGAAGTCAAATTTGAAAAAAATATGTTGTCAGACAATAAAAACAAAATACCTCAAATTATTCTCGTGGCAATTTTCTAGGTAGATTATTTCCACTATAATAATGTTTTGATTGGCCAAAACGTACATGAATGATTTGAATTGAAAGTTTCCATTGGTTTCTAGAAATGTCAAAAATAAAAGAACTAATGTGCGTACCGTGCATTTACCTATATTTACAAAGGCATTATATTATTAAAAAAACACATACACAGTTATGTTCGAAACTGTGATATTCATACGGATCCTAGCAGGCATGAATAGTTCATAAGGCTCCAGAAACATTCAACTTGCTTTTATGAAAATTGTCCCTCTTAGGTAGGTGCGAAATTATTTAACCACCTTCCTGATAATTTGAGTAATTCAAATAGAATAAATAATTTTAAACTGAAACTCAGAGAATTTTTGATTAACAGTTGTTTTTATAATATTGATGAGTATTTTAATCAATAATGTGAACTACACCCATATTTTCTTTGTTAATTACATTTTCATTTCCAGCCTTGTGAAATTGTTATATTTCTAACCGACAAAACCAAAAATGAGGAGGTTCTCTAGTCGACGCGTATATTTTTTTTTTATGTATGACCACGCATAACTTTTTACTGATTCCGATAATTATTTTTTCAGTAGATAGGGTGTACTTCGAAGTTGGTCCCATTTGAATTTAAAAGATGAAATCCACCCTTAAGGGTAGCAAAATGAAGGATATTGATCACCACCCTCTGAATTCTGGTCCGTTAACCGATTCTATCAGGCATAACTTTGTACTGGGTTCTTCGATTTGGATGATTCTTTTTTTATTAGATAGGGTATACCTCATAGTTGATCATATTTGGGTTTCGAATGGAATTATCCACCCTTACGGGTAGAAAAATAGGGGATAATTGATTTTTCACTTGTGAACATTGGCACACATATATAGTTGACAATGACAGATCGCTATTGTCATTATTTTTGTTCGGCTACATCCGTCACAATCATTGTATTCTATGAGAGGCTGGAATGATATACAAAGTAATGAAATAAACTAACCAGAACAACAAAAATAATTTATATTATATTATTTAACTGGTAATAGTTGAAGTAAGGTGGGTAAGTAAGTATTTTGGAAGTAATAAATAAACAATTAGGTAGTAATTAGTAGATTTCAGCTACAAAAAATTGAAAAATAAAAACTTCTTAACAAAAAATTAAACCGACGAAATACGGAACTGAAAAGTAAAAAATAAAATAAACCTTCTTAGTCTCAATAACTAAGCTCCTAAACTAATGTAAATAACTAATTTTGAGTCGGCGCCAACGAACAATCAACAAAGATCATTAAATTACTTCAAAAAAATTATCAGAATGTCACCGCGCAACTCAATGCCATCATTTTACGGCTTACCTAATTCATTTGCTTGTTTGTTTGGCGCCGACTCAAAATGAGTTACTTACATTAGTTTAGGAGCTTAGTTATTGAGACTAAGAAGGTTTATTTTATTTTTTACTCTTCAGTTCCGTATTTCGTCGGTTTAATTTTTTGTTAAAAAGTTTTTATTTAATTACATTTCCATTTCCATCCTTGTGAAATTGTTATATTTTTTATGTAAATGTAGTAGACCTATATCATATTACGATCACGAATCACGTATCCTATATCATATTACGATCACGAAAGATTCAATAAATCTATCTATGTATCTATCTATTGAAAACAAAGATATTTCGAACCATCACCATTTGAATGCAAATCCTGGAATTCGTCAAGCTTCACCTTGATTGCGAAATGTATGGAGTAAAAGTAAAATTATGATATAATGTTAGTGGTACCGGTTGAAAGCAATGCGAAGGTCACAGAAGATGATGAGCCATTCTCCGTTTGACCCACTGGCCAGCCGCATCATGTTATACATCGATATTGCCTATTGCATTGCAAGTCATTTGGGTCGTTGTTACTTTCAAATGCGACCATCGGTGGGTATAAATAATAATAATAATAATAATTTATTTACCATACCAAAAATACAAATATAAATACAAATATAAACAAACAAACAAAAGTATCCTATGTAATTTATAAGTGAAGGGTAAATATAAATGAATGAAATGAAAGTAGTTATTCGAGAAAAACCCAGAATGGTGTACAATATCTCTAACGGGCGAAAAACGTTGATTTTTTTATCAGTGTGAAAGCAGCCACGAGTTTCAGCAATGAATCTGTTGCGGCGATACGAAGTGTTCTCGGCCGCCAGCGGTCCCTAAAATGTGTAGGAATTTCATGGCCAGAGCCATTAATTTACTATTTGATGGGAAAGTTTTCGTGGATGGGGATTTTTTGCATAAACCTGTGCTACTTAAAGTGCTTTACAAGATCTATATATCGAAAACTTTTGTCGCACAAAAATTTGGCCCTTACAACGAATTAAATTAATTTTCAAAAACATTCCAAAACTCCTTCAAAGTTTTCGTGGATGGGGATTTTTTTGCATAAACCTGTGCTACTTAAAGTGCTTTACAAGATCTATATATCGAAATATTTTGTCGCACAAAAATTTGGCCCCCACAACGAATTGAATTAATTTTCAAAAAAATAACAAAAAATCCTTCAAAGTTATCGTGGATGGGGATTTTTCACATAAACCTGTGCTTTAAAGTGCTTTACAGAACTATATTTCGAAATATTTTGTCGCACAAAAATTTGGCCCCCACAACGAATTAAATTGATTTTCAAAAAAATTCCAAAACTCCTTCAAAGTTTTCGTGGATGGGGATTTTTTTGCATAAACCTGCGCTACTTAAAGTGCTCTACAAGGCTTCTTTATTCGACAAAAATTTATTTTATTTCAATTTCACTCTTTTCCTCACCACCTTGCGGTAGAGTGACAGGCGCATTTTTTTTAATGTGGTATCCCATCCCAACATAAAAATAAACTTATAAAAAATAACAAAAATAAACAATGTAAATGAAGTATAAAGGTCAGGTACTGAATAGTACTGTTATCGACAAATATAAAACGCAATAGAAAATAAATAAATAAATAAAGTTTTGTCGAATAACAAGAATAAACATATTGACTAAAATATATTACCGAATCAACCCACCAGCAATAACATGGGAATACATTATAATAAAATTAATATCAAATCATGTGTCACATTCTGAATGTGCAAATCTAATACACCAAAAATCAAATAAAGTCTATTCTTGGAATAATAATGGAACTGAACAAATATTTTATCAAACTCAAATAAACTGTTTCAGCAGCATTAAAGCGTATGAAAAAAATATTCTTTCAAAATATCAACAAATAAAATGAGACCTCGTCCCACCCCAGGTGCCTTCGTTTATATTGTAATGAAATCTACAAAAATTACAAATATGATATTATTTCTACTTCAAAAACCCCTTCATTAAATGAATATACTAGATTTTAGCTATTTATTGGTAATTGAAAAATTATTGCACAGCAAACATTCACGATTTTTCATAATAGAACAGGTTCTGTGAAATTTTCTTTTATACGTTTTACAGCTAGAATTCAAAGTTCCTCTGATGGAAAATCCGCATACCAGACAAAAATCAAATTGATCGCGATCCGCATTTTCCAAAACTATAGTCATCAATTCGTTTCTGAACTCATCCATATCATTTGGTTTCAATAAAGATTCATATCTCAGAATTTGCATGAAGAAATATATAACATAAACTCCGCAGTTATATCCATCTCTTTGTTTTATATGAGTTATGCACTCAGTTTTGAAGTGACAACCTTCTCCTCTTGACAAATTTTTATTATTATAATATTTTTCAATGAATGACACAAATTTTTCTTTATAATCTTCGGCTACTTTCGGGATATTGTTGTAACGTGGATCGATATATATGCATTTATTTATTTGCAAATCAGCTATGGCTAAAACCCAATGGTCACGATTCAAAACCGTACCAATAATGATAGGAAAAAGAATTTTTGAATTGATTCTTATTTCAGGCAGATACAGGTAGAACAGGTTTATGCAAAAAAATCCCCATCCACGAAAACTTTGAAGGATTTTTGGATTTTTTTTTTAATTAATTTAATTCGTTGTGGGGGCCAAATTTTTGTGCGACAAAATATTTCGAAATATAGGTCTTGTAGAGCATTTCAAGCAGCACAGGTTTATGCAAAAAAATCCCCATCCACGAAAACTTTGAAGGAGTTTTGGAATTTTTTTGAAAATTAATTCAATTCGTTGTGGGGGCCAAATTATTGTGCGACAAAATATTTCGAAATATAGGTCTTGTGAAGCACTTTAAGTAGCACAGATTTATGTAAAAAAATCCCCATCCACGAAAACTTTGAAGGAGTTTAGGAATTTTTTTGAAAATTAATTTAATTCGTTGTGGGGGCCAAATTTTTGTGCGACAAAATATTTCGAAATATAAGTCTTGTAGAGCATTTCAAGTTGCACAGGTTTATGCAAAAAAATCCCCATCCACGAAAACTTTGAAGGATTTTTGAATTATTTTTTTGAAAATTAATTTAATTCGTTGTGGGGGCCAAATTTTTGTGCGACAAAATATTTCAAAATATATGTTTTGTAGAGCACTTCAAGTAGCACAGGTTTATGCAAAAAAATCCCCTTCCACGAAAACTTTGAAGGATTTTTGAATTATTTTTTTGAAAATTAATTTAATTCGTTGTGGGGGCCAAATTTTTGTGCGACAAAATATTTCAAAATATATGTTTTGTAGATCACTTCAAGTAGCACAGGTTTATGCAAAAAAATCCCTATCCACGAAAACTTTGAAGGAGTTTTGGAATTTTTTTGAAAATTAATTTAATTCGTTGTGGGGGCCAAATTTTTGTGCGACAAAATATTTCGAAATATAAGTCTTGTAGAGCACTTTAAGTAGCACAGATTTATGTAAAAAAATCCCCATCCACGAAAACTTTGAAGGAGTTTAGGAATTTTTTTGAAAATTAATTTAATTCGTTGTGGGGGCCAAATTTTTGTGCGACAAAATATTTCGAAATATAGTCTTGTAGAGCATTTCAAGTTGCACAGGTTTATGCAAAAAAATCCCCATCCACAAAAACTTTGAAGGAGTTTTGGAATTTTTTTGAAAATTAATTTAATTCGTTGTGGGGGCCAAATTTTTGTGCGACAAAATATTTCGAAATATAGGTCTTTAGAGCATTTCAAGTTGCACAGGTTTATGCAAAAAAATCCCCATCCACAAAAACTTTGAAGGAGTTTTGGAATTTTTTTGAAAATTAATTTAATTCGTTGTGGGGGCCAAATTTTTGTGCGACAAAATATTTCGAAATATAGGTCTTGTAGAGCACTTCAAGTAGCACAGGTTTATGCAAAAAAATCCCCATCCACGAAAACTTTGAAGGATTTTTGAATTATTTTTTTGAAAATTAATTTAATTCGTTGTGGGGGCCAAATTTTTGTGCGACAAAATATTTCGAAATATAGGTCTTGTAAAGCACTTTGAGTAGCACATGTTTATGCAAAAAAATCCATCCACGAAAACTTTGAAGGAGTTTTGGATTTTTTTTGAAAATTAACTTAATTCGTTGTACTGGCCAAATTTCTGTGCAACAAAATATTTCGATATATAGATCTTGTAAAGCACTTTAAGTAGCACAGGTTTATGCAAAAAAATCCCCATCCACGAAAACTTTGAAGGAGTTTTGGAATGTTTTTTAATTAATTCAATTCGTTGTGGGAGCCAAATTATTGTGCGACAAAATATTTCGAAATATAGGTCTTGTAAAGCACTTTGAGTAGCACATGTTTATGCAAAAAAATCCCCATCCACGAAAACTTTGAAGGAGTTTTGGAATTTTTTTGAAAATTAACTTAATTCGTTGTAATGGCCAAATTTCTGTGCGACAAAATATTTCGAAATATAGGTCTTGTAAAGCACTTTGAGTAGCACATGTTTATGCAAAAAAATCCCCATCCACGAAAACTTTGAAGGAGTTTTGGATTTTTTTTGAAAATTAACTTAATTCGTTGTAATGGCCAAATTTCTGTGCGACAAAATATTTCGATATATAGATCTTGTAAAGCACTTTAAGTAGCACAGGTTTATGCAAAAAAATCCCCATCCACGAAAACTTTGAAGGAGTTTTGGAATGTTTTTGAAAATTAATTTAATTCGTTGTAAGGGCCAAATTTTTGTGCGACAAAAGTTTTCGATATATAGATCTTGTAAAGCACTTTAAGTAGCACAGGTTTATGCAAAAAAATCCCCACCCACGAAAACTTTCCCATCAAATAGTAAATTGATGGCTCTGGCCATGAAATTCCTACACATTTTAGGGACCGCTGGCGGCCGAGAACACTTCGTATCGCCGCGACAGATTCATTGCTGAAACTCGTGGCTGCTTTCACACTGATGATTTTTTTGCACTTGTGATGAGATCCAGAGATCCTGGAAGCTTTTTTTTTTAATTTACAATTTTATAATTCACTAGTACTTTTGGAATCGCATCTATCCCTATAGAATTCCATTTTTGAATTCTAGGAGATAAAAGGGACCGCAGCAAAGTTCTTGAACCCTGACAAAAATATTCAACCTTGACTTGAAAAAAAATGCATTCACTCTTTTCATGGTTAGTAGGTCTGCACAGGAAACTGTAGGCGGCACAATTTATATATAAACGCACTTTCTGTGTTATCACTTCCTTCGCTATTATAAACATATCACACCACATTATTCGACAATGGATTGTGAGAGGAAATTGATTTTTGAATATACGGTCGTGGTTTTTCATGAATTCCGTTTGAAACATTTGTTTCCTTCATACCTCTGAATTCCTTGGAAATATTTGCTCCGTCATAAGAAATTTTATTTGATGCTTTTGACAATATGACACAAACTTGATCCTGATCCCTATTTTTTAGGTCATCTTGAAAATTCAATGTATAAAACACAGTTAGGTCTTGCGTTTCAATATTTTTGTCATATTTTTAGCGCTTTGATATTTAAAAAAAATGAACACGATCCATTTTTTGGTATATAAATATTGAATTTCATAAAGATATGCAGAATGTGAATATTGTATACCTACACATATTATACTTGGGAGAACATTTTGTCAAAACTAGTTCAAACCTAACTTGTCCCATAGGATTCAAATAACTTTTTTCTCACATTATTTACAATTACAATTTTGTTTGTTTTATTTTTTACAAGCTTTTATTAACTTGCTTCGTTCGTATGTCATTTTGTCATTCTTTCCGGTTCAAAATTTGTAATTCATTTTTGGAGCACTTGCCGACATCCGATTGAGCTGAAATTTGGCGAGTGTTCATAATTCCGGCATTATTAAATTTTTGTTAGAGAAAAAACAAAATGGCGGCTCTAAGATGGCGGACGAGTTTTGTGATTATGGTACGATTCGATTCAAAATTGGTATGTGGGAGTTTTCGGGAACGGAGATTGTGAATTTTTTGTCAAAATTCAAAAATTTTAGTTGGACGGCTCCAAGATGGCGGACAAGTTTTGTGATTATGGTCCCATTCGATTCAAAATTGGTATGTGGAGGTTTTCGGGGTCGGAGATAATATATGAAATTTTTGTCAAAATTTATAAATTCAAGATGGCGGCTCCAAAATGGCGGGAGAATTTTGTGATTATGGTCCGATCCTATTCAAAATTTTTATGGGGGTGTTTTCTAAACGGAGATTATGAATTCTTTGTCAAAATTCATGACATTGAAATGGTGGCATGGAATTTTTGTTAAAAAAACAAAATGGCGGACGAGATTTAGGTTTATGGTCCGATTCGATTCAAAATTGGTATGTGGGGTTCTCAGGGTCGAATATTATGAATTTTCCTTCAAAATTTATAAAATCAGAATGGCGGCTCCAAAATGACCGATGATATCCCAACAAACATTATAGGTAAAATTTACGTCATTTCGACCTTCGAATAGGTCAGCGCCCTAATTGGCGAAGGTAATTATTACGTTATAATTATCTTAAATTTACCATTATGGGGAAAAAATGGAAGTAATTCGGAAGTCGAAATTTGGGAGATTAAGACATTTTTCCTTATAAGTTGAAGGCATAAATAGGTAAAATTGCCTCCAGACTAGTCGACTAATGGTAAAAATGTAGTCATTTTTACCTATTTCAGGTTATAAACACTGTAATAAAACAAACAACAAACCATGGCAGGTTAGAAGAAGATGATAAAAATTTACTGTATATTGTGTATCTTAACCTACATGCTTATTCGTGAAAGCGTTGAAGTTGACATGAACATGGCGTATGAAGAAAGAACTGTCAATAAACGTATAGCAGAGAATGCAATAAGTAATGGTTTCGCATTCACACCTAGTTGTGATTTTATTTGCGATACAACCTTTTCTGTGATAATGTTGATTTTTACTCGTCTAAAACAAGTGGGCCCATCAAATTATTAAATTTGTATGAAAAAAAACCATTAATTTATGTCTACTTTCACAACTTTTTCCATCAAACACTTCAAAAACTGATTTTATAGATGAAGTATGTGTATACATATCATATTCACCTATTTTTTGACTACCAATCATTAAAATGTGGTTGATTCGAGAAAATTATGTATTATTTTTACAATGGCGGAAACGGTTCAAACCGAAAAATATGGCGTAGGTTCCATATGGGACCTCTATGTCGAAATTCCTTAAAATTTTGACTATGAGAACACATAGACTTTGTTCAAAGTCGAAAGTAACCTTTATTCCTGACTTTTTCCTTATCTTGGGATTTCAGACCCTTTCACATTGTGGTCACGTGATGAAATACAATATATGTTATTGGATGTTTTTTCATGCATGTCTATACGTTTTGTTCTCTGGATGGATTGCGAATCGTGGATAATAAATTTATATTTTACTTATTCTATGTTCTGTGCAGAAACACTCAAATGTCAATACGGGGTGAAGAAATCAATATTTTTTGCTAATGTTAATGGTAAAGCCAAGTAACCTATAGTTACTCAGAGAAATGGATATAGACTACAAAACCCTGTAATGAGTGTTTATTCTGAAATTAAATATCAAATCCATCAGTAATGTTGATAATAGTACGCGATATTTATATTTCAGTGCACATCTTCCCAGAATAGAAACCATGAATAATGTTATGGTCTAATGAGGGAATCTCTTTCCGAAGAGAAATAGCCAATCATAACATTTTAAATATAAAATGGCGTGTTGTGATTGGCTGAATAATTTTGATTTGACATTTCTGCGTTCCGCAGGCGGTGCCCGGAAATAAACAATTTATCAGCCAACTGAGTGGAAGATGATGGCTCTGATCTCTGGACATCGGAAAGTATAGGATGGTTTCGGATTATATTTTCATTTGTTCTCATTCTGGCAGCTAATCAAAAATAGTTGGTGGTATACCTGTATGGTTTACTAGCTCTATTCGAATTTTTGCTCGGCATTTTATAAATTTCTAAAATTTAGGGCACAATAAAAAAATTAAAGGAAGCAAATTGTATCATGTCATCCTCATCTGAATCGACTTGGTCTTTATTATCTGATGATAGACTAAGTTACTTTGAGGATTTTATTTTAGGTAACTTGACTTCGTTGTAGACATTTAGTCTGATTAGACAAATATTGTGGTAATCTCGCCCTCATTGTAGAGCAGTAGGTATAAACTAGGTCAAGAAATGTCCAGGCAACTCCTTTAACTTAATTGGTGCCAAAATAGGTAATGAAGAGTATATAGTAGACCTGTTTACTGACTTGTCAATTCCCTGACTATATGAACACACATGAGGTAATAATTAGGTAAATATTCACCAGAAGGTTTTTCATGAGAGTTCCAAGTATTTTGAACACATTTTGCTGGTTACCTTTAGGTAAAATTTAACCTAGTAAATAACTCTATTAACCCATGAGGCTGTGAAGGTATATTTGAAGTCCATAACAAGTAATTTCATACTACGCAGTAGCCTATTGAGTTCTTAGTTTTTTAAGGAGATTTGGTGGTCTCAATTATGGTTTTTATAACTCCAATTATAACTTTGGAGTTAGTTAGTACTTGAAGGTGAAATATTTGGTCAGAAATGGGTGAATTCGGACTTCTTGAAGCCGTTTTACCCCACTGCTTGGTATAATTTTCCTATAATGTTAGTTGGGATCTGTGTTTATGGTTCGATGAGTTTTGTAATTATGGCCCGATTCGATTCAAAATTGGTATGTCGTGGTTTTTGGGGTAGGAGATTATAAATTTAGTCGAAGATAATTGCTTTTTAGTTAAAATTCATAAATTGAAGATGGCAACTCCAAGATGGCGGATGAATTGATCTTTAGATGGTCTCCTCATTGAAGGAATATATAGCTCAGAACTTACGAAAAAAGGCCTCATGATAACGATGCCTTAACAAAAATGTATAGATTAAGGCGTACTTAAGCTCCAAAAAGCACAAAATAAAATAATTAATGAAAAACATTTTTGAAGACAAGCTTTTATTCAAATGCACTAAAAAGTAATCAATAATTGCTTTGCATGTGTGACGTAGGTTATTCGGTGAGTTATAGATTCGAAAGCTTGTCGCTTTTGTATTCGAACTCAAAACTTTGCGCGACAAGCTCTTGAATTAATAACTCACGGAATAACCTAGTCACACATCCAAATACATTATTTTTTAGGGCATTTGAATGAAAGCTTGTCTTTAAAAAGTTTTTTTTTATTAATTATTTTATTATTGTCTAGATGAGCCTAAAGGCCTCTATTTGATGTATGCATTATTATTGTTATTCTCATATAAATTTCGCAGTTCGTGGGATCTAGTTCAGATAAAAGTGAAGAGCTGATTTCACCATGCGAGCAAATCTCCATCTTATGAGAATTCATTTTCTAAAAATATCTGCCTTGGAATCTTCAATTGCGCGATTACCATTCTATCATTTGCATCATACAGTCGCTACTCAACTATTGACTAATAGAAAACTATTCATGACTTGAACTTGAACTTATTTCCAGTCGTCAATTAAACTACTTCAGACATCCAAAGTGAATGTAAGATGAGTGTGTTCATCAGTCATGGATTTTTCATATAGTAATGAGTGGTAATTATTTGTATATGATTTGGGAATTTTATTCATGTTGTATTGCAATCATGATATTGCACTTTTCTTCAATGTAGTTACTTTGTGATTTTTTTTTGAGTGTCTACTATTACATAGAATTAACCCGGTTTCGAGAAGTATAATTTTTCCGGAAGCAGTTTTTTTATCCAATGTAAAAAGGTAATGTAAACATTTATTTCGGCTTTCAGTACCCACAGGAAAGGGAGTAAATCAAGTATCGTCGCTTCTTTCAACAGATAATTTATTATCTGCATGAAAATATTACCCCCATAAACCTAGCTGAACCATTTGTGAATTTTTAATTTCCAATTATTCCATAATTTGTCGCTAATTTATCGCTAATTTATTACCATAATTATAAATTTGTCGCTCATCGTTTAAAAAAAAAATCCATGGTTCTGCTAGGTTTATATAAAGCTGGCAGAACCACTTCGTACCTGTCTACTTTTGGAAAATACTAATACTCCATAATTTTCCTAATTTATCGCTAATTTAATTTTCCTTAAAAATTTTTAAAAAAATATGGTTCTGCTAGATTCATATGAAGCTAGCAGAACCACCTATCTATCTAATTATGAGGCGTTTTGATTACTTCTTCAAAGTAATTTAATGATTTTCGATAATTGTTTGTTTGGCGCCGTCTCAAAATTAGTTACTCACATTACTTTGGGAGCTCAATTATCATTAAGACTAATAAGGTTTATTTTATTTTTTGCTTTTCAGTTGATTTTTTCGTCGGTTTAATTTTTCGTTAAAAAGTTTTTATTCATATTTCATAAGTTAAAACAAATTCTCGAATATTTTTTGTTTTCGCGGATGGACTTGCAACTTTTATACACGAACCATTTTTTTGAATGCCATCCAGCTTTGGTTTGGTTAATTTTTCCCGGCGATGCCGATTATGATAGCAACTTTTATGAGTACTTGTGATTCAACCCCTTTTCATCATCTTATGATGATAATCCTGGACTTCCAGGCTTTGTAACCGCCGCATTTTCAGTTATTTCAAAATTTTTCCACAACACACGGTTACAATTTTGGTTTACAATTTATTGGAATGCCATGAAAATGGAACAAAATATTTGACAGAAATACGTTTTAAGAGAAAAGAAATCAATTAACTTTTTAATTAAAATAAATAAAAAAATACAAATTAAAGTAACAATCAGTGGAAATAGTAACGCATTACAAATAAATGGGAATTTTAATTAGTTAACGGATGTAGCAACTGATCCTCCTTCAAATTGAATACATTTCTCAACTCGAGTATGATTGGTTACTCTCCTCAGCTCTGGAATGTTGCTTTCGCGACAGGCTTCTCTTATTTCAGTACAAAGTTCTTCTCGATTTCTAGGCCTTGTTTCGTAAACTTTATTCTTCGCTGTTCCCCAGAAATAAAAATATATTGCCTTTAAAATGAAAAATGTCTCATTCCTCAAGACAGCTGACTACAAAAACCTATACAATGCTCGCATATCCATAAAAAAACAACTACTTCCCTGGCTAATGCCTCGAAATGTTGCGAAATTGATAAATATTGGCCCCTCATCAGTACAGGGTGGGTCAAGCATGCAATAATGAAGAATATCACCATTTTTTTATTTTTACCTTACAATAAAAATTAAAAAAATATGGTAAAAATATTTTTTTGATACGTGTTATAGTTTTCGAGATATTTAATTGTTTAGCTAGGCGTGCAACGACGCGGAGTCATGGCCGCTGTGACGTCACTGTACAACGGTCGTTCAGTGCGTGCTCTGCTTCCGAGCTGTGTGTATGAAGTTTGCGTCGAAAATTGATAAAAATGTCGAATCCAGAAACTAGAAAATCGTGTATTGTGCCAAAGTGTTTAAAAAAAACTACTAATGCACCCGAAAAGTTGTTTTTTATTGTTGCTTTCGAACCTAAAGAAATGGATGCAAATCATGATGTTCTGGGGTGATTCGGCATTTCACTGTACAAATATCTCTTTTAACTTTTACATATCCAATAGCGTCGTCGCCGAAGCTCTTTCTAGCCGATCTAAAATAAAAAAAATTAAGTTGATCTTATATCTCCTTAAAAAAACGGTAAATTAAAGTACTCTACACTGCACTCTGAATATAGGGAAAAAACTTTTCTTACGTTTTTTGCCTCCTGAACACGAAAAATGCGGCGGTCTCATACCGTTCCCGAGTAAAAACTTAAAAAAATTTTCATTTTCAAGCACCGTTTTCTCGCACAAAATCACTCACAATGCCCCTTTTTTTTACCAGCATTAACAATACACCCTAAATCACTTATTTTCGGCACAACTTTGCACAAAATATTGTCGTTTTTATCGAAAAAATCCTCCTTCTTACACAGTTCCAAATGAAGAAATGTCATACTTTGACAGATGGAATTTAGTAACTTTGCCTTATTTTTCATGTTGGTGATAAATGAATCCCCGCCAACTTTTCGAATTCAAATGTGAGCAATAGTTTCCCCTTCATTTATGTGTGCAATTGTTGTGGGCGGTGATTCATTTATTACCAACATGAAAAATAAGGCAAAGTTACTAAATTCCATCTGTCAAAGTGTAACATTTCTTTATTTGAAACTGTGTAAGAAGGAGGATTTTTTCGATAAAAACGACGATATTTTGTGCAGAGTTGTGCCGAATATAAGTGATTTAGGGTGTATTGTTAATGCTGTTAAGAAGAAGAGGCATTTTGAGTGATTTTGTGAGAAAACGGTGCTTGAAAATGAGGTAATTTTTTAAGTTTCAAACTCTAAACTCGGAACGGTATGAACCGCCGCATTTTTCTTCGGTTCGGTTCGGAGGCAAAAACACTAGAAAAGTTTTCCTATATTCGATCATTATAATAACATATTACCTAAAATACATAAAATGCCCTTATCACGATCACATTAAAGAAATTAATTTGGGAGGTTTTTTATCTTAGCAATAAAATTCAATAGGTGTAGTCGCGTGCATCCTAATAATAACCTACTATTGAAAAAAATATTTCAAATTCAAATTTCAAAAAGTTTTGTACCTCTGGTACACAATGTTCAGGTTAGGTTTACTATGTTAATTTTTTGTTACATTACATATTAAAAAAATACAAAATGTAAGTCATGAAACTATGTAGGCATTCTTCCTTCTCAGGAACTTAATGTCAAGTAAGATGTTCATAGTATCAATATGACGTACATTTATAAAACACTAGTAATGAGAAAATATGTAATTATAGGGATCAAAAAATTTATGATAAAAAGTAAAATGTTATTAAGTAATACTTACTTTTACATTTTTACTCCTCGCATCTCGGCGGCCAAGAAATCAGGTTATTTGAAAAATAGTGGGCACCATTAACCCGTCTATTTCAGGCGAGATATCAGATTTCCTTTTCAAAACCGTCATCCATATCTAATATTAAACTTATAACACTATTGTAACACTGATTCACAAAAAAACTTAAATTTAAAAAACTTATTTGGTCGAACATCCGATAGCAAAGCAATGATTGAGTGTACGGTGGAGAACGTTGTGTTGTGGAATGACGTCACGCGAGCATGCCCGCTCACCTGAAATATTTGAATAGAACGGAAACAAAATTGTCGTACAGTTGTCAACACTACTCGCAGTTGAAATGAAAAAAAAACATGTGTATTTCTAATTATTTAGGCTTCGGTCATAAAGTGTAAAGTCATTTAACAGACCCAGTGACATTCTTCATTAATGTTGCGTTACCTGATACCTGACTGAAATAATCAATATCAATCCAATTTCAAAGCATTTCAATCGAATCACAGAACGGGTTAACCCATCTCCACAACCACTGCAACTGAAACATGCCCAATGAATGTCATCCTGTATCGGATGAAATATCCAATAAGGAAAAACAACATTCTTGATAGCCAGCCATAATTTATAAAATGAAAAATGTCTTATTCCTCAAGAATGCACAGATTTTTTTTGTCTAATATTGCAATTTTTTATGGATTCAAGATATATAAAATCCTTTATTTAGTCAATGACTAATACACATTTGACACAATAAATGGCAATAATTAATAAATAGTATATGAATCAATTCGTCAATAAATAAAATAACTTAATATACACATTATAAAAGAATACCCTGTCAATAAATATAATTAAGTCAATAAATAACTATCATAAATAACATTATATGCACACATAACAAATCAACATGTAATAAATAAATTATATATATAAAAAAAAATATAAATAAATTTTTGACTAATATAGGGTTACAAAACTAACAAATTTTCCTTTATTGAGATGTCACACAAATTTTTTCAGATTACTTTTAAAGGACACAAGTGGAACATTTTTTGATACCATCTGAATTGAAAAATCAGTTCTAGATCTTGTATCATAATTATTACTTCATATTTGTACTTAACAATTTTGGAGGTATGAAGGAGCATTTCGGACTTTATTTTGAAAATAAATATTAAATTTGATATTGCTAATATACTCCTAAAGAACCAGTCAATGTACTCAACATATTTTTTATTGGGGTCTGTTTGGGACATTTTAATATTATCGCATTACGATTTTGCAATTTTGAAATCGGTTGATTTCATTCAGGTTCAATGAGAATAAAATTGTTGCGAAATAATTAAAATGTGGTAGGATGAGAGCATTGTATAATATATTAACGACCACTGGTGAAATCTAGCACATCTATATAGAAATTTATTTTAACCGATCATGTGAACGTGGATATGTTTGCATGACACAAAATAAGAGCGGAAGTTTGGAGGAACCACAGACCTCTACATTTTAAAATGGACGACAAATCTTCTTATGACTTGGGAAACTTCACGAACAAAATATTAATGATAAGAAAACGTCAAATTCTTGATAGGGGCCACAGCCTTCAAAGGGCCTTTTCAACAGACATCAAAGAACAATAGGTGTTTTCAAATGTACTCGTTTTGTGTTCGAAATATGGGCCGTTAATCTTTTTTTGGGTTTTGTTTTCCAAAATATAGACCTGCCATTGTCAACCCTGCTGGTTTTTGCTTCCAAAGGAATAATGTCTGGTTCGGGAATTTTGGATTGGAAGCATTTATCAGAAAGAATTAAACAACAAGTTTTCGTGGATTGGAAGCATGTGTGTGTTGAATTTTTTGGGAAAAAAAATATACTAATACTATCGAAAGGAACTTGAAAATGAAATTCGCAAAAACATCATTTTGGGGAAAATTTCCAAAGGTTATTCGATATCCACCCTAGCAAAGGGTTCTGGCTTTGGAGGACATCAAGAAGACTTAAGTCAGAAAAGGACCCACGGAAATTTTTCTGTCTTTTAGAGCTTGTCGCCCGATAATACTTTTGCAAGTTTTGGATATGAAAAAGGGAATAATAATTATTTCTAAGTTTTTTTTTCGTTTTATTTTGTTTATAATTATTAACTGTTTAATATCAGGACTTTTTTTGAAATTGTTTTTTTATGTTTTTTGGATCACAAGATATCTGAGTGCAACAATTCAAAATGAAATGTTGAGACTTGGGGAAAACTCGAAACCCTCTACTAGAAAAATTAGAGGGGTCACCGTTTTTTGCCATCATAATGGATACGACACAGGACATATCGAGGGGAGATCAGCTAAGCATTGTTTGAGGTATGCATAATAAAATCGGAAAATGGACGAATTGATTAGAAGTAAAAAAGTGTTTCTAGGCTTTTATGCACCATCAAACTGGCGGAGTAGATTTAGTCAACCAAGTGACAACATTTTTATCGACAAAATATTGATTTAAAAAATTTTGGGGCAAGGCTATGATGGAGCCAGTGTGATAGTGGTGTGTATACTGGTCTACAAAAACTATTAAGGATATCCAGCTAACCCAGAGTACGTACATTTGTGCCACTCATAATTTAAATTTGGTGATAAATGATGCCGTTAACGTTGTGTGGAAATACAGATTTTTTCCAACGTTGCAAGATTTTATCTTTTTCGGAAACAGCATCAAACGTTGGGATCTACTGTCAAAATTCCGGGGAATCGGACACCCTCTAAAAACTAAATCCGACTAGATGGTCCAGTAGGGTCAATACGTATCTGCAATAAAACTTTTATTTTGATATTATCAAAGCATTATCAGAAATAGTTCTAAAAGTCTAAAAGATGAGCTAGTGAAGCAGAAGTATTAAAACAAAATGCTAAATTTCGAGTTCTTGTTGCTTTGCGAATACATGCACAGTGTAATAAAGACATCAATTATGCATCAAAACTTTACAAAATGCGACATCAATTTGGGCGAGGCGAGTAAAGTTTTTGCAGAGATAAAACAAAGTTGAAATTTATAGAAATGATTTCAATTATTCAATTTCAAAGCCAGTGAAATTGCAAAACATATGGTATTGATACCCATTTTCGAAAAAAGGCGAAGAAAAGTTAAAAAACATTTTTTATGAATTAGCTGCTGATCACCGATTTCCGAACCGAGAAACAATATTTAAAATTGAGATTTTCAATAATGTACTAACACAGTAATATCTCAATTAGATACAGTTTTATTGGTATGAGTGCAGTCTGTCATATATTCGATTTTCTAACACCAACATTTTTTTACATGTTGATGAAAAAACTTTATTACAAAAAGTGTGACGAATTCCAAAGAAAATATTCAGATATAATAGGCCTAGTTATTCCTTCAATTTATTAATATTTACCACCTAGTTTTACCTCAACTAACTCAAGCATGGACTGTTCACCAATTTGAAAAGGAAATAAGGAAATATGGGTGCTAGAATGCGACCTAACGGAGTTTTACAGCAATTTATTATTCTTTACAATTCCTGTAAAACTTCTGCAGCAGCTGAAAGGTTTTAAAATTAAAAATAATAAAAAAATTTTTTTAAGAAATAATATGGGCCAAACTCGACTTGACATTTATCCTTGAATTAAAAACAAAACCGCATCAAGCCTGGATTTAAACAAGTCTGTCTTTTGCGAAAACTAAAGCTAGGAAAAAATTGTAAATATAATTGTTATTTAGTCAATTGGTAGGCCCCGACCTTTTTATAATAAACCCTTGAATCTTCTCTATTTCGTTTTATTAAGAAACCTACACCAAGTATTAATTGTAATTTATGTTTTTACTGTTAATATTTTTATTACCTGCCCTGCAGTGCACAAAAAAAAAAAGCAAGTAGCTTAGCATTTTAAAATTTGTATATTTCATATTTTTATTTTTAAAACCTAATCCCGTTTAGATAGCAGTGGGGCCCCATTTTTTTAATTTGCCCCCGGGCCCTTTTTACCCTAGCTACGCCATGCCATTGACGAACAACTCTGGAATTATGGATTGACGCCTAACTGGCAAAGATCTTGCATCCCTTTTCGTATCGAAAAAGTTAACTAACCGCTCGGTATTCAACAACAACAACAGCATTTGAGAAAAAACGGACCAATTATTCGGTCTTCTGGAATTCTTCACCATACGTTAACTTTCTCTGAATCTGGTCTTTACAATTACAATGAGGGTTTTTTGGGCCCAGCATCTACGTTTGAAGTACCATACCATTGGGGGTAAATTAAGCTTCATCAGAAAACAAAATTTGATATAGAAAATTCTGGTTGTCAAAAGTTTCCCTGAGATCAACGCAATAATTTAACCCTTTATTTTCATCATCTCCTTTCAAAGAATGTAGAAATTTTGGTTTATAATGCTCGATTTTATTTCGACTGAAACATCTTTATTAACTCCTTGTCGATATTCAATTGGGAATTGAAAATTAGATCCAGGCCAGAGTGGCGAAAATTCAAACCAGACATACGTACATTCTTTATCTGTTTTCTCAGATATATCCTTGTTTTTCTTAAAATATTTCCTTTTGGTTTTATTTTCCCGTTTTTTTTTTGTAGTGTTATTCATTTCAAGACTCTAGTGAAGTGTATTTAAATCTTAAGACAATATCATTTTTCCAAAACTCACTTTGAAGGAGACAAAGTATGTTCTTTGCTTCAAAAAAATATTTCAAGTTTTGGACACCTTATGAAAAACAAACAAGATGGTGTGAAAATGTGTCCTTATCACCTAGATATACATATATAGTCCTTTTTTTCCATACGATATGAATAATCTTCGGTATGTTAATAAACTCTTTTCTCTTCTAATTATCTTTTTTTTTTTTCTCAACCCCTCTTTGAAGGTTCTTTTTTTTTAACTTTTTTCTCGGCCCACACCATACAGGAACATTTTGGGAAGGGACTAACTGTATTCTTCTTCAAGATCCCAAAAAAGCCCGTCGTCATAGACTCAC